>VWYI01047984.1:544861-644802 GCA_013399455.1 Anthoscopus minutus
GGCCGGCGCGGTCCTTCCTGCCTGCCCTGGCCCGGCTGCTGGGCAGGAACCGGCCTCCCGGAGCTCCCCGGCCTCGCAGCTCCGCGCCCGGCTCCGCCTGAGGCAGCGGGCACGGGGCGCCGGCTCGGCCGCCCCAGCGCTGCTCCGACACCGCCATGGCCCCGCCGGGCCCCCCAGCCCCGAGGTAGCGGCGGTGGAAGGAGCCGAAACCCGGTGACCGAGGAGCCCCCGTCCCATCCCTGCACCCCAGGGAGCGTGCGGAGCCCACCCGGAGCTGCTGCTGCTTCGCCTGGAGAGCTGACATGGTTCCAGCGCACCTGACCCTGCTGGACTTCAGCGATACTTGAAGCCAAATCCGTGGCTGTTTGGCCTTTGCTAACTCAATGCTATGCAAAAGAAAAGGAGGAAAAAAAAAGAAACCTTGACACTAGTTGTGGGAATGGCTGTTTCCTGCCCTGGGTGAGCCCGTGTGTGGTTTCTTGTTTGTGAGATGAACTAATTCTCCTCTACTCGGTGGAAGACGCACTACGTATGGCAACCTGAAACTTTGGTAATGCTTGGTCATTGCTGAGCGGTTGGAACTTTGACTCGTTTGTTTGGGTTTTTTTTTCCATAAAATCACCCAAGGAGCCTTGCTGTCTTCAGGTGCATTGGAGGAATTTGTCTTAATTCTTCACCTCAAGTGACTTTACACATCCCCGCTGTGAGTGCAGCCAGTGCACCCACCTAAATACCTTCTTCAAAACTCCTTCCCAGCCTGGAAGATCAGGGATCACACACTTCTTCGAAAACTTCTCGTTCTGGCAAAGGCTGCCCATAGTTACTTTATGGGGCAGCAGCCTGGAAAAGTTCTTGGGGACCAAAGGAGGCCAAGTCTGCCTGCCCTGCACTTCATCAAAGGAGCAGGGAAAAAGGAGTCATCAAGGCATGCGGGCCCACACTGCAACGTCTTCGTGGAACATGGTGAGAAGTTTCTCTTGGTGTTGGTTTAATTTTGGTTTGCTGAGCTAGGATTTCTTCGAGACCATGGAGCCGATACAAATATGTACTTTATGGAAGTCTCACTTTCTTTCTTGCAGTCTTGCTGCTTATTGCGAATCTTCCGTGATTGCTTATTAAGAAAATATTTGGGTCAGATTGCTTGAAACGTGAGAAGTGGTTATTATACAGCTAAAGGTGAAATGCAAGCAAGTAACTTTTTAACATTGTACAAGTTTCTCATTTCTGCCTGGGTTATGTTCTGGTTTGCAGTCTGGGAAAGTGTCTGATCCTTTTTTTAGTACAGACCAGCCTCAGCCAGCGGTGATGCTGTGGTCAGGGACAGGTGCTCTTTAATTATCTCAACCAAAGAGACTTTGCTACTTAGAAGGGAAAAAAAACCCTTATTCTGGAATGTTTGTGAACTTACTGCTGTTGTGAAAAGCGTTTCTTGGTGCATTTGAAACACCTTTGCTTGGTGGTTTCTCATAGCTATTTAAATGTTCATCCTGTGCTGTGATGGATTGAATTGCTAGAGGTCAAAAATTTGGGGCAGAGCAACCCCAAATTGCTGGCCTTCTGCAAAGTATGAGAGGAGTTCAGAATCTCAGGAAAGAAGCCAGATGAAAAGCTCAGTAGGACTCAGAGGTAGATTTGGTGACTGCATCAAATTCTTCCTTAAATAAGAAAACCCAAACTAACAAATGAAAAATTCCACAAAACCAAAGAAGCTAAAAACTGAAGGTATCTCTACAGAAGTGAAGTGCAGAAATGCATTGTTTTGCCTAAACTCTTTGGAGTAATCCTTGCTTTTGCGCCACACTTTTAAAATTCTGGTGTTCTTTGAGCTGACGTGCTGCTGGCTGCTGTCTTTGGCTGGAGAATCTGATTTTGAGTAAGCTTCTACAACAGTTTTGTCCTATAGAGAAAGTTTATCTGTGAACAAAACAAAACTAAGTCTGTAATCTTCATATAACTAAAAATTGTGATATTTGCTGTGTCTGAGTACATAATCTAGTTAGAGGAAAAGTTATGATTTATTCTTACTTTTTAAGGGCTTTGCTTTCAAACTTTTTCTCATTTTGTGTTTCTAGAAGGGCTCAAGAAATTTTCTTCAGTGTTCAACAAACACACAGAGATCCCATGTTTGGTACTGCTCTGCTGAAATACTGTTTTGAGTTCCTTCAGTGTTTTATTCTCCCATACAATGTTTGTGCACTGAAGAAATTTGAGGTAATTAATGGAAGGTTAGAGAATATCAGGGATAACTTGGCCCTCTGATGTTAAACCTCCTGCTGGATTTTCCCTTGCTTTCAGTCCTGTGATATACCCACTCCTCCACCCCTGGTTTGGTTCCTGCTTTTACTTTGGACAGAGTTTCAAGGTCAGATGAGATACAGCCAGAGCACTTGCTGCAAGCAATACAACAGCCTAAGTCCCTTTGGTGTTTTGCTGTAGCAGAAAACCCAGAAACGTTCTTTTTTGATCATCTGACAGCAATAGGCAGATGGTAACTGCTTGCCAGTGTGACCTGAGGTCAGCAGATCCCAGCACAGTCAGGAGGAAAAATGGCATCTTTAATGTCCATGTGCCATATGTCCGCAAGAGACCTTGGTGTCTTGATTTAGAAAAGAATAAACTTGAAAGAGGACTGCAAAAGATCAGCCTCACTTATACACATGAGGAAAAGTTTCTTCCTGTGAGTGAATGAAAAGGTTCTTCCAAGTCCTGGCAGTAGAAGGCAGTACCACCATTGTTTATTCAGCTCTCTTCTGAGTTTGGGCTGCTCCTGTCCTGAAAAATGCCATATTAAAAATCTGGGCAATTTAAGAGGGAACAAAGTTCATTTTAGAAAGTTCTTCCTGTTCCTTTCAATAATTTGCCTTTCAAATACATAGACAGACATACTTTATAATTAATGAACAGATTAGTATTTAATGCCTTCAGTCCTAGTCAGTGATTGTGCCATGGGCTGTAGTTTGTAAAAACAAGATTGGTGTTTTTTCAGGGCTTAAATGTTTGCACGTTTCCCTTTCAGTACTGTCATGACAGAGTTTCTTCTAAATACCAGCCACTGTGTCTGGTTTCTCTGTTGTACTGTGGGAACTAGTTTGTCCCAGGAAAATCCTGTTTCTGGCTTTTCATAGCTAAGAAATGCTTAAGGACAAATTCCATGGTGGGCCACTTAACCCCCTAGAGACAGGTGAATTCTTAAATGTACTTGTCTGAAGCTCTTGTATATGAAAGTCCATGATAAAACAAACAAAAGAAGTGGAACTTTTGGTAGCAGGGCTCTCTTTTTAGGGTTGTGTATTAATAAAGGTATTCCAGATCCTCTTTTGGTGGCACCATTACCTGTGAACTTCTGAGGTTCATTCACTTAGTGGCAGATCTGGATTGCTTCAATACTGTCAGATTTTGGCTGAAAGGGTTAGTGAATATTAGGAGATACTAACAGCAAAATAACTTCCAGGAAAGTAATTCCATTCCTCAGTCATTGCACTCTCTGTAGCACCCAAAGCAACACATCGAGAGGCTTCTGAAAAGCCAAGGAGGCAACTGGCCAGAAATCAGCTCTGCTGGTGCTCAAATGTTCTTTGAGAATAATGCAGAAAGGCTTTAAATTTTGTCATGAGCTGACAATTGAGGAGTGCCTTAAGGGGGAGAAAAGTAATCTATGGGCAAGTTTTGGGCTTCTCTCTTTGTGCTGTTGCTTTCCCCACAGAGGATGTTTTACAAGCTGGAGTTCAAGCTCGTGTCGTTACCCTGGGCAGCAGAGTAGCCCTTGCTGGGATTTTACAAATTTCACCCTGATGCAGATTACTCCAGCTCACAGTTTGCTTGCAGGCTTGAACTTGAGAGGAATTATAAAGGCAAAGTTCGCTTCTTTCTCTCTGCTTTTCTGGGTGAGAAATGAGTCTGTAGTCACTGCTTTTTGGGGATATCCAGCTGAGAAAAAAAGCGGACAGTTATGGGGAAAGACTGTCAGTGCACTTTGAAATTTGCACACTCAGAATTGTTCATTTCAGCAAAACTCAAACTGCTGAAAGAAAGGTGTGTTCTCAGAGGGCTCAGCTGTGAGCCCAGAGTTGGCAGGGGTTGACTGGAGCAATTGGCAAACACCTTCTCTGACTTTCTCGTGGACGTGTTGCTGTGCTGAATGATGAGCAGATCCCCTAAGGCATGTTGGTAGAGCAGTATCTCCAAGCAAAAGCAGCACTTGAAGGCTTAAAAAATGAACTCTAATCATTACATACGTGATGCTGAGATGAGGAAGAGATTGATAAAGCACTCAGACAAAAATGGCCTTTTCATAGTCTTTCATAGTGGTAAAATGTGGTCTTAGAGCTTCTCTTCCAGCAGGTGAGTGATAGGGAAGCTTAAATGAGCTGTTTACCTCACTGTAAAGAGAGATAAACTGCAGAACTAGATCCATTTTTCTTATACATTTAATGTTGAATATAGCTGGAGTCAGCCAGCTACAGTCTCTGTCATATTAGATCTGAATTCCTTTTCTTACAAGGGTGCTGAAAGTTTTATTGCTTTAATTAGGAAGCAATTGTACAAAATGGATCTATAGCACCAGCTTGCCACAGCTGCCAGTTGGAGATGTGCCCTGTACAGTTCACTGTGAGGAAAAATCCCAGCAATTAAAAGTACCATTTCCTACACTATTGATTAAAAATAAATGTTAAGGGTCTTTATGTTTAATAATCTATCTTGTTTTATGCTGTTAAGTTTCATGTTTCAAGTACTTGAAATGTGAAAATTAATAAATTACATTATAATCAATTCTAAGCATATCCTGGACTCATCCCACAGTGTGAGCAGCAGGGCAAGGGGGGAGATTCTCCCCCCAATACTCCACTGTGCTGAGACCCCACCTGCAGCATGGGAAGGACATGGAGCTGTTGGAAAGAGTCCAGAGAAGGCCATGGAGATGTTTCCAGGGCTGGAGCCCCTGTGCTCTGGAGCCAGCTGGGAGAGCTGGGAACGTTTAGCTCAGAGAAGGCTCCAGAGAGACCTCAGAGCTCTTTCCAGTGCCTAAATGGGCTCCAAGAGAGCTGGAGAGAAAGACTTTGGACAAGGGTCTGGAGTGACAGGACACAGGGAATGGCTTCAAACTGACTGAGGGTCGATTAGATATACAGAAGAAATTCTTCCCTGTGAGGATGGGAGGCCCTGGCACAGGTTGCTCAGAGAAGCTGTGGCTGCCCCTGGATCCCTGGAAGTGTCCACAGCCAGGTTGGAAGGGGCTTGGAGCAACCTGGGGTAGTGGAAGGTTTTGGAACAAGATTCTCTTCAAGGTCTGATTTTTGTACTCATTATCCTTTATCCTACAGGTGAGCTCAATATGTCTTCCTTACATGCAATATACTTTTATTAGATAGTCAATTGTCCATACATGGAAATGATTTAAATGAGACTCTTTCCATACTAGAACTGTTTCTTCAAACCCATGTACTTAAATCCCCTGCATTTATCTCTTTCCATTGTACCTCAGGGCATTTTTACACTCTGTCTCTGCTTCACCAACTGCAAAACCTGAGACTTCAAAGAAACTGCTTTACTACTCCTGACTCCACTTTAGACCATTCACCTGAAATTGGATCATTAGCACTGGCCTAATTGGAAGCCATTTTCTAGAGTCTGCCTCCAGTATTTCAGGTTTTCATTCTGAACTGACAAAGGCTGGAGATTTGGCAGCTCCCAAATTTCAATTTCCATCTCTATTAGTAGAGACTTATCCCCAGCTTTTGGGATCATTGCTTATGTATCCAACTTCACTGTGCCTCAGTATTAGCCTGGTTAATGCTGACATCTAATGCATGCTGAATGCAGATTTATTTACTGCCTCTGACTGTATCCCTTTCCATCATAAAAATCACTTGCTATATTTTGTCCTGCTCCAGTTATCAAATACCACTAGGTTTTGCTAAGAAGCTCTTCCACAAAACATGATCTGTGGTTGGAATATGTTTGGAAAGAGACCCAAGACTTTCTAAAAAACTGCTTTCCACAGGCCGAGGTGGATGATGATGATGATGGGGAAAGGCTAATCCTTTTCCTGGGTTAAAGCAGTTCTGTTTTGTGCACTGACTAATCTTTGATAACTTGCCATATTTAAGCAGTTGATCCTCCTTCATGACAAATAGGTAGTGGCTGCTCATATGCCAGACTTGCATTAACAGATTATGCAATTCTTATTTACAAATTTTAATAGGAAGGCTGTGGTAGGAAATCAGGACGGGGAGACAAGAGAAAGCTGCAGGGTATTAGCATAGAAATCTTTCCTTGTAGGCCATCATCTCTTTCAGCACACTTAACATTTACCATCAAACCCCCAGTATTTTACATTAGAAAGTTTAAATCTTAATCTTGAAAGTGAGGAGTCGACACAGTCCTGTTGCTGAGCATTGAGAGTCCTGAGTTTTTCATCCCTGGTGCTCTCAGTGTCAGGCTTTGTGGCCTGTGGCAAATAATGAGGGTGCACAAAGATGGAAATGGCATTGGAAAGTCTTGTGCTGTTGACTCTCACTTTAGAGTGGGGATGCTGTTGGGTTGTGCCTTGGAACAGCTGTGCTTATAGGAACTGTGATAGAGCAGACAAGAAATAATTGGGAGTGTTTTGTTAGCCCTGGCGTGGACAGGACTGTAACCAGTGTCTTGGCAGGTGCCAAATGAGGGATGCTCTTAGCTGACACCAGGCAGCAGGGATGCAGAGCTGCAGGAGTTAGTCCAGTGCTGTGTTCAGTAAAGGTTCACAGCCCCCTGCCATGAGTTTTGGGCCCTGTTTGGAGTGTTTCAGCATCACCAGGACATTCCTGCAGCTCCATCAGTCTTCTTGATCCACACTGTCAAGTGTAAAACCTGGATGGCTGTAGCACTGTGTGGGTGGACGTTGGGTGTGTTGCACATGCCATCTCTTTCAGCTGTGTAAAACACTCTGATTTGCATTTACAAAGCCTGAAGGAAGTGTTTGAAACACTAGTGACCTTCTGGGGTGTTTCTGAAGATGGACTTTGCTTTCCTTTTTCTTTGGCAGGGGGAAGGGGTTGCCTTCTCTCTGCAGTGTCTGTGAGCCGTGCTCTCTGCAGTCTCTGCAGAGCCATGTGAGGAGCACCAGTGTCTGCAGCCAGCAGCAGTCTGTCAGGTCAGCCATGCTGTGCCATTCTTGGGAGAAGCAGACTCCTTATAAAAGGTCTGTTGTGAATCCCAGAACTCCTTTGCTATAGGAACATCCTGAGTATTTCCAGCAGAAGTGAGAGGGACTCTTGCTTCTTTGCTTCTGTGACTCTCCTATCAGTCAGGTCTTACTCTGCTCTATGTTGACTGAAGATCAATCTAAACAATCTGTAGAGGTTATTAATCTGCTTGCCAGAGTGTCCATTTAATTGGTTTAGGGATGATTCTTGGGCAAAAAGGTAATGAACATTCAGTTTTAGTGAGTAAAGCTGCCTAAGGCAATGTCTTTCCTTAGTTCTTAACTAAATTAGTTCTTAACTTTGGTCTTTCTTTAAACTTCTGTGTTTAATCCCAGTGTTGCACTTGGATATTAAGCATTAATTTTTGTGAGATGGCTGGAAGTCTCATCACACTTGTGGCAAAATTTGATATAATTCTGCTAAAATGGTTTGTTGTGCTCTGGGAGGAGTCCCTTTCTACACATCTCCTTGTAATGCCAAGGCAAGTGTGTCCTGAATACCAGCTTGCTTTAGTTTTTGCTTAAGTACTTTCTGAAATTGGTGTTGAAATTAGATTTAGGGTTTTTTTGTGTGTGTTTTCTTTTTCCCCAGCATTTTTTCCTGGCTGTTAGCAGCTGGGTTGTGAAAAACAGGAGCTTGCTTTTATGCAGAGTGATTGCTGCTAATTTACATGGATACGAGCAAGCTCATCATTCTTTCATGAGTGAGGAGTCTGCCTGATTTATGTTGTGTCATTTCTGAGCACTGTTTTTACCTAATGAATAGAGTTTCACAACAGATTATTAATCATTAAGACTTTGGTTTCATTGTGTGTATTAAAGAATCAATATTGCTACATGTTGCCTGCCTTGAGAAGCTGCTTATCCATTAGTGCCGCTTTTCTAAGGCATTCTGGTGCATTTATCATTTTGGCTGATTTCAGTTCCTACCTTATTCCTGTCATGTCTTCCCAGGGCCTGAGCTGTGTCCAGTCTGCCTCTCTGTAGATTCCTCCTTTGAAGTGCTGTCTGAGCAGCAGCAAATGTTGTTTGGTCCAGTCTCTTCCTAGAGCTCATGAAATAGTAAAAGACTGAACCTTCCTCTGCTGTGGTTTGCACTCCACATTTGCATCAAAGAAGGAGTGATGGCCTCAGAAATTGGAATAATGTGTGATGAAGACTATATTGAATTACATGCTCTGCTGCCTGTTAAGTGCCTGGGTTTTTGCTGGCAAGGCTTGCTGGAGGACAGGATTCCCCAGTTTTCTGACCTGCTGTTTGTTCCCTGTCCAATGTCCATTCTCTGCTGGAAGTACAAAGTGACCTGGGCATGTTCCTTGTGTTTCCCGTCATGCTGATGCTGTAGAGGAGGAAATTTCACTTGCTCTGTGCATCCAGAATCCAAAACACACTCACATGGGCTCCATCAGGTTTTGTTGTGACCCCAGTGAGTTGAACTCCTGCCACTCCACACCTGGGGGAACTGATGGCTATTTCATGGTCTTTTTATTGTGTATGTGTTCCCAGAATAAACAAAGTTGTTTTCCCAGAGGCTGAATGTGTGAATGGTAGTGGGATAAGGACGTGGAAACTTTAAATAGGAAATTCCTTGGGCTTTCAGGAAATGTTTGCTCTGTCATTCGTGTTCAGGTTGCCCAAATTCAAAGGCTGCTTGTTAGGTTCTGCCTCATTTAATGTACCTGGTGAAGGGCTGTTCCCAAGTTCTTGGCCTGACCACAGAGGGTTATCACAGGGCTATTATGCAGTAAATGCAACTGTTTGCACTTGGGTTTTTGTGAATAGAATTATTTAATTACTCTAAAGTGTTTAAAAATATTTACTTAAGTAAAATTTAAACTTTATTGCAAAGGTGTAAAGCAAATGAAATTGTCATTTGGGGCACTGGCCACCAGATGTCTTCTGTGACTCTTCACTAACTTGCTCTGATTAAAACAATCCCTGCTGTGAGAATCATCTTGGAAATGAGTAAAAGTTTAATGGTGAGAACCAGGGTCAGAAGTGACAACCACGAATTTCAGAAATAGTGGCTGTCAAGTCTTTTTAGATACTATTAGAACCTGTAATCTTTGTGTGCTTGCTTGCTGATAAAAAAAAGGTTGGTAGGTGATGTTTGCTTTCACTGTTAATGGGAAAATCTTGCTCCCTCATCTCCTCAAGCTCCATTTCAGCCCTTTCTTTGTTTAAAAAAGAAAAGAAATAGTTCAGTTCTGCATTCCTTTTCACTTATTGATGTCTTCTGCATTTGATCTAATTCCTCTACTTCTTTTGTTATGCTACACTGACTTTTTAAAAATATAAATACTTTCCTAATATTAATATTAAATATTAGATTCCTCTCAGTATAGAAATTGATTTGGTAAATCCTCTTTTAGCATTGAGTTCAACATTTGTTAACATGAGCTTTTTATGGCAAGGACGCTCAGGGAATATCTGGGAACAAATTCAGCCTGTGACACTTATTTACACAGTTGTTGTTGTCTGAATGTCAGAATTGCTGTCACAGAGCTAATTGTGGAGTTAAATTGTTATGAAGTCATAACCATGCTTACAGAAGCAAGGCTTTAATCTAGTAATACTCAAATGTCTTTTGGGTGGGAGAATTTAATAATAACGAAGATTTAGTGTATCTAACAAAATAGTTTAAGCTAGAAATATGTATGTGTGAATGGGGTTTTATTTTTATTGCTTTTATTGGCTCTAAGTTCTTTTCATTCCTATTATAAGTCTGACAACACATAATGTTCATTTAGAACTACATCCCATTTTAGCCTGAATAACTGGAACAGCTATTAGAGCTATTGTTGTCTGGCTACACCTCATGTTTGCAAATAACTTAGGAAAGCTCAAATGAAAAGTTTTGAATAAATGCCAAGTTATTATTTCTTCTTTAATATATTTAGCTGGATGGATAAGAAGCTGCATGTAAAAGTCTCTGCAATCAAACTGTTACTTCTTAAAAGACTTATTGATGGATTGCACTAAACGTGTTTGCTATATACATTCTTTTTTTTTTCTCAACGTGCAGCTGTTTAATAGAAAATAGATGTCCTTTACAGGAAATGAACTGGAGGGAAGACAAAGCTCTTCCCATCATTTGATACTGTTGATGTTCATATAGAAGCTGTAATTTCCCTGGGCTCTGCAGATTGTCTGTTATGTCTAAATAGTGCCTCCCACGCAGAGGGTTGGATGTCAAGGTGCTATCATGTTTCAGGTATTAAGTAGTAATTATTGTTATGAGGTGATCACATAAGACAGTGTAAGTGTTGCTCAACCTTTCAAATTCCATGTCGTTAGGAAAAAAAAAAAACGTCTTGGGGAAATGTCAGTCTAATTTAGCCCTCACTGTGAGAACTGCTGGTGGTTTTTACCTTGCTCTTGCTGAAAAGTGGGTTAAAAAGGCCTTTCATGACCACAGGTACACCAACAGATGTGGTGTGGGTTGTTGTGCTTGTGAAATACAGCTTGGAGACATAATCTGGGAGTTAATTCTGGACTTGCTGCAGTAGTGGGTCTGGAGAGGGCCAAATCCTGAGCTACCTCTTAAGAAGGTAATATTTGGAGCCAAGCAAAAGGAAGAATTAGAATAATAAAGGTTGGTTTTTTGGAGGCAAATGCTAGCTTGAAATGCTAATATAATCATCTTGGTGACTGCAGTTTTGCCTCTGCAAAATGACATTTCATTGAAGACCTGCTGCAATGTTGATAAGCCGACCTCTCCTGAGAGGAATCGTGAACTTCACTGAGCAGCAGAGTGGCTTTGTAATGGTGGTTAAAAACACAGGATTTGAAAAACATGAAATGAAAATAGATCAGTGCTGCATTTATTATCAGGTAAGGATTCAAAGAACCATGAAATGTTAACTTGGAACATTTGCATTCTGCTCATAGGAATAAGTAGCACAAATCTATTGAGGTGTTTTTGTTCGAATTTGTTAACTTGGGCTACTTTTCCCCAGAAAAGCAGCCATGTCCACATCATTTAGTCCTGCCTAACTACAGAGGCATTAAAAACATGGAGGTGAAAGTCACAGACACCAACAAGAGCAGTTGCTTTCCAGCTCAGACATCTCTGTCATCTGCAGTGTTCCCAAATTAGGAAGTGGTGGGCATCTGCAGGACTGAGTGGGAGGATGTGGAACCCCTGGAATGAGACACATTTCATGGCCATGGACAGTCTTGAATCACCCAGTGCTGAGGGTGTCTGGTCCCTCCAGTGCCCTGAGTCATGGAGGCTGTGGCAGAACTTTGTCTGCCGGGAGATAAAGGGTGAATGTTGTGGCTGAATTGGGGAGATCACCACTGAGCCACTTCTGAAATAACTACACTGTGAGGTAGCCAGAGTGCTTGGTTGGGCTAAAATATCTTGGCCATTCTACCTTTAAATTGCTCCATGGGTGTCACAGTTTTTTAAATTCCAGATTTAGAAGGAAGGTGGCTTTTCTGTGATTATGAGGCTTTCATCTGCTGAAGTTGTGTTTCAGAAAGTTGATGTGCTGCTTGTGAAATGCTTCCCTAAGGCAAACAAGCCCTTTAGGGAGAGGGACTGAGGGCTGGAGTGAATCAAACAGGCATTTTTACGTTTCAATTATTAATGCAGTATTTTTTATGATTCTCAAATTGGAATTGCTAGCAGCTGAATTTTAAAAATGTACTAACTGCTAAAATTTTTAGGAGTAAAACTAACCCTGTGCTAGTAAAGGTGCTGTCTTCTACTCCAAGACCTCTTTAATACAGTCTTGCACAATCACCCTTGGATTTGAGTTCTCTTTACCTTGCTGCAGTGTATTCTGTTTGTATCCATGGTCAGCCATGTGGAGGTGTCCAAAAGGGATGAGCTGAGGGGATTTCTGCAGTCTCCTCTGGAGAGTGAGGTCTTACCTGAGAGGACTCACACTCAATTGCAGAGTGCATTCCTGACTTGTAATCAAATTCTGATTTTTTGAAAATGGATCCAGATAAGCAGTGCTGTTGAAAATTATTATCACGAGGATGCTGCATGCAAAGCTGAACAAACGGATTTCTTTAGACTACAACAAATTGGATTAGAGTATGTTGGATGGTTCCACTTGTACCTCTCTCCCCACCAAAAAAGGTATTTTAAAAACCAACCTGAGTGCAAAAAAGGGGTGGAGGAGGAGGTCTGTGAGAGAGCTTTTGCTGACAAGTTCTGTCAGTGCACCTACACCTTGACTCCTTGTTGTGGAGGGGCTGAGATGTGTGAATGCAGCTCCTGCCCAAACAAAGCCCCACAGCAGACAGGGATGCTGGAATTCACCTCCTTGTGCCATGCAGCACTTCCAACTCCTCTGGAGTACAAATCACCCATCCTGACTCTTGATTTCAGAGGCTGACATGCCAATCTGAGCATCCAAGGTTTGCAGCTGTGGTGAGGGAATTGCTTTTAGCCTGGGATCATACCTGGGACGTTTTATGAAGCTTTGGCTTGAGGAGCTGGCCTTGCCAGGAGTTGGCCTGGGGGTGTTTTATGAGATGCACAAGTAAAAGCAGATAACAGGGATGGGGGAGGAGAGCCATGGAAATGTTCATGGATTCTCCGGGGCTCTTCTGCCACTTCCTGCTGCAGAGGTGGCTGTGAGCCAGCCTGGGTGACAGAGATCCTGTTACTGTGAGACCACAGATAAACCATGACTGGGACTTTGGATCCTGCTTTTCCTTGTGCCACCTCCACTTCTCCTCCCACATCTGGCCCTTGCACGCAGTAGCCACGTGCTACCAAAAGCAGACCAAGTAATACAGAAAGAAAAGCAGCTTTTTATTTGCACCTGCCGTCAGTGTTATGTTGAAAAGAATAATTGAGGGTTTTTTCAATCATTTCTCCTCTGTGGAGGGGTTGGATAAGTAAAATGTATGTTTTCAGGCTGGGTAATTGAGGTTTGTGTAGGCAATGATTCCAGGGGTGCACCAGTGCTGAGGTGGATTAAATGCTTCATTATTCCTTGTAGCAGGGAACAGTATCACAGATAGTTAACAAGTACCTGCTTGGATTGTTCCTAAGTCAAAACCAGATCCTTTATCTTTATGGTCTTTATCATCATAAAGCTGCAACTTCTTGCTCTATAACCCATATAAATCAGTAATAAGATTTCTTCATAGGAGGGGAAAAAAGGGTTGAAAGTGTGGAAGTGCTTGAAGGTCCTCAGAGATGGAATAGTTTGTGTTTGCTGCTTGAAATTGGAAGCTCTGCCTTTTGTACAGGTGTTGATGCCAACATGGAATGCTGTGCACATTTATTTGGCTTTGATTTATTCATTGGAGTGGGGAATATTAAACTCTATCTTCTATAGAGGATAATGCCTCGGTGTAGGAGATGCCTATCCTACAGCCACCCAAATTTGATCCTTTTTGATCCTGTGAAAATCTGTGTTATATGTCCCTGGTATTTCACACTCATCTTGTGTGTGTCACCTTTTGTCTTCCAGTGTGCTAAAGCTGTTTCTTTTTATTTCTTTTGATTATTTTGGGGTTGTTTGTTGTTGGCTTTCTTTGTCTATCAAATTGTTGCTTTTTCTCTTGGAGGAACAACTGTCCATTTTCAAACTGGATGCTCTTGCAGGTTGAGTGATTGCTTTGTATTGTGTAAGACTATGGAAATCCTGCTGTTGAGCTGAAACAACTGAAATCCTTGTTTAGAAAGGAAGTAATAATTTCTTACCGCCTGCTAGAAAAGCTGTTGGCCTGCTCCTGCAGGTGACCTGCCAAGGATTTAAGAAAGAAAAATTGGATTTTATCTTCTTTTTTCCTGGTTTTAAGATGGTCAAAGCTGGCATGAAAAATGGTGGTTTTCAGAGAAGGGCTTTGTCTGCCCAAAGCAGCAAAAAACAGCAAGCCTAATCTTGTTTTTCTTCTCAGGTCAGCTTTTAAGTTTTTGGATATATTGGCTTGCTATTGAAAATAGTATTTCATTTTTTCTGCTTCTTTAACTAAAGGGAGATGGCTGCTTTGCCCACTCAAATTCATATTTTGGCATCTTTCTATCCTTGCTCCTTCTTGCTGTGTTTAGGGAGGGTGATCCTTAGAGATTGGCTGTGTTGTTTTTTGGACAGCTGCACTTGAAAGGCCGATGGCATTTGAATAAGGTGACGTCCAGATGTCCCTGACATCCCTGCTCTCTTCTCCTACCACAGCCTGTGACCCTTGAGCTATTGATCACTGCTTCTGTAATTAAGCATGCAAGTTGGTGTAACTCCTGAACAGCCTGATGGTAGAGGACATTTTTGCAGTCTCTGAGGTGCAAAATACCACCTCCAACAGCTCAGTGGAACCAGAAAATCAGAAGTGTTCTTGGGAAACTTGCTTTTCAGCTTTCTTGATGAGATGGATCAAAGCTTTTAGCCAAACTCATCTCTACGACTGCATCACACTGTCTGAAGGAAGCCTGAAGGATTATGTGGACAGGAGGCTGTTGTGAGTTATAACAAGAAGCTTTGGTTTGCAAACCTGTGTTTTACTCCTACATTGCAATTACAGGGGATGGGGCTTAGATTTCCACTTTGTTCTTACCAGTTGTTGAGGCCTGACCTGGAGCTTGCTGGGGGGTTGGAGATGTGATTGCAGCACTTTTGAGCAGGATATACACTTGGGACTTCCAGTTCAGATGCTTTTTCTCATCCAGCCTGCAGATTTTTATCTCTTTTAACAAACAGTCACAGAAATTGAAGAAACAATGCACAGGTTCACATCTCAGCAATTTCTCTTCTTCCATGAACCCTGACCAACACAGCAATGGGAAGGAAGGAACATAATTGTAGCAAAATGTTATATGTGTCTCCTTCATTCTGCAAAGCCTGTATTTTAGGGGAGATTGTATTGCTGGACTCAATAGTCCAGAAACATTGTCCTTTCATTTCCTCTACATTGTCTCTTTTCTACATATATTATTTTCATAAGATGCAGTCTGAATTAATGCCTTTTTTTTTAATATATGTCTTTTCTGTGTCATAAAATAACCATTCCAGCTGAGATCAAGTTCATCCTTCAGCATCCATATTCAAAGGAAAAGTCTTAAGCATTATCAAAACCCTAAAGCTGGAGAAGGCCATCTTGCCTTCATGATCCTTCGGGCTTTGAAATTTTGGTTCAGAACATTTGGTATTTTTTTTACCTCATGTCTGGGGATGTTTTATCATCCTCCTCTTTCCTGTTCCAAGCAATTACCATTTATTTTATCTTCAAGCAGCAGCCTGTGGCAATAAATTTTAGGAAATTCCTTCCCGCCCTTTATTAAGCCCTACATAATAGCTTCCGCTACTCACTCATACATTCATTAGGAAGAATTAAATGAGTGCTGGCGCCCATTAGCAGAGCGTTTAATAACCTCTCCAAGGGAAGGTGCAGCAGATTGGAATAAATGAACAGGAGCAAAAACAAATGAAATAACTTCAGAGAATATGCTCAACTAATTCGTTCTTAGAAAAACTAGTTATTTACATGAGCGTAGTGCTTTAAAGGTGTCAGTTTGAAACCCCGGGCAGAAGAGTTCCTGAAGATCTGCAGGCAGTGACGGTGAGAATGTGGCTATGGTGCCCTGAGGGAAGGGTTCTGGGCATTTTAGGGAGAGAAAGGGCATTTAGTGTATCCTGCCCCACTTCCCCAGCTGCTGATGCTGTCAGCTGTGCTTATGGACTGCAGGGAGGACATCTGTCCTGTAGGAACTGGGCCATAACTAATAGCTCATTTCATCTGGTAGCAGCCACACCAGAGTCCTTGGATGCCTGTGATGGCTGATCCCTGCCAGGGTGGGCTATGGGGAAAACACAGACCTTGTACCAGTAGGGAAATTACCCCTCCTCCATTGGTTCTTAACTATTGTTTGAAAGATTTGCCCTCAGCTGACACTTGGCATAGGAGAGATCAAAGTCTGAATACCCCAAAGTGGCTTTTCCAGAATAAAGATGATATTGGAGGCATTGCTGTAGGGAATTTCCTTAGGAAATCTCAACTTGTAAAGCACCAGGACTACAGATAGACCTGGAGTTGCACATTACAGGAGGAGTTTCTCCACTAGTTCTCGTACTTTCCATTGACAGTATTTTAATTTTGATGTGTATGGTCTGATCCACACAGATGAAGGAAAGTTGCTGGGACTCATGTGGATCCAAGTGCTCTTTTGCTGGATATGCATTTCCTCTTGTCTTGGTGGAAAACAAGCAGAGCTTTAAGATCTACTCCTGTGTGTAACCTGTGATAGCTCCTACCCTGGTGTAAAACAAACACTGTACCCGCGGTGGGCTTGCAGTGTCACTGTTAGTGTCTCTCAGCTGTGCTCAGCAGCCTTTCCTCCTCCAGGATCTGATACTGATGCGTTGTTTTCACACACTTCAAAGCTTCAGACTGATTCTCTCTTGAAAAAAATAGAAAAATTCTAGTAAATAAAGCAAATGAAAACTCTACAGTAGCAGTTTTTATGGCTAGCATTTCATAATGGCAGTGCTGACAACCTTATTTTCATTTTGCTGTTACCTGTGCTGGAGACAAAAATGTCATTGTTCAAATGTAATTCAGGTCTTTTGGATGACAGATTTGAGATTTTGTGTTGTTGGGGTTTTTTCTGCAGTCATTTCTGATCTCATTTGAGGAGCTCAACGAGTTGAGAACAGTGACACAATAATTGCTGTTATTGAACCAGAGATGCAGTTTAAGACTTTTACCTGGATCACTACATTTGATTGATATTTTAATTTGGTTTTCTGGCAGATGAAAGATAATAAGAATCAATTTTCCGTTGGAAATGTTTGCACTGGAGAATTCCTAATTTTTTTTTAATTAGTGCTTTTTTCCCTGCTTATAGTACATGTGCAAGTTTCCTGTTTGAGACCCCTCATTATATTTCAAGCATCAACAGTATCTGAATGGAAGGAATCTGCACAAATCATTTCAATATGCTGCTAATACACTCAGAATATCTTTTTCTAGTCTCTTTGCTAGATAATAGCTCAGATAACAGCTTTCAGACACGTAAATAACATTGCAGAGACATGGCACAGACTCCTTAATGGATAAATGTATTTATGAACCTGGTTATTTGCATTGCTTTTTAAATGGCCTGATCACCCTTCATGTGAGGGAAGAAGTAACTCTTTAAGTAGATTGGTTTTGGCTGTGTCTCCTGCTGTGATAGGTGGACAATGAGCAGGACTGTACCTGCAGAAGGGCAGGGTGAAATGCTGCTGATGAGCTGATTTATTCCTGTAGGGTCACTCTCCTGCTAGTAAATAGCAGCATTGGTAATTCTTGCAATTTTCTTGCAAGTTTGCAATATTTCCTAGTTGAGCACTGGCTGCTGGGTAGAGGCAGTAAAAGCACTGATCACAACTCCAGCAGTGCTCCCTCCACCTCCAGCTTTTCCTTCTCCCCTCTGCTTTCCTTGTGGTGCCAGTTGGTGAGACTGGAGGAGATCTCTTTCCACTTTAATTACTCTGGGAGCTTTTGTCCCAGATTTGATAAATTCTTAAAGGCACCACGTAGATTGCAAATGGTTGCCCTCATGCTAATATAAGCTAAAAATTGTAATAATATCTTTATCGCCTTGGAACAATTCCCTGCTCCTTCCATCCTCCCGAGCAACAGAAGCCATTCAGCGCTGTGACATTTGATCAGGAGTTCAGGTGGAGAGGCAGCTTGCTAATGGATTTCTGATTGTTCTCCTGCTCCATTCTCCTGATGAATGGTGCTCTGGCAGTCTGGGGAGCCGATAGAAGCACTCTGCCATCATGTCACTGCCTTTCTCTGGGAGAGGACAGGAGCAGGTTTCCTCTCCTGTCCCCGTGGCTTGCTCTCCTGCTCAATTAGAGAGATAGAGAGGAGCTGGCTCCCTGTTCAAACCTGAAATTAGTTTATATTAGCTCTTTCCTGGGTGTCTGGTGGAATCCCTCTTTGCTCTGGGGAGGCTTGAGCAGGCTTTCCTATGAGTGTTTCACTCTGTGAGTGCCTTAAAGTGTCATGACTGTTGGTTTAATAACTCAGGGTGTATGGTTTGGGATATCTACTTGAGGGCTTGTCGGTGCTAGTGGGAAAATTCAGGGTGATCTCTTTATTTCAGTTGTTACAGGACAGCAAACATTTTAAAAATAAAATAACACTGTAGAAAGAAAAATTTATTCTTAGGAATGATTAATTAAAATGTCTTTATCGACTTAAAATCAGCATTTGTGGCCCCTTTACCATCCCCAAGAACCTGAACCAGCTGATTCCTTTCCCTTGAAGGATTGACTCCCTTCCAGCATCTCCCAGAGAGCCATGAAAGTGAATTTTGGCCTTTGTAATTAAGTTATCTGATTTGTCAACATGACTGATGGAAGGGGTTATGCATTTTTTTCCTTTCACTGATATACTCTTGCACATGGAGGCATCCTGGGGCTTTGTGGGTGTCAATCTGCAGAGTACCAGCCTGTAGACTTCACTGCTGGAGCAGTGGCACAGCTTTGCCTGGAGAGATCCCCTTCAGGCTGTGCACCCACCTGTTTTGTTTTCTGGAAAACTCCAGGCTAATTCAGCCTGGGGTGTCGAGCCTGTTGAAGATAGCTGGTGATAAACGGTGTTGTAACAGACCTACATAATAAACACTAATAGTACCTTGCAGAATGTTTTATTTCCTGTGCATCTGAGAAATACCTGCTGAGTGATCTAGATCACATTTCCACATTTCAATAGATATTCATCCCCTCCCCGCTGCCAGTTTTAGAAAAAGTAACCAATGAGTTGTTGGCTTAGCTCAGTTTTGTGGCTTAGAAGTTCAGGCTGTGCATTTCTTTTCGTCACAATCTCATTATATCCCACAGCTGCCTCTGGGCAAGTTCAGATAAACAGTATTAACTTGTATTTAACCCCAAACTCTGTGTGCATAGGCTGTGCTGCCTGCCTTTCCCTTGCTCAGGTGATTTGTACCAAGGTAAATTCTTTCCCTGCAGGCAGCTGTCCCTAGGGAGAGCTGATGGGCACTACAGGAGAGCCCTGTGATCTGTGGGTTTTTGGAAGCAATTTTGATTGGACTCCTCTTCTTGTGAGGAGAACATCTTTTTCTCAGGACATGCTGTCTTTTGGTAGGATTTCAAAATGATGCTCCATAGTTCTAAGAAGCTTTTCACCAGGATCTTCCTACTTCTGTAGGAAGGAAAAGGCCAGTTTATCCTTCTCTCTTTCTATTACTCACTTGTTTTGACTGGCAGTATCACTCTTCCTGGGTTTTTTTTCCCGTTTCCATGATCTTTCTGCCTCTTTGATTTCCTGCAAACCTAGCAGAGCCTATGGATCAGTTCAAAGCCATCAAATACAGACCTCCTGGGCTCCTCACAGGAGGGCCAGTGTTCAGGCCACAATACCTGACGGTGTCACATTGCCCAGCCCTGTCCCTGCTGAGATGTGCAGCTGGAGCTCCCCTCTCTGCCCTTTTCTTTGACTCCTCCATAAAAGCAAGTTGATTATTTCAATTTGTAATAGTTTTACCCGTGTCCTATGGACAGACTAATACCAGGTATCTGTACCGGCTTCCATTATCTCTTCATTCATAGTGCAGAAATGTGTGGGGTTTTTTTCCTGTCAATCTGTATTGCTTTGGTTTAATAACTAGTTTGGGACCTTGTTTGCTGTTTGAACTATTCCATTTGCGTTTTTAGTGTATTTTGAAAGCATGCCATCAGAACAGCGTAGTCAAGTGTTTCCAAACTTTCCCAATTACGTAGAGAATAATCACTGTGCCAGAACCACCAGGAATCTTTCTTATCATACATGTTTTTTTCCTTTGATTACAGTCTTACTGAAAGACAGTGTTTAGGCAAACATTCCTCTTTGTGTTCCTGGGGAAGGGCTGTCAGTTTGTTAGGCTTCCAGCAGTCCTGTTTATTCACGTGTGCCTTTGGAAGAGTTGCGACACAGCAGGCCCATTTTGCCTTTGTTCACTGCTAAACAATTAGAAAATAATTTATGGCTTTGCTTTTGCTTTTGAATCTCCTAAGAAGATGATGGCATATTCTTACCCCAAGAGCTACAGCTCTGAGGCCTTTGCATCAGAGAGAAGCTGTTCCTCATCTGTGTTGGCACAGCATTGTGGCACTCTGCTGATGATTGGGCCATTTGGCTGTTACTTAGAATTAAATGAATAATGAATTTTCCCATTCATCCAGAACCGGGGAAGTGTTAGAAGTGATGTATGTGTTAGATCCCTGCCTGGGAGCAGCAGTGTGACTGAAGAATTGAATGCAGTTCAGGCAGGCTGGAGTATCCATGAGTGTGTGGGATCATTAGTACTTTAGGGTCCATCTGCCCCCCACTAGCAGGCAGTTGCTGTGTCTAACAGGCAACTGAGGTTTTTATTCTAACTCAGGAAAACATTTGTTTTGTGTGTATGGAATTAGCACCTAGGTTTATTGATCATCTAATAGCGTTGTCTTAGGCTGTTCAACCTGTTGAAAGTTAATTAAAAGAAGGAATGGCCAGCATAGGGACCTGATTGTTAATCTGAGTATGACTGTGCAGAAGTAAGTTCTTTATGCACTGAAATTGGTTTATAAGCCTTTTCTAGATTGCTTTCCCTCCACCCCCTGCTCTGTGCCTGGCATTTTTTTCCCAGCTTGACATAAATATTTGGCTAAGGCTAAAGGGATGAACAGAATTACATGCTATCAGCAGAATTAGAGGGGAAAAAAGGTTATTCTGCCAATCACATCATGTGCTGGGTAGAGCAAAGACTTGACTTAATGCATCTTATTGTATTTGGCATATGCTAAGCAGGATGAGGCTCCAGTGGGTGCAGGTCATCGCCCACTGCCAGTTTCCCAGGCTTTGGGAGTGCCCTCCATCCAGGAGCTTCAGGGAGCTGGAACGAGCGGCATGTGTCGGTACCCGCTCTGCAATGTGACCTCTGCTGCATTCCCCAGGCTCATTCCTGGCATAACTTGGCTTCTCCATCCCCACCCCCTGTCCTGGGCTGGTTCATGGTCAGGCTGGAGAACCCTGGTAACCCCAGAGCCAGACCTGAGACCTGCTTAACTGTGTGTCTGGAGCCTAGAGACCAGTTCAGGGTCTGAGCCCAGCAGGGCACAGCAGGAATGCAGTGACAGGAGGGGATGGCACCTAGAAAAGACTCATCTTGTGACTGATGTGCTAAGCCAGCCAGCCAGCACTGCTGTCCCAGCAGCACAGACAAGCTTTAGACATGTGCAGTCTTCACCATGCAAAGATGCTTAACCTTGTTGAGGGTAGGGTAACCTGTTCCAAAGTAATTTAAACAGAAAAAGAAATCTATAGTGCTGGAGTAAGTGTAAATTACTGGGTTATGTGTCTGTACGTGTGACCTTTGGATTATAGCAAAGTGTCTAACAGGCAAGACCTTTTGCCTTGGATTTTCTTCTAGAGTGTGCTCATCAGCCTGAGAACAGCTGCTGGTATGAGATATAATTAAGGTTTAATTGGAGATGTCCATTAGGAGAATAGAGCGAGGAACACTGGGAGAAAATAAAGAGAATAAACTGTGAAGGTTGAAAAGAAGAAGAAAGTTTAAAGAATACTAAACTGATAAATGGGAGCTGATGCAATATTGGTGCAGTGGAGGAGAAAAAGAAAGAGCTGAGGAGCCACACTGGAGCCAGAGGGCATTAGAACAGCTGAGTGGGCAGAGCAGATCTCAGAAGTACAATTGCCTGAATTATTTTGGGATGGAAGAGAAGAGGAGCTGAGGAACATCAGGGCATGAATTTGAAGAGCTTGAAAGTGAAAATAAGTGGGTTTTAGATGGCAGAAGTATAAATGTTGAAGGGCAGGAGCCTATTGGGGTGAAACAATGAAGTGGAAGGTCTCTTGCTGGAGGGCCCTGCAGTTCTTGGAGAATGGATTGTAATGGCTCTGCCCCAGTGGATGAGAGTGGGTGTTGAATTACTAGCAGAATGCCTTTTCTTCGAAATATCATTGTTAATCTCTCTTAGTGTCAGTGCTGTGTTCAAATAGGAGTTTACAGCCCTTGCTTTTGTCTTGTCGGTGTTTCAGAGGGGGTTGTTTATGTCAAGCACATTGGCAGTGGCACAAGAGAGGTGAATTGCTCTTCTGGTGGTTGGTGTCCCTGGTGCTGCTCTGGGACAGCACCACCAAAGATCACCAATCCAAAGCTCTGCAGCCAGTCCAGTGCTCCAGAGCTCTGCTTAGCAGAGCAGTTTATCCTGGTGGAATTGCAGGGGTGAGAAAACCTCAGGTGTAGTCCCTACTTCTTTGTGGCTCTGCAGGATCAGAGGCCTCAGGGAATGCACTGGATTGTCCTTGGTTATGCAGGGAGTCCAGACTGGAGTGAATTGAAGGCTGATGGCCATTATGGAGTGCCTGGGATGTTTCGCCCTATAAATTCTAGCCAAAATAAAAATAGTTCCTTTAAACAAAATACTTAGGCAGGCTCTATTTAAACATCCCCTGCAGTTTCCTTTCCTTTATATTGCTTGCCTAAGTAAGTTTGAAATTCTGCTGTTGAAAATGGAAAACTCCACATGGGCAGTTTCCAGTGAATTTTCTAATTGTGAGCATGTGCACTCAGTGCCTTCAGATTTTCATCGCGCCCTTTAGCAGGGTTGCTTCAAACTCATTATGGAGGGAAGTGCCTTTTCCTAAGAAGCAGGGAACGTTTGAAATGTTGAGAACAGATTTAGTATCTTTTGATGAGAAGGTTTGCCTAGTGCTCAGAGCAAAGTCTTGAGAGCTGTAAAAGTGCAGGGTTATTACGCCAGTGGAGCCAACTGACTTTCCTCTCTGTATGACCTCCAGCAAGTCCTCAGACCTCTTTGCATATCATTCAACCCAGCTGGAAAACCTAAGTAAACAGCAGGAACCTTGCTTCAAGCCAGAAGCCTCAACTGAGTTATTTTGGGGAAATGGAAGAAGTAGTGAATTAGAATCAGGTAAACAACATGTAGATTGGATTGCTTTAAAGAGAAAATAATTTTGTAGATGTCCAAAACCACTTTAATTTTGCTTAGTTTAAACGGGTGGAGTGATTGCTTTGTCCTACTTTATAGTAAAGGGGAAAAAAAAACCTTCTTGCAGTTTCTGTTTTCATCAGACTGTTTACAGAGTCTGTAGAAATTGAGTTAATCAATATTTCTATTACACACATCTTTGGGCCCTATGCCACATGCACACATTTTTTATCCCTTCAATCTTGTATCATTTATGGAGATGGTATTGTCAGAAATAGTACTATAAATAATTTATTCTGCTGCCAGTGCTTTTTAAAGGTCTCTAGGCATGAGGCAAGATTTCCTCCAGGAGCTGTAAAGCTTCCAGATCAGTTTGCTATGGCAGAAGGATTTATTTTTTTGAGAGAGACAAGAAGGATGGTGGAAATGATGGGTTATTTTAGGGAGTGGCTGGCAGCTCTTTCTTTTGCATCATTTTTAGGGTCTAGAGTAGAGCAATTAGTAAAGTGGAATCATTGTTCTGTGGGACAAGTTGGGTTCCTTGGTGCTCACAACCTCCTGAATGTGCAGATGTCCCTGTCTGTGTCAGTGCCCTGGAGTGTGAGTCTGCTGGGTTCCCTGTGGCTGTGCCAGTCAACTCTGGTGCTGGAAGCAGCCAAGGGGCAGCTAAAGGGACCTGTTTCCAGCCCTGGCATGAAGGTGTGCTGTGCTGTAACAAATACCAGCCTGCAGCCTGGCACACTGTGGTTTTCACTGCTTTGTGCCACTGCTGCAGCGGTGCAGACTCCGGTTTGCAGATTTGATGTTTTCCTCTCTCAGGTGATGCTGTTTTTAACTACGCCGTCAGTTGCAGAGGAAATGTGGCGTTGTCTTCTCTTTGTGCTGCTCAGAGCAATTCTGTCGTGGGCAGCAGGTGAATCCAGGCCCACTGCAGCTGGGCCTGCCAGCTTGGAGCAGAAGATGGAAATCTGTCAAACTTCTGTAACTGCTGAGAGATGGGAAACTTTGTTGATTGAAGAGAAAACCCTACAGCAGGCCTAAGTAAATATCAGCTGTGTCCTGAGAGGCTTGCAAGAAAGTCACTACCTCCAATTTACTCTTGAAAATCTTCCCAGGTCTTTAACACTGTTTTGGATTTCTGGATAATGAATGTAAACTCACTTGGTTTACCCCTCAAATAAACCAGAAGGCAGCTTTCTAACACGAAAGAAGGCACAGGTAGCCTAAATTATCTCCAAGCTTCAGGGCTTGTTGACCCTTATGAGTCCCTTCCAATTCAGAATATTCTGTGATTTACTGCAAGTTTAAACCCAGGGAGCTGATGTGGCTTTAATGATGGTGCATCAAAGCTCGTTCTAAAGCACAGACAGCAGTTGTCAAGAGACTACTTGGGTATCACGTGCTCCCATCATTGTGCTCTGATGGTCTCTGCTCTCTGGATATAGTCTGTATATAAGCAGTAATCCACAAAGATTGGTTGTTGTTGATGTAAATCTTGGTGGTTCCTGGCAATGCCCTTCCCTGTCTTTACTCACCTTCAGATACACACAGAGACATCAACATCCTCAAATGCATGAAGATTGTGAGCAATTTAAAAGAGGAACTGTGGCGTTTTGCTTGGAGAAGTAACAAAAAGAACATTCTGGCTACTGTCGTAGTGCAGATGGCTACTTACAGGTATGGGATGAAACAAATCAATCCTTTACTTCCTGTATGGATCACGAGGTGCCTGATGCAGCTGAGGAGTCTCCCATCCCTGTGGGTGCAATGGTAATGCAGTTTGCTAACAGCTTCACCAGGCAGGCTCCAGCTTGATTAATAGATGAATCCTCAAATGCCTGCTTTGCGTAGATGTATGTACTCTTAAAAATTGCCTTTTTGTAGTGCTTTGGGAAAACACTAAGTATAATAGTTAAAAATAACTTGTATCACTTCATGTCAGGTATAAAACATTGCATTTTGACTCAAACTGCAGATTAAAGTGGGAGGCTGTGTCTTTCCTTCTTTTTGTTTTACAGCCCCCAAGGTGGCTGTTTCACATGAAACAGTGTCATCAGGCTTTGTTGTCAGTGATTTTTGTGCTTCAAAGGAAAGGATCAGAAACTGAATCTACCAGTTTCTATACTGACAGAACAAACCTCGCAGTATTTGAAGTTTCCTTCCGAGATAATTTTTTTTCCCATGGTTTATTTTGGTTTAGTTGCATGATCTATCCCGACATTTCCCTCAGTGTGCTGAGATACCTTGGGACAGTGGATTTTTGGTTTTCTTGCTCCAGCTGATGGTGTGTTTGCAGCTCTGCTGACCTCGTGCAGCCGTTCAGAGCTCTGCCACTTGGTGACAGTCTTTTAAAATAAAATCATCACCACTGAAGGGAAGGTTTGAGCTCAGCTGGCCAATGTGTGTTTCTCCACAGCAAAAAGAAGGCTGGGCTGCAGGGATGTGTTTGCATATGAAGCAGAGTGCAAGAATTCAGCTCCTCAATGCCAGTTTACTCTAAATACCAGGTTATCACTTCTCATTAAATCACTCCCTGGAATATCACCTGCTGGTAGGACTTCTTTGTGGAGCAGTCAGACACAGTAAATGGCAGGACTCCACCACTGCAGTGTGTCTCAGGTTGTCACCAGGGGTGACACATACGTTCACACCTTGTGAGCAGCCTCTTAAAGGCTGTTCAGACCATGCTGCTCATCTTTCCATGGAAAAGCACAATCCTGGTGCTGGTGAGGTTTTTGCTAATTTATTCTAGACAGTGAATCTGTTAGCTAGCCTTTTTTTAAGTGAAGAAAATATGTTTCATGCAGGTTTCCCGTGTAGTGTCTGCATGGTAGCTGGTCCATACCTAATAACGTGCAGCCAAATTTAATCCAGGAATAGAGGGAGAAGGAGGGAAAGTTCATCTGTCAATCTTCCTGCACAGTAGAAGCTGGTCAGATGAGCATTTATGTTGTACTGGACTAGTCACAGAATATCTTCGTTGAATCATTCCACTTTATCTTCTCTTTCCATTCAAATCTGGCAAAATGCTCCCAGAAAGTCAGAGCAGTAGAATAAAATAAAAAATTAAGTTTGCTCTTTTTGTGCTGCTCTGTAGCAACACTTTGCCTGTTGAAACATTCATGAACCCATCTAGTATTAAGCTATTTTAGTGGATTTCATGCTGCTGGTGCCAGGAGAACCTTTCTAGTAGCTATAGGCCTGAAGCAAATCAGTAATCTCAAGGATTTGGGATCAATTTTCTTGGGTTCTGAAATCTGGTATGCTGCAAAGTGAGATAATTTGTGTTGTGTTCAGTTCAGTGCAGAATTGTGGAGGTACCTGGTAAAGTCACAACACTAGTGCTTTTCACAGAATTATAGAATTGTTGAGGTTGGAAAAGCCCTCCAAGATCAAGTGCAGCCATTAACCTTGCATTGCCAAGGCCACAACTAAACCATGTCCCTTTTAGTGGTTCTTTTATTAATTTGCAGCTGTATCCCAGGATTATAAAACAGACAGAAAAAAACCTGTTAAAGGTCAATTTCCTCTAGAATAAACCCACTTAATAGGGTTGCCGAAGGCAACAGAGAGATTTTGACAGAGCTGGTCCTGCTCCTCACTTAATGCAAACTTTGATTAAAACATTACAGTGTTTCGATTAAACAATACAGTGAAAGTTTCCTTGTTGTATTTTGCTTGTTTCTTAAATTCCCAGGGTGGGAACATTGTTCTTACAGAAAATGATTTTCCATTTTCAGCATCATGATACCTCAGAGCTGTTTCTGAGCTGTGTGAGCAAGGCACTGCAGGTACTTGCACAGCACTGGCTGGGTGAGCGAGATTCCCCTTAGCTGAGGGCAGGTGAGCAGGAGAAATCTGGCTTCTGGAACCATAACAGCAATCCCCTTATGTTTCCATCTCTCCGTTCCAGACAAAAAGTCATTCCCAAGACAAACTCTGAGGGATACTTGTTTTTGTGCAACCTGAGCTGCAGCAGCCTGTCTGGGTGGTGTGCTGTCTGCTGTCTGTCTCTGACACAGGAGGACAGTAGTCTCTCGAAGCCGTCTTTCTGTCTCCAGCAGCAGCAGCTCCTCTGTCTGGGCAGAGGATTCTGTCTGCAGTGCTGCCTCAGCTGCTGCTTTCAGACAGCATCAGCTCTCGCCTTCTGATTCTTAATGGTCTGGAGAGGATGGAAGTGGGAGGAGGGGGGCAGAGAGCTTTGATATTCGCAATTTTGACATGGCAGCAGTGGTAGAGGTTGTGTTTTATGCTCTATGTTTAAGGCAGGGCATGGTTCCCTTCTCTAAATTCTCTGATGCAAAGAGAAACACTCGGAAAATACATCTTTCTTGCTGCAGGTGTAGGATGCTTTAGGGTTACCTTGTTAAGCTCTGAGTTTCCAACAGAGCACAGTGAATTTCTGAGAGCTGTGCATCAGCAGCACCAAGGGTCTGATCCTCTTTCAGTAGGCTGGTACCTAGTTTTGGCTGGTGTAAGTAATTAGTTTGGGACACATGGCACAGAACCATAGCCAGAGGACAATATACTGGATTATTTAGATAGCTTGATGTGCCAGGGAGATGAATTTTCACTTGATTCCTTTCAATCTCGCTCATACACTGGAGGAGCAGGGGAGCAGCTTCAGCAGCTCAAAGCTGGCCTGCTCCAGCTGCCCCAGAAGAGCTCTTGATTGTATCAACACTGGAGACTCATCTCTCTTGGAACCCAGGTCATGAAGGATAGCATGAGGCCTTTTTTTCTGAGTTCTTTCCCTTTTCTGCAATTCCTGAAATATTAATCAGCCTTTTTGAAATAACTGCCATCGTTTTCCAGCCAGAGGTGTCTGTGAAGCAGTGCTCCATTGCTGGCCACGATGACACTGCTTGGCATGAGTGGCTGCCAGGTGAGTGAAAGTTGATCTGGAGCTTTGGAGCAAGTGGAAATAATGTGGCCCAGGACATGTGTATGCAATTTGTGCAGATGATTCAAGTGAGAGCCATGGCAACTGAGATATACAAAGGGAAAGATACTGGAAAACCAGCAGTGGCTTCATTTTAATAGCGCAGCCTTGATTCCAGACAGCTCAGATGTTTACTAGAAGAGCTCCATCTTCCTGCATCATTTCCTCCCCACCACCCCCACTGCTCTGCAGGCACTTAGTCATGAGATCAGAGGGCTGCTTGGATGAAGCACTGCAGGCCAAATTCCACTGCTTCTACTTGAGCAAAAAAAGCCATTGCCTGTCTTCAAATATAGGCTGCAGAATTTCTCTCCCTGTTTGCACACCCATGATCCAAAGTGCCCTCATTAAAATGCATCTCAGAGCTACCCATGGAACAAAATGAACTTTTTGAAAGCATTGTGGATTATTTGACCTTGGGATGTGCTTTTCTAGAGGCAAAACTATTGGGCAAGCTCAAAGCCTGTGCTGTCTAAAGGTAATGTCTAGAATGGAAAGAGTGGAGTGGAGCACACCAGGATTAAAGCTGCTGCTCTTCCCGTGTGAAGTCAGAGTGAAGCTAGCTGATCTGTGGTTGTTGAATAACAATCAGCTCTTGAGAAGATCAAATCCAGCTTCCATGCCAGGGCTCCATGGCGTGCTTGGCAGCAGGGCTGTGCTGGTGTGTGGGCTTTGGGCAAGAGAAACCTCAGGCTGCAAGTGGAAACAACCCAGCGAGAGCAGCAGGCGCCTTGTGCTGCTCCGCCGGGAGAGGATTGGGAACCAGGACCTGAGTTCTGTCTCCAAGTAAATGATCCTGTGCTTGCTGCCCGGGGTTGTGTAATCTGGCATAGGGCTGCAGTTTGGGTATGCTTATCCCAAATCCATCCCCCAGGGGAGCTGCTGGTGATTCACCTCTCTGAATCATAATTCCTGACGCTTTTCTAATCACTGTCCTTAGTGCGTCCTTGGTTCATGGGCTGCCAATCCAGGCTGATTGGAAGAAAAGAGCTTTCAAGCAGTTTAAAAGTTTGCCAGTTCCCTATACCAATGCATTAATCCATGTCAAGACTCTGTGGCTCATTTCTTTTCTCTGTCGCCTTAAGGAGTGAAGCAGAAGGCATAAAAAAATTAGAAAAAGAAATTTAGTTAGCTGTAGTAATGTGATAAATGACCAGTAATTTGATTGTGAGCAAAAGCATTCCTTGTATGCAGTTTTCAGTTCACAGTTTGTAAAACAGAGTGTATTTGTCTGTTTAGAAAAATCTGCTCTTTTTGTTAAGAACTGGCAGGATCCTCAATCCTCTGTCTTTCCAAGACAGTGCAAATACTAATTTAAAAAATCTATATCTAAATAAAGTTGTTTGCATATATTAACACTAGATATCTTTTTCACATATGGTTCAACATAAAACTCCCAATTCTGTACCAAGCATGTGAAGCTTTGTATGCCTTTTAAAATATTTTTCTTATGAATGACTGAAAAGTAGAATTAAAGCAAGTTTTGTACATACCCTGCAAGTTCTCGTTTTGCAGTAGGAATGGAGCCAGGGCAATGATTTCTGAACTCTTGGCCCATTTGAAGCCATCCTGCACTTCTGAGCATGTACTTGCTCCTGTCCTGCTGCCTGCTCTTCTCCTGGTGGCCCCAAGCTCCTCATGTGCTCCATATTTTTGGTCTCAGATATTGCAGTGTTTGTGGTAACATGTGTTACTCTGCAGTGTGAGAATAGCAATATTAGGTGCTCCCCGTGAGGCAGGAATCAGGAACCCTCTGCTAGCAAAAGGTTTTTGCCTTTCTGCTCTGGAGACTGAAGTGGGAACAGGTTTGTCTTAGACATTTGTCTTCCTTAACTTGGCTTGAATGGAAGTCAGCAAAGAGGCCTTTTCCCCAAGATGTGTGCTACCAATGTTTGTGGAGATGATAAAACAGGACACTCATCTTTCTCTCTGAATTTGTTCTTCACTTCATTATTCTGTTTTACATTTTTATGTCACTTCTTGTTCTCTTATCATGGTGAAATCTTTCAGAGTGGATAAAAGCTGAAGGCTACAAGCAGAAACCAGAATTTTTCAGCTGCCTTTGCTATCAAGCTGCAAACATCAGTCAGAAGCCCAGTGTTTATTTTACTTTTGTTACCATTCCTGTATGAAAAAAAATGTACATAAAAGGGCTGTTTGCTGACTTGCAGTAATTGGGAGAACACAAAGAGCTGAGTGAAGGGATTCAGAAGGAAGAGAAACAGAGTTCAGTCTTGAGTCATGGAAAATGCTTTTCCCAATCCAGTGTTTTTTGCATGCATCTCTCCCCATGGTGGTTTCAGGTCTCTTCACAGAGTCCACCCACAAGCACGTGTGCTTAACCTGTTGGAGTGTTCCCTAGACATTCCCTCCTGGAACAGATTTTCTCTTCTTTTACCTGCCTGCCCTTGCTGGGATGATAGAACCTGAGAAACTGGGAATCAGCTTGGAAAATTTACTGTGAATTTGAATTTTCAGGGTGCTTTGAAAATGATGCAGCTTGAGAGCAGAGGTTTGCAGTCAATAATAGGGCTGGAAATACAATCCCATGGGAATATGGGCAGAGCTGGATGGGTCAGAGGAAGTGGTGGACCAGTGCTTGTAGGTGCTCTGTCAGGACCCAAATATTTTCCACAGGATTCAGAGTGGAAACTTCAGCTTTCCTAGAAGTATTCTCAGGGAGAAGTGCCAGTGATTAATCTGTTTGCAATAGGGATAGGAACTGAAGTTTTCCCCCTGCTTCATGGGGCAATGCCTGCTCAGGACAAACACCTAATTTCCATGGTTCTTTGGTGGCCACTTTCTGCCTGGAACAGTTTGGAGCCTGTTTTGAAGCTGTGCAGAAGAGCATGCTTGCGTCATCCAGAAAATGCAGTGAGTCAGTGGAGTCCTGAGGGAGCTGTAACGGCTCAAACAGAAACTTGGAAAATGAAATGGGGATGGATTTAAAGATACAGCATTCGTGGCTGCTGCTCTGTTTAGGGATGGTCTGCACTCATCAGAGGCATTGGTGAGGAAGGGGTTCAGGAAAGACTTTGCTGCTGTAAAATACAAGTGGAGCTTTATGAGTGATCCACTCGGGACAGGGTGTGGAACTGGAAGATGGTGTTAAGCAAGTTCTTGTCATTATACTCAGTAATTTGGTATTCAGGGAATCTCCATGAATTCTTCATTGATATGTGTATTTTGGTATGTTAATGAATAACTTATGGGGATGGACAGGAAGGAAGGTGGGGGCAGCCTCTTGGTTTGGCCCCCACTCCTGCTTTTCCTTTACGTTTTCACCCGCCTTCAGATTTGGGCTGGTTTCCACAGCATTACGAGCTGTGTGCTGCTGCAGTGCAGCTGTGTTGGGATTGCTCTTGGCCCAGCTCATCTGGCCCAGGAGATGCCCCAGGTCCTATCACAGAAAACCCAGTGTGGTTTGGAAGGACCTGCCCAGGTCCTGGCTGGGCCATGTCACCACCATGGGGAGGTTTGCTGTCAGTGCATGCAGCTCTTTCTCTTTGTGTCTACCCACAGCTAGACAAAGTGGATGTGGGACTCTCTCCTTCCTCCAAACCCAGCAGTGATCCACAGCCAGACATTGCAGAGGTTAGGTGTACTCTCCTTAAAATGCTTTTGGTTCCTGTCATGGATGAAATAGCCAAGGTCTGACAAGATACTGTTGGTGTGTTGGTTGTTTATTTGAAAGCTTTCAGGGGTATGAACACTTCAGTGTTTGGGTGCCTCAAACCCACTGATGAATTAATCTTTATGGTCTGTTTCTGGAGGGAAGAAGTACAAAGAAAACAGGGAAAGTGGCCTAGCAGTGAAGTCAAAGACTGTGTCTTGTGCTTCTATATTTCCTATTGGTTCTGCTTCAAAATTGAGAGCCTGCTTTTCCTCATTTACCAGACCAGCAGAATGAGGATGTTCCTCCCAGCAGAGGTAGAAGAACACAGCAAAAAATCCTGAAAAATTTCCCCTCCAGGTAGGCTCTTTCCCTGCTGGGACAGAGTAACTGGAGGTGCTGAACTTTGTTGGTTTGTCTGAGCAGGAACAGGGTAAGAGGCATCAAAGCAAGCTGGCCCTTTACAGGTAAGATGAACCTCTGGAGTGACTCTTCTGTAAATAAAAGAACAAGTTTCTGAAGAGCCAAGAATGAAGAAAAATGAAAAAACCTGGCTTTTCCCATTCATTTGGGTTTTTCTAAGCAGGGCCAGCTCAGTCCCCAGGCTCTCCCAGAGCAATTCTGACACTTTATTATCAAGAACATAAAAGTGTTTTGGGACTGTGATGTGTATGCACCTCAGCACTACAGTTTAGCTCTTTTATTCAGACCAGGAAAGCTTCATTAGTTCCTGTTGATTGAAGTGATATGGTTCCCAGCCATCCTAATGCAAATCAATGACTCATTTGTATCTTTAGAGTTGAATTTAGATTTCTATAAAATTTTAGACTTAGGCGAGTAATTGCATTACAGTTTCGTGGCTTCTGTGAAAAATCTACTTTTTTTTTGCACCTAAGGTCTTATTTCAAACCCATGACCTCATTCCCATAAAGCAAAGCTATTTCATTACATCATAGCTGTGCAATTTGCCTTCTGATAACTAGCATATACATTTGTGTTGGATCCATTAATACTTGTCCACTTAAAGGGTTGTCAGGAATTAACATGTTAGCATGTAAATATTAATTTAAAAAAATTAGAAATTGGTATTCTTTTGGCCTTCTTGCTGGCAGTTTTGTTGAAAACAAATGAATCGTAGTTTTCCCGTCCATCATCATCTTTCTTGGTTTCCAGGAAAAGTGATTAATGAGCTTTAGCCTTTGCAGCTGCAACGCTCAAGTGCAGTCTGACTTCACTAGTGATGAATACAGAAATATTTCTGCAGTTAACTGGATGCTGTCAAATCCAGAGCAGGTGACTGAGACCATACTCAGATGTAGTTGTTGCAATGAGCAGGATCTTTGAGGGCAAGTTTCCCTCCATGGCACTTTACCCCTTGGCATAGTGATACCATTTCACACTTTATCTTAAATAAATACTTGAGGAGCTTAGTGTCCAAGATTTGCTCCATTCCCTTTGCTTTGGAGGAGCTTAGTACCCAAGATCTGTTCTGTTCCCTTTGCCTTGAGGCACTGAGGTTCCCCTGCTGCTCTGATTAAAGTTAAGTTTCAGATAAGTTGGATGGATTTAGGGTGGGAGAGGATCAACATGTATTTGAAAGAGTACAATGTGTCAGTCTCATACAAGATGCCCATTTATAAGCTTCACATAAATATAGAATATTTCAGCTTTATATTTGTCCTTAGCAGTGATCAACCATCTTTGAATCCCCCTGAGTTCCAGCACTCAGTGCTGAAATGACTTAAAACACATCTTTTGTGGCTCTGCAGCTTTAAGTTGCCTTTTTTTTTGCCTTCTCTGAGCCTCTTCTGTCACCTCTGTTTTGCCAGCAAGTCTTGTGAAAGCAGCATCCCTTGTGCTTCAGATCAAATGATTGTCTGGCAGCAGGACATGGACCCTCCTGTGGGCACCAATCCAAGGCCAGACCCCCACCCTGGACCCCTCAGTGCTTGGGGAGAGGATGCTCTGTACATGGGATTGAGCAAAGCTTCCTCCCAGCACCCTGGGAGAGGGCAGCACCAAGATTAACGGGAGTTATTTCCTTGGCACCATCAGCTTGGGAGTTGTGGAGTTAAATTCTTTCCTCAAGCTTTTCCCTCTTGCTAACACCTCCAACACACTGATGTTAAAAACAAAAACAACAAAGGGATAATTGCTCAAATTTTGTAAAATGGCTATTTCTGCACATTCAGCCTCAGATGGCGTTTGACCCTTAATAACAGATGGTTTCACTTAATGTATTTTGTTTAAACAATCCCTGTTCCTGGAAGTGGTTTCAGAATAGGCTGTTCCTCATTGCTGTTCATGTTTGCTTTTTCTTATGATATTATAAGAAGCTTGAATAGAGTGGATTCAGAAAAGGGCAGTAATCACTGTTCACAGGCGTTTGTGGAAGCTTTTGTATTTTCTGATTAATACGATGTTGACTTCTCAAGCTTTCAAGGCTGAAGTGGTTTGGAGCACTTTTGTCCTCAGGCTGTCGAGCTCCCTGTGCTTCTGTTATTCCTCTGTCTGTGCTAAGAGACCCCAGGGGAGTCCCAGCACATTTCTGTGGAACAGCTTGTCTTCTGGGATACCTGGTTTTCCTCCCAGAATAGCCTTCTTGGTGCTCCAGCACATGAAAACCTCCTTTCTTTTGGATGCAAAGTGTTTCTGTGCAAGGGGAATAAAAATTGTTGGTTGTGCTTGGAACCATCTCCTTTTCATGTCAGAATTTCTGCATGTGCAGACATTTTGCAGGTGGTGCAGGGTGTGTTGGTGATGCTGAGCACACCCTGAGTGAGCTGTGAAAAGCTTCCCTCAAATTCTACATCAGGAGTCTTAAAATCCTGCCCTGTGCCACAGCCACGAGAGGCAGCCCCACTTGATGGAAATAATGAGAGCGCCCTTGAAGTACAAGAGAAGTGTGGTTTCTCAGCTGGAAGTTGGTGTGTTGAGTGTGTTACTGAATGTTTCAGATTCGTGTAGTATCTTCTAGCAGTGGGCCCTGAGGCTGGGACCTGATTTGTAGTTTGAAGGTTTGTAGTAGTTACATTTGGAAACAAAATGGATATGCCAAGTTAGGTAATTGTTTATCCCCAGTGATAGGGGAAGTCTGAAGAAGAGTTGGAAATAAAATTATGGCATGTCTGTTCATAGGATGAAGCAGAATAGGTAACTTTCACTTATTATATTTCTTTATTTTTTCCTAAAATTATTTTTTGCTTAAAATTCAGGCCATGCTTGAGGGGTTGACAGTGTAAGCAAGAGTAACCCAAACTATCATCAGGTCTTTCCAAAACAATACCCTGCTAATCCTCCCAGTGACCTTGTGATGTCCTTTATAAACACTTCAGGTAGAATTAACAAATGAGATATCACATGGTCTCTGGGGTTTTTTCATTTTATACATGGTGTGTTACATGGCTTAAAATCCTTTTGTGTCACCTCCTCAGTATCCTCTATTGCCCATGCAGTGCCCTTGACTCCAGGGCTGCTGAAGATTTCTAGTCCTGATTCTTTCTATGAATGTTCCTCTACTTTGAGATTAATTTTAAAACAGGTTGTCCTGGCACCCTGATTGCTGTACGTGTGGGAGGGAGGGATTAGGAGAACACAGCAGCTCTTTCACCATCTGAAAATCCTCTGGTCACGCTGAACTTGCAGTGACTGAGCTGAACCAAGGAAGGGAGGAAATCAGGATGTGTGGCCTATCAAAAACCAGTTTGTTGACTTTTGCTCTGGGTATTCCCACCTGATGTCAGCTCAAGTCAGAACCTTCCTTCTCTGATGTTCCAGGCTGCTTTTGTTATTTTTGGTCTTTATTCTTGTAGTATCTCAGTATTGCATTTCAAACATGGCTGGGCAGGCAGAGGAGCTTGCATATCACAGGCTTGAGACCTCAGTATGGACTGGCAATCAATGAGTAATAGGAAAAGCTGTGAGTTAAATTACAGAGTTGTGGTATCTTCTGTCTGGAACTTCATGGAACAGCCCAAGAATCAGGAGAAGCTGAGAGTGGAGCTGCAGAGGAACTTGTTACTCCAGAAGGTTTCTCACCAAGCTGTGTTTGCTGGGACTGTTGTCTGTATTGCAGCACTGCTGCATGTCTGGGTATCTGTCAGCTCTCTAGGAATCTGAGGCATTGCATTCCCTAGATCCAGACTGGAGTACAGCCAGTTACTCGAGGCTGGATGAAGTATTTCCACCTCAGGTGGAAGCAAGTCTCCCAGCATGGAATAACTGTGGTCTGAGGGTCTCTGAGTGGTTGATGAAGCTAACCATCTATAGCTGGTTTAGTTCTATATTCACATTTATTTCCTTGAGATTTGTTTGTAGCTCTCTCAACAGGAAAGGTTGGTTAAGCTGTTTATACAACTTGTCAATACAGATTTACTCAGTATTTTGAATTAAAGAACAGCTTTGCTGCCCCCCTCATGATACCAGCACTGTTATATGTGTGATCATACACTGATGAGACTCTTCACATTCTTGAAATGGGTCACCACACAGTTGTGAGAGCACCAGTGCCAGCAAGAGGCAGAAGATGTCCAGATGGGACAAAGTCACTGTGTTAGTTTAGATGGGGTTAACTGGCTGAAGACCCTCACTCTGTGTCAGCAGGATTTCTTCCCAACTCATCTCAGTGTTTGTCTGTAGCACTTCCCTGCTTCCTGCCCTGCTGCTCCATTGTGCAAGTTTTCAGAGCAGTCACAGGTATTTTAGTTTTGTGTTTGTTTGTTTAAATATTTGTGTACATCATCAAGATCCTCTTCTCCCCCTGAACGGTGAAGTGACTCAGCTGAGCCTGACATGAAAGAAGTGTCCAGCTCACCCTTTGGAGCAGGGTGGGGTGGCTTGGAGGGTACCAGTGGCTGTTATTCCTTGATAACCTGGCATTTCTCCTTGTTTTCTGTCTGGTATGTGGGCAGACAGAATCAGCTGCGAACCTCAGACCACATGTAACATATCTGCTCTGGGAATGGCTCTGATTAATGATGGGCAGGTAAAGAGAGAGTGAGCAGAAAGGAACTTCTGGGGTTACTGGAGATCAATAGCACTGATTTCTTTTTTACACCTTCCTTTATCTTTCCACTTTTGCCTGGAAAGGCAGAAAACATGCAGAGGTATTGCACAATCTTGTGCTATTTTCTAATCTATATTCAGCTATGACATACATGATTAAGCATACCAAAAAACTCATCCTGAAAAGGCTTAGCTTAATAACTTTTTCCCCTTATGAATTCAGCATTAGTCTTTTGCTTTGTTTTAATGGTGCAACCCAGGGAGAATGTTCCCTAGTGTTTCCAGAAAAATTCAAATTAAAATGCTTCTTTCAATGTGTTTTTATGTTTAGGAATTGGAAAATATTATTCAGCCTTTGTGAGAGTTTAGCATTTGAACTGCATCCATCTATGCTCAACAGTGCATGAGTAAATTAGAGACCCTTTTCCTGCATCCTTGCTCCAGTTGGACCAGGACAGAGGTGTATATATATAATTTGCTTTTGCTTTTCCTCATGGTGAAGTACCTTATTTCTGTCTGTAGTTTCTTCCTGTTGCCCCCAACCTTCACAGGAAAAAATACTGGTCCTGCCTTTACGTCATAGTCCCAGCAGGACTCTAAAAACTTGTGTCCCGACATCAAAATAAAATGCTGAACTGTTTGGAGGCAACCATTGCTGCAGGCAGATCTAATTAACTGGAAGCTTTTCCTTTCTGGGAGCATATATTTACTTTCTTACACTGGGAATAATAAGCAATTAGTGCTATGGAGCACCAGGCACTTACCTGCACATCTGAGAGAGGCTAAGAGCAGATCCTGAGGGTGGATAAGTAGAGTAATTCAAATCAAGTGATTGTAGATGGCTTTATATGGTGGGTTTCATGCTTATGTGGATGATTTTTTTATTTCTATAGTGACAAAAGGCTTCTACTACTTTCTCAAAATAATATATATTCCCCTGTGGATGAATTAGTGATGTCTGGAATTCCTGAGCAGAAGGCACTGGAGTTTGGGGCTTTGGGTTGGGTTTTTGAGGGTTTTTTCCCTTGGTTTTAAAAAAGAATTAATTTAAAAGAAGAGAAAAGAAGCACACTCATTGCAGTGTCAAAACATCTGTGTGTTGTAAAGGTTTTTGCCCATTGATATTGATAGTGTTCAAAGGCACTGACTGTCTAGGATTAGATCCCTAGAGAAAAATGATCTCTGCAGTCGAATTTATCCTATTTTCTTGTGTCTCTGTGTGTGTGTTACTTGAGATTTTCTGCATTTCAGTAAATTAGGATAATCTTTGCTGAATTCCATGCTGAAAAAGCTTAGCTGAGTGAGTACAGAAATGATGTGTGGCTGTGAAGGGAACTTTCACCTTCCCTGAAATGACTGAAAATGTTAATACTGCTGTGAGACCTCCTTTGTGTTATCAACTTCAAGGCAAAGGAGTTGAATTGCTCCTCGGTTTGATGGATTATTTGTTTCTTTGTGCATCATTATTTGCTTTTATCCACTTGCTTTTCAAGTCCTTTGGTGATTCCCACACCTGTGGCAGCAGCAGGACATGTCCATAGATCCATGCTCCAGCCTAAACTCTCCAGCTGGGAAAGAAAATGCAGCACAACCACATTGCCTGGGTGGGGAGAAAGGACTTCCAGCTGGGGCCATCACTGGAATTGCAGAGCTGATGCACAGAAGGTTTTTCCGAGCTGGCCGGGGCTCAGGGGCTCAGGACAGGTCGGGGTTCCCGCAGTGGGAAGGGCGAGGTGCGGGCATGGAGCCGGGTGTGTGTTTACAGCCAGCCCTGGGTAAACCTCTCCTCCTCCATGTTCCTCCTAATCCCTGCTGGGTCTCATGCGCCAGTGGTTCAGTAATACTTGTTTGCTTTTCTTCTTCTCCCCTTCCACCCCCTCCTCATGTGTAATTTGATCTCCGAGGCCTGCTCTTCTGCTTTGGCAGATTTTTCAGCTCTTGAATGGAAGAAGTTAACCACTTAGTTACTGCCAGGGCTAAGCCCTGTTCACTGCTCCCTCTGGCTATTCCTGCGGACGTGCTCCGACTTACACAAGAAAAGCCCACAAAATCATCAGCTCTGAGCTCCCCTTTTAACCTCTTACCTTTATTTCTTCATCTGCATTCCCTTGACTTTTCATTTAAAAGAAATACGGAAATGCTCCCACTCAAGATCTGAATCACTATTTGGCAAAGATACTTCTCTAAAATTTGTTTGCTGATCCTTTCCAGGCATGTATGTTTTCTGATTGCATTCTGGCTGTCTGTGATTCCTCCCTTCCCTGGACTGGCAGAAAATACTGAACTTCAGCAGGATCCCTAAACTGTTGGAATGCCTAATGCACAGGAACTTCCAGTCCCTGCTACCTCTTTTGCAACCTTGATAAACTGCCTGGACCATGGAAGTTTGGTCATTAATAGTCAGTTGGAATTTATGTGATTTTTGTGTCTTTGAGGTACACTGCTATTTTTTTTTTCAGATCTGAAAAGTGCAAGAAGCTGCCTTTTTTTTTTTCTTTGCCTGCAGATGTTTCAAAAAGTATTCAGTGGAAGAGGCCCAAAACCTCTGCAGTGATGGCTGATGAGCCCCTCTGGACTTGAATTTAACCTTGCAGGCTTCAAATGCTAATAGTCCAAGCAATTCCTTTCGGAGCTCATGACCTGTTTTGTGTTTTCACATGAGCACAGCGAATACAGATCACCATTGCAGGAATTTAGTAGTACCTTCTGCCTTGTTACTACCTTAAAAAAATAAGGATTCTGCTCTGTTGTTTGAAAGGAATTTCAAATAGTTGAACATTCCATCTCTGAAATCCCACCACTTCCCAGCCACCTCCTTTGTCCATGAAAATTGCAAATAACAAACATCTGTTAAATCAAGGAAAAAAAACAACAAATGCACATGCTTTATTGCAAAATCCTTGGCTTTTCTGTTGATGTGTACAGTGGACTTTTTGTAACCTGGCTTTTCTTGTTTTTTTGAAGTTTCTACTGATGAGAGTGGGACTTAGTAAGTCCAAGTACCAGAAGTGTTTAATATATCCCTGTATGTGCAGATACCTCTCTCTGCTCTTGCAGGGCTATTCCAGCTGTTCTGGATGGTGACTGAAGGAAGAAAAACACTCTTTGCCCTCAGGTGCTAACTTGGCTTTGCTCAAATTCACGTGTGGGTTTCTTTTTTATTTTAGTTACAATAATACCTATTGTAGAATGGTCAGAGTAGTAGCAAGAGGCTTTTATTTTTAACATGCTGTTTTAACTAGCTGTAGTAAACATGTCAGCTGGATCTTGAGAAGAGCTTAAAGAGGAAAGTCGAACAGTGGTCTCTAAAAATGGTTTATGGGTGAATTGGAAGAGACAGAGGTTTCTACATAAAAGGCTGGAAAAGAGACACTGGCAGCACTGCTGGAGTGGCTCTGCATTAGGGCAGTGGTGGAGAAGGGCTGGCATTTACACACCTCTGGCACAAAGGTTCATCTGGGTAAAACCACTTGAGCCCTGTTTATCTGGGTGTGCATTCCTAATGCCAGTGGTGTTATGGATTCCTAGAGCTCACCAAATAAGTGATAGTTGTAGATCCCTCAGCATCCTGGTTGCTTGGGCTTTCTCCTGCAGTGTGTGAACACACCTGGAGATTTTACCAGGCTGATGTAGAGCACATTCTGTGTGAAAACACCAGCGAGGACTTTTCTCACCCTCTCCTCATTACATGGCAGACACTACAAATAAATCCCAAATGTCATTGCCTTCTTGTGTAGTGATGTCATAGCCAAGGAAGTGAAGAACCTTGGAGTATCCTGGAAGACTTGTTTTCACTTGTCCTTTGGAGTAGCTATAAGGTGTCTGAACAACCACTTGAGGCTAAGAGGTGATGGACTCAGGAGACAGTTGTTTAAATCTGAGGTGGCATTTAACTGACTGGGTGTGGGATGTGCACTCACCCCTAATCCTGCCAACCTCGGGCTCACCTGCTGCTGTGCTTTCTTTGGTAGAAGGAATTTCTCTGTCATAACAAAGCTCTCATGACTCAACGTGCTTGACTCACTGAAGTTGTTGTATTTCACTAGAGTTTTTGTGCTGCACGTGCCAAGAAGGTAGAGTTGAGTAGCCAGCTTTAGAAAGCTGCTAGTCCTCTCTGTCTGATAGATAGCACTGTCTTCCCAAACATTTGGCACTTTGTGTCTAAGACTGGATGAAGTTGTTTAATGGTGGAGGATCTGAAAATCCAAAGGAAAACTGGAACCTGTCAGACAAAGCAGGACTAACCCTCAGGAAAACAGGCAATGCTGCATTTGCTGTCGGATCAAAGCCCAGCTTTGTTACAGCTGCATCTGTAGCACATGCTGTGGGCACTCTTGGATTTCAACATAGGCTTCTTCAATTATTTGCATATACACATACACACACACCTTTTTTTATCAGGTAATGATGTTAGGGTGTGTTATTCTACTGTGTGAAAAATGCCATCAGAGGAGAGCTGTGTAGCACAAGAGTGTTCTGTGGTATGGACATATTTTTAATCCTAAGGACAGTGACCTGTGACTGTTTCTTACCACTTACTAAGAAAAATGCATCTCATAAATTGTATTGTTCTACATTTTGTTACTCCAGAGACAAAAAAACCCCTGTTTTACAGCTGGCACTGAGTAAGTCTTTATCACTTGTGGGGAAATTCTCAACTGTATTTATAGAAGAGAAAGGTAAGACACAGGTAACTGCAACTGTAAGCAAGAATTTGCTCTTCTTCTGGCAAGCTTCTTTACTCTTTTGCTTTAACCACTAGTTTGTGATACTTCTGTTTCAAGTGATTTTTTCCATTCCAAATCAGCTGAATGTGCCTATCAAAAAATGCCCAGACTTTGGGACTTGAAACTGTTAACTTTCCATGTTTTAGAAAAGGATTTTAAAACAAAATTAAGCTCAGATTTTAAATGGGTGACAAACACTCAAGCTGGTTTTAACAGTATCGCAACAAAATTCACTCCAGCTGCTAACATGTGAGATCATGCCAAAACTCACTTTCTGTTCATGAAGTCCAGTCCTTTCACTGCTGCTGTCGTGTGTCTGTGTGATTATTCTCTTTTGGATAAAAATCTGTCCTCATATTCTGGGTAGCATTAAGAACATAAAGAATAAATATCTGCCTATAGAAGCAGCAGCTGAAACACAAAGGCCATTGGCTAAACAAGTTTATGCTCTTGTAGGAGCATGAACAATAAAGGCTAATGGATACTGGATTGCATTAATGAGAGCAGAGCCAGCAGGTCCAGGGAAGTGATTATTTCCCTCTTTTTGGCTCTTGTGAAGCCACATCTGGAGCTCCTTCCCTTGTAGCAGATGCCGAGACCCTAGAGGGAGCCTGGCGGGGGCTGGAGCTGGTGCTGCCCTCCAGGGCTGAGGGAGAGAGGGGATGGAAGGGGTCCCAGAGCTTTCACAACCACCCAGCTGGTGGCTGGAGAGACTCTTCTCAGAGGTGCACAGCAAAAGGAGGAGAAGAAACACTTAAAATTAGCAACAAGGTAAAGCTGGGTAGGTGTGAGAGGATTAAAAGTGTTTAACTAAAGCCCAGCAGACTCAAAGTTTAGCTGCATAGAGCCTGGAAAATCATGATGTAGGGAGATAGCCTCCCTCTGAGCAGGACCTGGAACTGGAGACCTTCCCAACCAAACTGCTTTGCCATTCTGCAGCAGAGAGCCTGAGTTGAAGGTTGCATCAGTCACTGTAGTCCAGAAATCTGCACACATTTTATGACTGATCTTGTTCTAAGATGTGTATATGACAAACAAATGTGAGAGGGATTAATAGCTTCCAGCAGTAAGAGTGGCAGAGGTTGTGTGACACTACCAGTATGGCTTTTATTTCTGTATCACCAGTTAATTTCATAGCATTCAGGAATGGCAGAGGGTATTTGCTCAAAGTATTTACGGCCCAGTTTGCCATGACACAAAAGAGGAAACATTGAAGGATGATGTTTGTAGTACAGGGACCACACAAGTGTCTGCCTGGAAGCATAAAGGGAATTAATTTGTTTATCTACAGAGGAAGTTATTCCGCATAGCTCTTTGTGTTTAACTCCCCAAGTGGATGTGTTTCTCCTACAGCGAGGTTCTTCTGCAAGTGGGTTAATTTAATTTGAGATGAGGCATTCTTCTTCAGGAATAAGAACCCCAGGAGTTCATCAGAAATGTAATCCGCATTAAGTCTGCTGGCACTCATTGTATTAACCTTAATTGTAATGGCTGGGTGGTGTTCATGGGGGGCAGCCTTTGTACTGTGGGGATTGCTTTGGGGATTGTGTGTTCCTAGAGCTGCAGGAGAAGTGGGATGGGGATGGGGATGCTTGTCTCATGGAAAAGAAGTTGCGTGCAGGATGCTTGGTCTGCTCATAAAACCTCATTTCATCCCAGTTCCCTAAACATCACACTGGGCTGAAACATGTGAGGACTGGGCTCCTCCTGTGATTAATGTAACCTTTCTCTTCCAAATCTCTGTTTAACTCCTCTTTTTTTTCTGGGTTTTTTTTTCTTTCCCAGGGCAGTTGCACACAAGTTCCCTGTTAGGCAGGCAAGGAACAAGTAGATAGGTGTTGTTTTCTCTTAAAACTCTACTGTTTCCATGAAACAGAAATTCTCCAGAAGTGCAGAAAGGATGGGATAGAGTGGGGAGAACTGTATTGTCTTCCCAATGTCCATGCAGGCTGCCAGCAGTGAGGATGGGAGCCTCAGCTCTGCTGAATTGAGGAAATGTTAAAGTTCTCTACCTGCTTTCTGGTATTAAATGGGAATATCCATGTTCATGTTTTCTGAGAAAAAGGCAAAAGTGCTTTGAACACCATGCTGTCCTTACAGTTATTTCTTTGCTAGAAATGTGACTTGTGGTATTTAAAAAAAAAAACAAAAAAAACAAATGGTCTTATTGCAGTTCAGTATGGGTCGAGAGATCAAGGATTTTTTTTCCCAGCTGTCTTTCATGTTTTCACCCCATGGATCAGAAGACTGGGGCAAAGTGATGCTGTAAAATAATGTTTAAAGAGTCTGAGCAATGTTTGCTGTTTCGGAGGCAGAGACCTCAGATGCTGGAAGCATGCAGTTTCCCCTAAAGTATTCAATGTTTGAAAACGTTGGAGGGCAAAAGAGCACAAGCACTAGTCAGAAACCTTGCCAAAATAAACTGTCAGATGTGAAGGCAAGTTTTCAGGGACAAAAATGAAGATCTGCTGCTCTGTTGACTCTGTGTGTGACACACCAAGGGCTCCACACGCTGTGGTGTGGTTTGTGCTGGGATCAGCTTCCCAGGCCGTTTTCCCCAAGCTCTGTGTTTTGCACCGCTGATGAGCTCTGCACCCTTGAGCACCTCTTGCTCCACGCAGCAAAAGCAGCCCAAGCTTGGGAGTTGAAAGGGAATTTTTGAGTGGAAATAATGTATACATACCCAATATGCTATTTCCTTTAGAGAGAGAGGTAGGTAGGTAGGTAGATAACATATAGATATATAACAAAAATGATGCTTGTTTAAATGGGACATGCACAATAATGCCAGAAAACAATCTATTAAAAAATGCATAAGCAGGGAGCATTAATTAGTACGTAGCCTTGAGAAACATGCACGGAAAGAGCACAGTTTGCAGGGACAAAGACCACAAGGTAGTGAGAGAGTGAAAACTTTTGGGCCCTTGTGCCAGAGGAGCAGCAGTAACCGCATTAGCCGAAACCCGAATGCCTGTGCCTGTAATTAGCGCAGAGATGCTAACTAAGACAGGATCCCTGGGCAGGAGCTGCGGCTCCCCCTCCGTTTTTGTGCCGGGTTTCAAATGGGCATCGCTCTCGGGCTGCCTCTCGCCGCTGCCGGCGGTGTTTGAGCAGCCCCTTAATGGGCTGTGAAATGACGCGCTTTGAAGGCTGAGCCGAGCGGCCGCGGCTCCCCGGGCCGCGCACGGAGCCTGCATCCCGCCTGCATCCCGTCTTGCCTCCGCTTTCCCAAACCTGTTGGTTTCCCCCTCGGCCTCCGCGGCGCTGGGAGAGGCGCAGGCAGGAGGAGGTTAAGGAGCGAGGGCGTTGCTGGACGCCTGATGTCATGGAGGCCGGCGGCGGCTGAGCGAGGGGCCCTTTGTTGGCAGCGGAGCCCCAGCAGCGCCCGGCGGCTGCCGCGCACGGCCGGCTCTGCTGACTCTGCCCCAACTTGGTTGGCTTCGCCTTTTTTTTTTTTTTTTTAAATTCTTCTTACTGCTTTTATTCTTTTTTCTTTTTTTTAATTCCCCCACTTCCCCTTCCTTTCCTCTCTCTCCCGCCAAAAGAGTTGGGACGGAGGGAAGATGGCTGGAGTGAACTCCGCGGGAGAGGAGGTGCGGGGCCCCTGGATTTTCCGCCTGTCGGGCTCGCCCCTGTAATGCTTCTCGGAGAGTTGGATTTCGTCGAGTTTTCATGGATATTTTGTTTTAGGCTTCTCCTGGATACGTTGTTTTAGACTTCTCCTGGACTCTTTTTAGACTTTCGCCGGATCTTTTTAGACTTTTTTTTTTTTAAAGACTTCTAACGGATAATTCCACAGAGAAGAAGCTGAAGGAGGGGGGGAAGGGAAAACAGACAGCCGAAGCTAAACTCTAACAAATGAAAATGTTGGAGATTTGCTTGAAATTGGTGGGTTGCAAATCGAAGAAGGGGCTTTCCTCCTCCTCCAGCTGCTACCTGGAAGGTGAGTACCCACAGGGGCCGGGGCTGGGACGAGCTCCCGTGGGGCACAGCCCGATGCCATCACCGCCATCCCGGACACGGGATAACACGAGTTTTATCCCTCGATTCCAGGCTGGGGCCAGGCTTGGGGGGATGCTTGCAGCTGGCCAGGTTCAGGCTGGGCTTTCCCATGCGGGGGTGAAGAACCGAGCGGTGTCGGCGGCGTGCGGACCCAGGTGCCTTTCATTAATGCAGTTACAGAGGGAGCGCGGCTCTACCATTTATGGTTGTAAAATGTCAAGTGATCTTATTGCCGAGCCCATAAACAAATCCCTATCTTCAGGCCTCAGCTTTATTTTTTTTTTTTCCCCGAGAGCGCGATGGGGGGGAATCGTCTTCATTTTGGACGTGAAAAAACCCAACTCCGCACTCCAGAAGAAAATTTAGATTAGTCCATCGGTAAAATATTTTCAGCATGCGTTAATATGTAACACTTTGGTCCGTTTTGGTTATCCCCCTAGTGTGCTTTCCACAGGTATTCGTTTAAATGACTTTTCATGTATGTTTGCTTTTAAAAAGTGATTTTTGAGTCACACCCATGGTTACTTGTAGAGATATTAAACTTATGGACTCAACTGGTTTGGATGGAAAGCTTGGGCGACAGAGGCACCGCGCTGGGCGGGGGGAATTGGGCTGAGGTCTTGCTTGCTTTGACCTCAAGCAAGATTTTCAGCCTTCGTGGCTTCACACCCTGCCTGTGGAACAGCGGGGTGGTCCCTCCGTTCCGCCTCTTCGCTGTGCTCCCAGGGCTGTGTCCATCCCACAGGTCCGAGCTCCTTCAACTTCTTTTGTCTCGCTGGATGTTATTTCAGTAAAAATAATCCCCCTGCCAGGAGGACTGTGCTAACTCATCAAATCAGAGGCATGAAAGGCAGCAGCTGATTTCCAGCGGCCTATCGCAAGTCGCTGTTGTTCAACTCTCAAATATTCAGTGCAGAAACGGCCCTTGGAAATTCATAGGTTAGGAATCTCAAAATCTATAAATGGCTGCTCGTAGCAAACTCACTTGAAGTAGTTTTGGATCAATAGTCTGTATTTATTGGATATATTCAGTGACTCTGAGGAATTTTCTGCTCTTTAAAATCGAAGAACAGTTTCCAGAGGACTTTTTCTGCTTATTTAAAGTTTCAGAAACCAAATGGTGGGCAGATGGATGAATAATTTTGATGGTTTTATGTGACTGAATTCTTCTGTGATCTTTTGAGTATAGAAAGCCTCTGTCTGTGCCCCTGCCTCTGGTATTGTGTGGAGAAGGAGCCCCAAGCTGTGCTGGGCCTCCTGTCTGTGCTGCTGGATCTTTCAACACGGCCCTGGGAGAACAGGCAGAGCATCTGGGGCCTCATTTCCCTCTGCAAAAGTGAATACTGAAGGATGATGTTACAAGGGTGTTGCCCTGATTCTTTTTGCAAGTTTTCTCTTTTGTGTTCATTACAACCACGCCCCCCCTCCTCAATTGCAATGCAGTTTCATAATAGGATTAGAGCATGGTTTGACTTGGCCGTATAGGCAGTATGAGTTAAGAATGTTGGATACAATTCATGTAGTATTTCCACTTTCTGCTTCCCTGAGACTGTGGTTGCATATTTGTTTTTTGTGATGGCATGTGAAATGCAAGTTGAAAAAACTTTTACTCGATCTCTCAAGGTAGCTCAATCTCACTTAACAGCTCAGTGTGGGGCAAACACAAAGCCAGTGTCAGAGTTGGGTGTTAAAGGTGTACAAATGTGGCAAACTGCAACCTTAATGTGGCAGTCCTGACATAGCCCAGAACCCTCTTAATTGAGTGGGGAGCTCCTGGAGAGTAGAGTGAGATACTCATCTGAAGAAAAAGAAGTTTAAAAAAAAAAATAAAGGATTTTCTGTTCCTCCTTTCTAAAGCTGAATGTATTCCTGGGCAGCTTTCTTATAAACATTGCTATGAGGCTGAAATCATTGTTGAGGATTCTTCCAAAAGAATGGTAGGGGCTTGTCACAAACTGCTGAATTCCAAGAGCAGTTTGCTTGTGTTGCTCTTAAGAATGTAACAAGTTTTTACATATGGATTTGTTATTTTAATCTTGGCAGATCATGAGAAGTGGGCAGGGTTGTGTCAAGGGTCAGAAACTCTGGGTCATTGCTCCTGGATCCCTGTGAACAGCCTGTGATGGCCAGTCCATTTCCATGCACATCCCTCAGCCTCTGTGAAGCTTCTGAAAGAATTAATGACATGATGGTGATCTCATTGGAGGACTTAACTGTGCTGTTGTTCTTTTAGTTGTATGGAAAGCTGAAAGTTTCTTTACTATAATAAATTAGGAAACCTTAAACACAACTGCTTAAAGTCTGAAAGGTCCATTAGGTGTGTGGAAAACCAGTTGCAGCCTGGAGGATAGATGAAATTTACTTAATTCCTTATTTTTGTATTCATATGTTAACGGAAATAATTCAGCTCTTGGTTGAGGAGTAGCTTGGGATGTAAGAAAATCAAATCTATTTGTTTTATTTTTAAACACACTTTTTGGGTATACTGTGCCCAGTCTGGATTTGGTATAAGGCTGATATGTTGTCAGGCACATGTGCAGGTGTACGTGTCCTTTGATGAAGTAATCAGAAACGTGGTTTTCTTTTCATGGTGGTCCCTTCTGAAAGGCTTTTATGCTCTGTTAGTTTGCAGGAACGAGGGTTGTTTGGAGATGCTCTGTGTGTGGTGTGGAGGCCTGGCAAGTGCTGTGGCCCATGGCTGTGTGCTGCTGTGCAAGGGCAGACTGCTCCCTGAAAAATATGAAATCTTATCATAACTTGACCAAAAATAAATTCAAACTGCTGCTAACAATGACTGAGTTTTCATACTGGTGTTTGAGCTGGGCATTTTTTTGCCCTCATTTCTATTCCCACTAGTAAATATTACTTTAAAATGTGGCAGATTAGAATTTCTCTCATCTGCTTTCTCCTTTCTGCCTTTGCCAAAGTGAGTAATTCCTCACCCACTTCACACCAAGAAAGGGTAAAGAGAAGATGGGAAGAGGCACAGCGAGTGCTGCTGCCAATCTGATCAGGAAAACAGAACGTGTCCATGTCCCAAATAGGGGCTGAAATAGTCTTGCTGCCTTTTTGGGCTTGGCTCTACCACTGAAAGGCAAAAGCCTTGTTTAAAACCTGTCAGTGTTCTCTGTGAAGTTGAAAAAAAACATTTTGGTGACAGTAGTAAAGTCCTTTTGTTTTCTGACTGAAAAGACTCCTGTCCTGCCAGCTGTCAGACTGTCTCCTTTTTTTTTTTCCCATAATTTATTTCTGTTAGCATCTCTTATTACAGCCAGAGTAGACAAGCCTGGGGAGGAGCAGCAGCCTGCACCCATTGCCCTGTTCCTGGAGAGGGATTTTTGTAATGCCTTTGGGCAGGTATTAAGCCAGACCTAAACTGGCAGCACAGTGACTCATCTACCCCAGTGTCACTGGCAGGCAGGGCTTTGGTCATCCTGTTAGGGAAAGCAAATGCATTACCTGGAGTTGCTACCTCCCTTCTGTTTGTTTCTTCTCTTCCTTGGCTATTTTCTGCTCCTCACCTCATGGCCTCTCATCCACCACCACTCAGAAAGAGTTCTTGCTGTTATCCGTATTTCTGCCTTTGTAATGGCTTCTTAGTTATGTGTTTGTCCCAGTGGTTCTTATTTGTCCCATCCTTCTTAAAAAATCTGGTTGATGGTGCTTGCTACAGTTTCCCATGGGATATGGTGAGAAAAAGGATTATCATTTCACAGGAGAAGCTGCAACAGTTTTCAGACCTAAAATGGATCATCCATGTATATGTCAGTCTTTCCCTGAGTGGTCTGTGGGGCTGCTTAGTAAGACAAGGGAATATAACAGTAAATCTTGATGATTCTTGCTTGGTGCTTTCCTGGCCCAGGGCTCAGAATCCAGCAGACTTCCCTACTTCTACTCCTTCAGTAAGGAAACAAAACCAAAAGCTATAAAAGTGAAGTTGTCAGAAATACTGAAGTGTCGTTAAAGTTCACTTGAATCTAGTTACTCTCCTTCCTTCTTCTCCCAGAGGTTATTGTCTAAGCTCAGGCAGAACTTAGTGGCAGATTTGGGAATAAAGTTCAAATTTCTGCCATATCCACTGTTGCACTCCATCCATCTATGGCTATGATTAGCTGACTGGAGAAAGATTATGTTTTCTGTGTCACTGAGGGGTTATAAATGGAATAAACTCAGTGAATGAGCTCAGGTAGAACTTACAGGTCTATGTAAGAGTGAACTTGAAGAAAAACCCACCAACAAAACAACCCACAAACAAATCAACAAAATAAAATACAACAGTAAAAGCCCCAAAATTATAGAATCATTTCTTGGAGGAGTGGGAGATGCTGCATCACTTGGGTGCTCAGACAAGATCCAACACTGCAGTTGACTTGAGGGTCTGTTTGGAGCACTGGAGATTCCTGGTGTCCGTGTGGGGGGAGCACAGCAGGAGGAAGGTGCCTCACTGGGAGGGGAAATAGGGCAGCACAGCTGGGGAGACTGGCCCAGCTCAGGGGAATGGGGCTGGATCAGTTTCTGCACTGCTTCATCTCTCTGTATAAATACACAATGTTTGAAAAGTGGTATTTATCCTCATGCTGGCTCTAAGAAGGTGGACTTTTCAAATATCAGCCAAGAGCAGGAAAACCAGCAGTTACTGTTGCAGAAGGGTCTGTGGCCTGGGCTGTGCAGTGGAGAGGCTGAGCCTGATCTCACCAAAGGGATGATGAGTCTGAAATAAAACATGAATCCTTCCTTCTTTCATGAAAGATCTGTTTTGCAGATTCTTTAATTTTATATTTAAATCTATATTCCATCAGACATAGGGAATCTGTGAGGGTCACTAAGGAAAAATACTGAAACAGAGAGGCAGCTTCTCCATCATATGTGCTCAGAGTCAGAAACATTTGGAAGTATTAAATCTGCATTGCTGTTCTGCTATTTATCATCATTTCTTCCAGGGGAAGAGAAGAGTAGAGGGAATGTAGGGAAAGGAGAAGGCTTAGGTAGGTGGCATATGCTGTGCCTCCAGAGAGATTGCTAGATGTGTTCTGCAATCCCTAGCTCTACAAACCAGCCTGAAAAAATGCCAGCACAGTTTGTAAGCCCACAGGATGTTTGTTTTGTAGGGAGACAGGAGGTCTCCTCCTCCCTTGGGACTGCCTTGCAGTCAGCTATGGAGGAGCCAAGTGTAATTCTGTGCCCCTGCCTGTTTTCCAACCCTTCCCTTACACTGGGAAGAAAATTTGCTTGCGTTGATCTAGACCAGAATTGCTCATATCTGAGAAGTTCTCACACAGCCCCTAACAAAAATTCATGGCTTGGCATGAACAGTAATGAGCAGGAGATAGTTACACTTACGAAACCTTTTAGTGTGCAAGCATAAATGCCTTCTGGTAAAAACTTAATTTAGGGGGGAAATGATGACATTCTTATGGCTAATGCCTCAAAATACAAGCTGCTGTTGTCTTATTTCAGAGTCTGCACTGCTTTAATTAAGAGTCATCATTTAGTTGATGTTAGTGGAGAACTGAATTACAGTGCTGCTTTAGGACTCCTATCAGGAACCCAGGTGTTATCCAGAGCACAGTATGATCAGAGTAATAAATTGCAGCCTTGCTGGGATGCAGCACAAGACAAAGTGGATGTCTGGAAGGAACGACAGCGCAGCGATAACAGATTGAATTACGCTCGCTTCCTGCCCCATCACCGTGCCAGGATGGCTTCCTGTAGGTACAACAGCCAGGCTGATTTATTAGGAGGAATCTGGCCCACTGAAGATCTCAGCAGTGCTGTAAAATTGTAGTTAAAACCAGCAGTAGGAGGTGAAGAAGCTGTGTTGGGTTGAAAAAGACCCACGATAATGTAAGAACAGCAATGCCTAATTCCTGCTCTGAAGGACTGGAGTGTCTGGGAAGATTTGCTGGAGAATTGCTCAGGGGGATAAACGCTGCTGACAGCCAGCTGTACGTGGCTTCCAGATGGACATGTCCTGTCTGCTTCTCTCGCTTCATGGTTTTGTGTCCTCAGTCTGCTGACAGTCTCCTCTTGGGGCCCAGACCTTTAAAAGTGTGTTTTGTCACGGTCCATCAAGCTTCTGCTACACTCGGGTCACCACAATTCTGCTCTTTCCTTTACACTCTACTCCGTGTTGACTCAGGGCCTCATCCTCCCTTTCTGGACACACTTCAAGCTTCATTCACCACCTTCCCCACCCCAGTTCTTAATTTGGGGTTCCTGATTTCTGGAAAAACCAGCCCCACTCAGCCCAAGAGTTGTGTCTGGCATCTCCCCATCATGCTCTCCTTCACAGCACGTTCACACACAGCCTGCACCTCTGTTGGGATGCCTGTGGCTGCACAGGAGGGTCAAACTGGGAGAGACAGAGGGCATGAGCATCCTCTGATTTCACTGGGAGACTGGTGTGGTTTTCCAGCTTAGCCAGTTCTCATGTGTGTGTGTTTGACAGCCCTTGCTCTTGCTGGTCCTTGGTTTTGCAGGCATTATCAGAGGGTCAGTGTCTGTAGGAAAGTCATCGAGCAAAACCAGCCTTCCCCAGCTCCACACCGCAGCTCGTGGGTGTTGTTGGCAGCTGGCAGTGTTGTCTCACAGCTGAATCGAAGCACATACCTTGGCATCTGTGTGTAATGAGTCAGTCCCAGCCTCACCACGGCCTGGGCACGAGGGAGGGATTCTTGTGGAGTGCTTGGCTTTGCTCCCACATCCCCATCCCTGTCTGTGCCTGAGCCATCCTCCGCTGGGCTGCGATCGTGCTGGCGTTGGAGGGGAGCCTGCCTTGGATTTCCTGCCTTCCTGTCAAATCAGTGCCCCATGTGGGAGGCATTTTCCTTCCTAAAGGAGGTTACAGTCCATCCCACGGAGCAGTGAGTGCTGCTTTGTCCCTTATTTGGAGGAGAGCATCACAGCATTGCTGTTTGCTGAGGTTGTGTGTCTGCCACTTGCAGCCCTGCTGTCTGTCTGTTCCAGGTGTTCACTGATGGTTTCACTCCTTGGAGTATCTCCCCTCACTACAGTGCCATGTGTTTGATAAGGGAGCTTAATGGGCTTGACAGAATCAAAGTATTTTTATGGTAAAATTATTACAGTTTAATTTCTGAAAGTGGATTTTCTGTTTCTTTTCTTATTGTCACTCTGTGAGGGAAACTCAGGCTATTAAAATATATTCTCCTGCAGGACACAGGAAGAGGAAGCCAGGAGGTCAAGGTGCTTTAAAATAACCACCCAACACACTACCACTTTTTCTGACTGTGAAATCATTTAGAAAGTGGAATTATTTAACTGCTCTGATTCACTATGGAAATATATCTCCCTGCAGTTACAGTTTGGCTAGGAAAACAGGCCCAGCAGCATCTGTATTTGCTATTTTGCTCGCATACATCATATACATTTTCCAACAAATACAGTAGTACTCATGTACATAAATAACCGCCCAGAGAGCTTTTACCAGTGGTCGCCTGACCAAAACATCAAGAGGATGCCACATAGTCTTTGGGTGAACAGTGGCCACCACTACTACTCACACTTCCACTATCAAAGATAATATTAGAAAATAATGTGTATTGTTATGATTTGTAAGGTTGAATTTTGAGGGGTTGGTGGGATTTTTTTTTAGCATTTCCCTATTGGGAATGTATTTTGGACATGTCCCAGTCCACACTGAACTTCCATGCCTTTTCTGTTGTCAATTGTACGAGTTCTTCACTGGTTTACTGGCACAGCTTATACTGAATTTCTAGGCCAAACAAACAATTTGTTTGTTTTGATGGGATTGCATCTGTATAGCAGCACAACTCTACCCAGTATTGCAGGTATAAAAAAAATACTGTGCTCCCAGGTGACCTGGCACTCTAGGAAATTCTTGGCATGGGATTTCTCTGTCCAAAGCCATGTCTGTGCAGAGGAGGGGTTCAGCAGAGAGGGGCTGATGCTGTGTAATGAAGGGCAGTTCCGTGGCACAAGGGGCTGCTGTGACAGTGCCGTGTTTCCTGTCCCCAGCGCCGCACTGACGCAGCGGTTTGTGTGCAACGCTGACCTCGCTCCACAAACTCATCCAGATGGAGAATGACCCTTCAAAATACAAGAGTTTCACAGCTTATTGCCCTGGCTCTGTGCCAGTGCAGTCAGGCATGGTGCTGCCAGCACATCTGGGCGTAGCATGTTAAAGAGTGAGGGGGCACAATTATCTGGAGTATTTCTGCTCCAAACGCTACAATCGTGCTCTAAAGTGAAGGACCTGAAGGAACAACTGCAGTAAAATTCCCTGATGTATTGAGACTTGCCTGATACTTACTGAATATTACATGCTTAGTGTGCTGCAGTGTACAAAAAATGTTGAAGGTTGGTTTTTACTCACCTATAAAGCTCAGTTTTCAGGAATCTCTGTCTTTGGAGGTGTCTTAGGGTTCCTAAAAATGTGGAAGTATGCTTAACACTGCTCTGATTTGAGAGTGATGGGTAGGAAAGAGGGCAACAAAAACGACACTACCTTGTTCTCAAATAAGAACAGAAATTTTAAAAATATGGTGAAGAACAGAAAGACCTAACTCCTTCTTAAATACCATGTCTTATAAATCTCACTCTGCTTGGCTCCATTTGCTGCACATTCTGGCCATTTCATTTATAGGATAATTAAGGGATTTACCTTTTAAAGGTCTTGTTTTCAAATCTAACCATTCCAGCAGTTAGGTATGAGCCAAAGGATTTACAGGCAGCAAATAGCCTACGTGAGCTGCATTTACTGGAGGGATGGAGAGGGGCTTTTCCTTTCCTGCATTTCCTGAGAGGCAGGAGCTGGGGGCTCTGGGAAGGCTGGGGACAGCTCTGGAACAAGAGTGTCCTGCCTATGTGGCAGGATCTGCATTAAGGCACTGTCCATATCTGTCCTGTGACGCACAGGGAGCACGCGTGTCATGAAACAATGCAACTTGGAGTGTGTGGGTTGGCCAGCTGGCTTTTATCAGCCAAAATGAACCTTGCTTTTTCCTTTTCTCTCCCTCTTTCTCCTCCAGAAGCCCTTCAGAGACCGGTAGTGTCAGACTTTGAGCCGCAGGGTCTGAGTGAAGCAGCTCGCTGGAACTCCAAGGAAAACCTTCTCTCCTGCCCTAGTGAAAATGACCCCCATCTCTTTGTTGCACTGTATGATTTTGTGGCGAGTGGGGACAACACTCTCAGCATAACAAAAGGTAAGGTCACTGGCCAGAATTCCACTGAGAGTGTGGGAGAAGGTGCAGGAAAGAAAGTCACTGTGAAATAATTAAGTTTTACACCAACCCTACTGATTTTTTTTTTACTGTGGAAAATCATCTTAAACAAATACAAATATTTCACAAAGTCATGACCTTCTTAAAGGTTATAACTGTCTTTTTTTATTGCATTGGGTAAGAAACTCTTTGACAAAACTAAAGTGTCCATTAGGAGCAAGAATTTGAACTGAGAAATTAAACTAAGCTGGGTTTGGAGGCTGGCCTCTTATTTTCACAGTTCTCCAAAACACAGTCCCTATATGAAAAATGACTGTACAGATATAAGGACGAGAAGGATTGAGTAAGAAAATACTGTATGTACTCCAAGTCACATATACTTCTCATCCTAATTGAAATTATTTTTTTTATTGTTTATCCACTCCAGTTCTTTCCGGGCTCCAACAAGCCAATTCACTTCAAATAAAATTTGCTGGATTCATTTTTTAAACTTGAAGCAGTATTGGAGCTGGTGCAGAACTGCAGGAGAGCCTAAAAATCTGAAGCATGTGACTTTATTTGGCTTGGAGAAGTCCACTCAAGCTTGAAGAGAAACACATGCTCCCTGCTGAGTCAGATACCTATTCTTATAGGAGATTATTTAATGATCTGTTAGGCAGAAAGAACTTATCTTTGTCCTCAGCTCCCGGGCTCGCCGTGTCTGAGCACATTTTCTTTTCCCCAAGGTGAAAAGCTCCGTGTGCTGGGCTACAATCACAACGGGGAGTGGTGCGAGGCTCAGACCAAGAACGGGCAGGGCTGGGTCCCCAGCAACTACATCACCCCAGTGAACAGCTTGGAGAAGCACTCGTGGTACCACGGGCCGGTGTCGCGGAACGCCGCCGAGTACCTGCTCAGCAGCGGCATCAACGGCAGCTTCCTGGTGCGGGAGAGCGAGAGCAGCCCCGGCCAGAGATCCATCTCCCTGCGCTACGAGGGGAGGGTCTACCACTACAGGATCAACACTGCCTCCGACGGCAAGGTGAGCTCCAGGCTTGGTGTGCACGAGGTGGAGCAGTAGCAGTGGAATGGAGCAGTTCTGAGCTCTGCTGGCGGGGCTCGTCGTCTGTAGTTTGGGTAAACTGAGATTCTGACGTGGCTGGGACCAAGCGGTTTTTATTCCTTTAGCAAACTGGGTAATGCAGGGCAGCAGTGAAAGCATTTAAAGGGAGAGAATGGTAAAGATGGAGCAGAATCGAATAGATCATTAATAAGAGATTCTGAGAAATCTTGTCCCTTATGTTCAAAAGTTAATCTCTTTGACTGTCAAATCAGAAAAGTCAGCGCCTGTTGCTAATAATCCTATAAATATTAGGGACAGAATGCTTTCTGAGGTATTCTGCAGTATTTTTAACTACTGTTTTGATTTCTCTACAGTATTTCAGCGTGATCATTGGAGACGGGTAGGCACTTTCACTTTTATATGGGCTTTGTCCCCAGTTCCTTCATTTTTTCCCTAGATTGTTGTGTGCTGTAGCAGTGTTGCAATGCTGTGCTTTGTGGATGCTGCAGAGAAATGTTAGCATAAAAGTGTAGTTTTCCAGAGATTTTTGTTTTAATTTCATGGAAACATTTCTTCTGGCATTGCATTTTGGAAAATGTTGTGTTTTAACAAATCTATTTTAAGTAGTGTCTCTTTAGATCCTGTGCAGAAGATGAAGTGTGGGTCTGGAGCATGGCTGCTGAGGCTCTTCTTGCCAGCATCTAATAAATGACAGATTCTGTGCCATTAAATTTCTTCAGCAGAAAAAAATAAAAGTAATCAAGTATAGTAGCAGCCCACTGTGCCCAATTTTCCTTTGTCCTGTGAGAGCTTTACTCTTCTTGCAGCAGTGCTGACAGCAAAATCTTTGGTATGAAAACACAGGGAACCAGTACACTCTGTTTCCTGTTTATCAGACTCAGCACCCTAACCAGATTTTATTCAGTGATGAAATACTTTTTGTCTGCTTTAGCAAACGTGTTGTAATTGAGACAATTCTGACCATGATATTTAAGGCAACATATTTCCAATTTACAGCATTTTGGTTCATCTTTCTCCCTCCCACGTAGACACTCTCTGTGGTCAGCATCAGCTCTGTGAAGTGCTGACATGCAGCATACTTGAAAGACTACATGACAATCTGGAATATTATTCCCCCTCCTGTCTCTGTAGTGGATATTCCTTCTATTCCCATAGATGCTGGCAGATGAGCAGTGCTCACATGTGAACGTTTTGAACCGAAGGCTCCTTGGGTTGGTGTAAATAAGCATGTGTCCGTGAGGAGATAGCACATGTTCTCCATTTGAACTGTAATAGAGTTTGGCATATGAAGGCTTTCATCCCAGCAGAGCTGTTTTTATCCCAGAAAAACAGTTCTGCAGAGCTCCAGTAATCCATTCAGGTCTGTGTTAGCCAGGTTAACTATTTGTTTTCCACAAAGTTGCTTGAATTGGTGTTTTTGAGAAAAAGTGCAGGAACAACTCACTAAAGCAGATCTGCAGCTCACGGTAGTTGGAAATATAAAATTGAGCAGCAGCAACGAGCGAGACCTGTGGCTTTTGGGTGTTGCAGCATCGAGCAGAGAGGTAGCCACAGTCCTCCTGATGCTGTGCCAAGTGCCAGCATCCCTGCAGAAGGGGCAGTTTGCAGCCTGGCTGTTAAACCTCATCGGTTTCAATTTGCATTAACGAGCTGGGCGGTGAATTGCGACATCTTAGCAGCAGATGTGCTGCTGGGCTGGGGACACTGTGCTCTCCCAGCACCCTGTCCCTGGCTCTCAAAGCTGAGGAGCTGGGAAGAGAAACAGCCAATATCCCTGTTCGTCCCTCTGTGGAATGGAGGCTGCTGGAGCAGGCCGTGCTCTGAGCTGCTCGTGTCACACTCTGTTTATTACTGGCTTTGCAGCAGATCATGGCTGTGCTGGAGCAAAGCTCTTACCTTCACTGCCTTGAGCACCTGGGGCCCTCCCAGCCTTCTGTATTGTTAGTCAGCCTGTCCAGGGAATTTAATATCTCCCAGTGCTGCAGTAAGGATGAATGGCTTTGGTGGGATCATATCCTGTGCCTGACAGAACATGCTTTGAGAGAAAGAGGTATTAGAAGAACATGTGGAGCAGCTGCTGCTCAGCACAATGGTGTGTCCTGCATTGCAAAGCCTTACCCAGACGTTTTCCTGGGGGAAAATTGAAAGGACAAGAAAGATCAGAGGTTTGTACATCTTAATTTTAGTACAAATGATATTGATTGCATTGGTGTTCAACAACTTAAAAAAAAAATCCTCTGGGGATTTTTTTCTTTATTTCCCACTTTAATGGGTCATATTTTTCTGGACCACCCTCTAATGTTTTGTTTTGTTGGTTGGGGTTTTTTTAAGGAAGGTATTAAAGTGACCTTTCTTGATTTGGCTGGCACAGTTCAGCCAGTCATCTGGTAAACCACTTCCATGGTACAGAGGACTTGGTTTTCCTGACTTGATAGTACTTGAGGGAAAACCTCCTATTGAGTAACCCAACTGAATAAACAGCCTTGTCCAGCCAGTTCTTCAAATCCTGCTGTCCTCAGCAAGAAGGAGGCGGGACTGGAGTCCTGCTTGAGTCTCTTGGATCCTCCAGTGGCTGAATTGGATGCAGACTTGAACCTTCATGGATTTTTTTGGTGTGGACATTCAGTTTTTGCCTGCTGAGTGGGGAGCAGGAGTTCCATTGGATTCAGGATTGTGCTGAGGTTAGCATGGGCCAGTGTAGCCACCTGTATAAAATACCCCTGCCAGGAAAAAGAGATGTGGTCTGGTTGTAGAAGTGCAGATGAGCAGTCCATTCATGCAAACAGAACCCATTGGAACAGGACTGGTGTTCATTGTTTGTTTGAGGCACAAAAATTGACCAAATAATGTCTCAACAACATAGCCAGGAAGCAAACTTAAGTTCTTACAAAACTCAGACACTGGGTTGGACACCTCTGTGAGAGAACAAGTCAGCAGCACCACATGTTTATCTTGTTGGGTGTCATCAGTGAGGTTAGAAAAACCCTCCCTACAGAGTAAACATGTTTACTGGTGGTAGTTTATCTTAATGTAAATGGAAAACTTTGTGAGTGTTAAGGCATGGAGTGTTGTTTTTGTGGCCTGGACATGTCAGTCCTTTTCTGTCCTCATCCTGCTACAGATTTTTTCTGAAATCTCTGGCCATTTATTTAGCTTCTTTCTCTTTCTATAACAAGATCATACAATCTGTCACACTAAATACAGCTATCTCTAATTTTCATGAGATAAAAGTTGTCATAAAACCAAGGGGGAGTTTCCTTCTCCATCCCTCTCTAATATTTCCAAGTAATCCTGGAATTCAGCTTTTTCTACATCCATATTTTTAGATTTTAATTCTCAGTGTAATGTAGGAACTGATCATACCACTGCAAGTTGTTCCCAGACAGGCATGGCTTGTTTTAAATTGTGGCTAATGCTTGGGTCACTCACACCAAGCAGCTATAACAGCTTCTTATGTTCTCACTCTTCTGTTCTAACAACATCTGATTTTAAGGTGATTTCACCTGTCTGATCATGAAAAGTATTGTAGATTTTTGTAGGGTTTTTTTTCATTTGAGGGGTTTTATTTGCCATAGTGTTGAAATGAGATTTGGTCCAGTTACTTCACCTAAACAATATCTGATTCATTTTGGTGGAGAGTTGTGAACATGCTCCCCAGGAGGTTGCCATTATTTTCCAGTCTCCATTAAAAAGACTTCTATAAAAGTGTTGATTGAGGGTGTTGTTTTCCTTTCTGCAAATGTTTTTTTCTCTTGCAAACACAGCTCCCTTTTTTGTTGGTGATACTCTCTTATTGCTGAAGCTCCAAAGATGCATTTTCTTTTTCCATTCAAAAATTCCTTCTAGGTGGAAGAAGTAGAATTTAATTTTAAGTCTGGGATTTTTGGATACCTGGCAGCCCTATCTACTTCCTAGCCTCCTGAAATCCCAAACAGATGGCCACTGCACATGCAGAACATGTTGAGTGTGCATCACATCAGCGTGTCAGAAGCATTTGGGAAGTTTGATCATAGCTGTTGGCATGTGATGTGAGCAGGATTAGTGTGTGGACTGGACAGGAATTTGGATGGCCTAACATGTTGCTGCTCTTCCTGTGAGCTTTTCCCTTGCCATACCTTGGTCCTTTGTGAGAAATGGAGCTCTTCCATCTTCTGTGCTGTAGGCTAGACTATGATGCAAAATGCACGTTGACACAAAGATTTCTCCTTGTCCTTCAGATGTAACCAGCACTTTTCAAATAATGACATTTCTAGCTTTTTTCACCTTGTCTGGCAGAAGACTGGGCTTGAGGATGAAAACTGGAAACACACAACTCTGGTGGGAGGGAGTCAGTTGTCCATTATCTTTAGCAGGATCTTAGGCTTAAAATGGATCTTCTGTAGAGATGTTAAGAAGGTAACAAATATGGGTTATCATGCCTCGCAGCAGGTTTTCACTCAGTGGTAATGATTTTCCTTCTGTGCTGTCAATCAGTGCCCATTACAGGGATGGAGCAGACCAGCTCCTGAGTTCAAGCTAAACCTCTGCAGAAGCTCAGGCCTAAAGCAAGGAAAACTCTGGTTTGCCAGTGATGTTTCAATGAATTAGAAGAATTTAGCCAGGTGAAAATGTCAGAACCCAAATAGTAATAGTGAAGTTGAGACATTGAGGCTGACAGCCCCCCGTACTCTCCAGGAAATATTCCACAATCTCTACTGACCAGCCTTTTGAAATAAGACATCTCAAGCAGCAGCATGCCAGTCTAGTGCTATTTGCAGCCATTTTTGCCCTGTTGTTTTGGCAAAGTGCATGTATTTTTTCCTGAATCCATGCCTTTCCCATGTAAACATTGATTGTTCTGAGCTCTGGAGCTGGTTACAGAGCTTGTGGAGCTCACAGTTCCATGGCTCCAGTAGAAGCAACTCCGCACTTCGCTTTCACAATTTTACGATGCGCTTTCCTGTGTACAAGCTCTCCAAGGGGCATTACCTGAACAAGCTTTTCCCTTCCCCTTTGGTTCCCAGCTTTATGTGTCTTCAGAGAGCCGCTTCAACACCCTGGCAGAGTTGGTCCATCACCATTCCACCGTGGCAGATGGGCTCATCACCACGCTGCACTACCCGGCGCCCAAGCGCAACAAGCCCACGATCTACGGCGTGTCCCCCAACTACGACAAGTGGGAGATCGAGCGCACTGACATCACCATGAAGCACAAGCTGGGTGGAGGCCAGTATGGAGAGGTGTATGAAGGAGTCTGGAAGAAGTACAACCTGACAGTGGCTGTGAAAACTCTCAAGGTAGGACTCAATCTTGGAGCATTTCCCGTTCAGCTGGGAGCAAGTTCAGGCTGGCTGCGTGCCCTCAGTTCTAGTTAGGTATTTGCGTTGATGGTGGCCCTCCCTTTGAGTGCTGTAGGCTGAGAATAAAAGAGCTTGATCCTCTTATGGTTTGTGTGATACCTTTAGCTCTCATATCTAAACAAAGCAGGATGTTAACAGCACGATTTTTACTGGAGAATGGATGAAGCCTTAGAAAAGTAAATAGTGCTGCAGTGTCCCGCGTTCAGGGTGTGGTAAAGGTGAGCTGTTCACGGATGAGCGCCAGCACAAGCTGGTGTATTAAGAAAAACTGCGGTTTGTGAGTCAGTCAACATAAAATTCAAAGGCTGTGCTTCAGGGAGGCTTTACATGTTTTGATTTTCTGTCTTATGTGGCATCTTTCCCAAAAGACAAGCGCCCTGTGTACCTGGAAGTCTTAAGCAACTGTACTCAGCTGCTTCTTATCAAAAGACACAAGAGGAAAAATGGTATGCAAGCTAAGGTGTATTAAAATTCATAAGTGGCTTTAATGAAGAACTGGATAATCAGTTCTGTTTCTGTCTCTGCTCCCTGATTTCTGTGTCTTGGTTTCCTTGTCTCTTGAAATGCAAATAGTGCTCTGTGAGTTCATAAGGTCGTTTCTTAATTCATCTGTGTTTATAAAACTGTCCTGAGATCTTCTGGCACCATCTGCGCACATTGCATTTGATTGCTTAATAGGAGTTTATGTGAACTTGACACCATGTTCTCTCTCCTCAAATGGGGACGTGGTTTGGTCTTGCAGAAACAAATAGAACCGAGGGTGTCTCATTTGTTTTTTTTGGGTTTTTTGCAATGGAAATTTTGAAATGGAGAAAGCTGTGTAGATGCTTCGGTATCAGGGGAAGAACCTTTCCTTGATTTGGGGAAAATATTTCTTCCTTGCTCTCCGAGCAGCAACTGCCTCAGTACTTCTGGGTTACCATGGCTGCAGAAAGTATTTTCATTTTGGCCTTTTCTGTACTCTGGAGGTTCCTGCTGCTGCTCCCAGCGGGGGAGTCCAAGTGCTGCTTGCACAGGGAGCGAGTGACATCTAGTGTTGTCCCTGCTCGGGATCGCTGGGAGCGCTGCGTGCAGGTGAGCTGGGATGTGAGCAGGTCCAGCAAAACACCTGCTCATACTGAGGAGAGCTCAGCTCTTTCCTGGAGCACGGCTTGCAGTAACATCATCCTGCTGCTGGTTGCAGTGTGAGGATTCCTGATGCTTTCAGACTTTCCCATCTTGCTCCAAACTGAAGTTGTTGCTTTCATTCTCTTCTCCCTAAAACCCATCAACAAAGACAAATTGCATGGTATCTCATCAAATCTGTGTGCAAATGAGAAACCTTTATACAGACCATGGCAGTTTCAAATAAATAAATACTTAATGAAACACGACTAAAAGTGGTTCATAATGTAGCATGTTCCACTGGGGAGTGTAAGAACAAGAACTAAGAAGAGAGTTGAGAAACACTTCAACCTGCAATTATGCACGCTAAAACCATCCTTAAAAGCAAATTTATAATCCACCTTCTTTAAATCCATTAGTCTACCGCCTGACAGGTGGGATTATAGCTTTCTTCAAAGTTTTGGGAAATATTTTAAAATTGCATTTATATCCCAGTTCTACTGGGAAAAACAAGCTTTTTTCAGCTTCTGCCCAAATCTTCAGATGACTCATTTTATTTTCCTTTGAGAGAATGTTTTTCAAAACTTTGTGTGATTCTTCTTGCTCCTTTCCCATCTACCTCAGATATCTCTATAAGAAAGATAAAGGAGAGCGAAGACTAAAAGAGAGAGGAGGAGAAAAATCCTTACAGCATCTTTTTGAATAATGATGCTTACAAACACCCATTTGTTTTTCAGTTTTCTATCAGGTGTCTAAAGATAGCTCATGGCTGGCACAGAACTGGAGAAGAAGCGATTCACACGCTGTGCCTCAGTGTTTAACTGGAGAGGGCAACACCATGTTTTGGTTATGAGATGTTGGCTGTTAAAATCCAGGACACAGTATTTATTAGGGGCTGTTATAACAGGGCACGCTCTGAATTTGTGGTTTTACCCCCAAATTGGACAGGAGCACAAGGCTGTGGCTGTGGGGACAGGGAGCTCTGTGACCTGCACTGGACCAAGTGCAGCTGGTGTGACTCTGGCCACAGCTGGTTCTCCTGAGAGTCATTTAATGGCTGAGCTGCTGTGAGCTGGTCAGCTCAGCACATTTCTTATTGCTCACCTCGACTCTGCTTTCCCTAGGACTGCCTCTGCTTTTTCTGTTGGTTTTTTCCCTCTCTCCTTTATTTTTTACCCCAGCAGAGAAGCCTGTGTTAAATTAGGCAACATGTAACCCTGGTGTCCCTTAATGCCATGGCATGGTCCTGTGCTGTGCTGGGAAAATGCTGTACAGCCAGAACTGTTTTATTTTTGCCATGGTTTAGTATAGTGGGAGCTGGAAGCCACTTAAAGCTTGGTCTGGTCTTTTCCACAAGATCAGGTTTTCAAAGAGGTCATTGCTACAGTGGTTCTCTGTATGTGTCCTTCCTATTAATATGGTCACTGAAAGAAATTTCAAACTGTGGAGCAGCTATGCAAAGGACAAACCTTCCAAGGTTTGTGTAGCATGAATAAGACAAAAGGCATATTTAGGATAATTTTGCAACCTGGATTATTAACCCAGTTTCCTTTGCCAAAGAGAACAGTTTAAGGTTCTGCTCACAAGGACCTTTGGACTATTAGTTTTGACAGTGTGTTGAGCAAATCACAGCTGTCAATCAAGCTAATTGGCAATGCATAGTAAATGATTGAATGGAAGTGTTGGAAAAATGTTCTCAGTGCTAAGTGCAGAGCAGGGAACTGGCTGGATCTTAGAGTGGCAGCCCACTGTTATCGTTCTCACCAGGAGCAGTAAATCCTTTCCAATCCTTCCCTAAAACACTTTGTCCATGTAGCCTGTCAACATTAATCCATCATTGAAAAAAATATGGATATAGAAAGAAACATTGCTTTGGGAATAGATCTGTATTTTTGCACCACTTTGAAATGACCTTCTGGCCATTTGGAGCATATCTGCTTGAGAAAAATTTGTCTTTTGAGCAAGATTGTATCTTCCTTGGTTTTGTGCTGTGCCAAGTAACTTTATAGCACCCAACAGATTGGTAGAGACAAGTCTGCCCAGAATGGATACATCATGGGTCAGGTTCTAAATGCCAGAAGTGAATCTGTGAAACCTTAGGCAGGCTTTCAGTCACACAGCGGCTGCCATGGGTCGTGCCTCCCTGACTGAGAGAGGGGATTTCTTGTTCCTGCCCAGTGAACCCAAGGGCCTGCCTTTCAGCAGCCTCTCAAGCATTTGATTGTGGTGTATCCTTTCTTTTATGTTCATTCTTGTTCCTTTTCTGTACTTTTTATTTCGTGTTATCTTTTTCTTTTTTTTCCTGTTAGGAACAAGCTTGTTTTTCCTTTTCAGCTCCCGAGCGTTCTGTGAGAGACCTTTCACAAAAGGGATATGGATTTTCTTGCCCCAGAAAGCTCAGCTAGTATAAAAATACAAAAATATGTATTTTAAAAATCATAAAAAAATTAATGTTTATAACTCCCTGGCTTTGTGTTATGGCCACAGGGAAAAATTACTGTGTGAGAACTGTGGCTTATGTTGCCAGTTTGCAGTTCTTTTTGTGTCCCCATACAAAAATCTGTTCCTCCTTTGTGTACACTGCCTTTGCCAAAGCTTTGCCATTGTTCTGCAGGAAGATACCATGGAGGTGGAAGAGTTCTTAAAAGAAGCTGCAGTAATGAAGGAGATCAAGCATCCAAACTTGGTGCAATTATTAGGTAAGTGATAAATACCAAGCTGAGGGATTTGAACTAAACCCTTGTGCAGTGATATGGATGTTAAGGAGCAGATAAGCTGCTTACCATACCAAGGCTTTAAATAGAGACGCTTATTGTCTGGCAAAATTCACAATTTGTACCACTAATGCATGATTTTTAATGATCTCGTCTCCCTAATGTTTAATTTGCCATAGCCTGAAGCAGAAAATTAAACCCCTCTATTAACCACTTCCAAGCAGAATCCATTCTTTCCACAGGCCCCATTTCTCTGCCTTCTGGAGGTAAAAATTACCTTCAAAGATGAAACCTGAATATTCACTATGATTCTCCAACATTCATTGTCAACTTTATGTTGTTCCCCAGGGGTGTGCACACGGGAGCCTCCTTTCTACATTATCACAGAGTTCATGACATATGGAAACCTGCTGGATTACCTGCGGGAGTGCAACAGGCAGGAGGTGAACGCTGTGGTGCTGCTGTACATGGCAACTCAGATCTCCTCAGCCATGGAGTACCTGGAGAAGAAAAACTTCATCCACAGGTAGGAAGGACAGTGAGCACCCTTGAATCTTGAGCACAGAACAATCCCTGATGTATTTTCCTCTCTTTCAGGCTATCACAGCATTGATTGGTGTCATATATCTAACACAGCTAGTGCAAATCTGGCACAGTCCATTAACCTGTCCAAAGGATGGGTTTTCTCTCCTGGTTTTTCTCTTGCCTTTGAAGTAGATGCAGGTGAAAGACACATCAGTACTTATATATTTTGGGCAAGGCCTTAAATGTGAATTTAAACCCAAAGTAAGGGACTTTTAATGGACCAGATTAGCCACTTCCTTGTTTCTAACAGCCTTTCAAGCCAGCTGCAGTTGGTGATGCTGGATATGTGCAGGTCCCTGTAGCAGAATCACCCTCTGAGTGCCCCCTCAGCCTCCGTTCTTTGTTTTTTGATTTGCTTTGTTTTCCACTGCAGGGATTGTTCCATGCTATTGTCCAGATTGTGTATTCACTTTAATAATCATCTCTGCTGTCTTAAAAGTCTCAGGGACTGTGACCTTTAAAGTGTGCTGCAATTATGGCTGGAGCTTTGCGTTCCTTGTCTGCAGAAATGGGCTCCTGGCAATGTAATGACACATCCTGAGCCAGGGCTCGAGAGTGGCTGAGCTTTGTACAAGATGCTCTCGGTGTCGTAGCGTGACCTTTCCTGCCCAATTAACTGGAATGTGGAATTAGCACGTGTTTTTTTCATAGAGACAAATATGAAGATCGTGTGTAAAGTTCTAGGTGCTCTTCTAAGCCATGAGTTGCCTTTGCTGCTTGAAAGGCCTGGTTAAATGCTGCTATCAGTCAATAAATTGAGCAGTGATGCTGCCAATTAAAATTTCCAGCCTTTGATTTGCTCTGTTGAAAGGATTTTGTCTCTTCAGCCCGCAGGAAGTAAACTTTAAAAAGTCCTTTGTGTGAATCTCATTTGTCTTCTCTGCCATTCATTTCATTTCCTCTTACTTCTGATGACCCATTTATCTAAAATAAATAGTAGTGTTTTTCCTTATCAGCCACCCCCATAACCACCTACCCAATTATTTGAAGTGTTGTCACAATTCACATCCATGGATTCAAATGCTGTGCTCTGACCTCATTTAATGAATCAGGAAGGAGGAGGAATTTGATTATGGAGAGGAGCTTTTATTTAGATACACATTGTAGTAATCAGCATTGATAAGAAGGTACATTCAAAAACACTGTGAAATTTAAATGGGCATCTAGTAAGATGTACTTTTTTTTGGTTTTTAATTTATTCCAATTGAGCCAAATAAGCAACAGAAGCAGCAGTGTCTGCCTTGTATCTAAAGATCTCACAGGAGCTTCCTGGTACAATCAATTTTTAGTTCAATGTGACATACTCTGGAAAAATGTTTTTAACAAAACCTAATATTAGGAGAAATGTACTTTTGTGCTTTACATTTTTATTCCCCTAAAGCATTTCCAGGGATACAAACAGCATGTACAGGCCAGGGAAGTGGCAAATGCAATGTGCACATTTCTCACCTGCCAGGGTGGGGCCAGTGGTGGAACAAAATGCGGAGAAAAAGTTAAATCTGCTTATTGCCCAATCCTTTGAAAATGCCAGCACTGATAGAAGAGGCTCCAGCAGGTTTGCAGAAGCTGAATGCTGTGTTGTAAAAGGTGGTACACGTGGGGAGGAGGAAGAGCAGGTCTGGGAGCTCATCTGGTGCTTAAGCAAGGACTGGAAAAGGAATTCTGGAGAATGACTGGTGTTGGCTAGGGTGACTGAAGCGCTACAGAGGTGGGCAAGAAATGAAGAATTGAAGCTCATTTTATTCAGTGCTCATCCCCAGCTATTGATAACTTGAGCACTGACATTTCTTTGAAATATTTTTATCCTGAGGGTGGCAGCTTTTATTGCAAGTGAGGGGGCTTCTTGAAGCTCTCACTTCAAATTAGAAGAGAAAAAAAAAAGTTTGGATGACAGTCTTACGAAGACAGAATGGAAAATAACTTTCCCTCTTGTGTGTGTGCGTGTAGCTCCAGAATTTCTGTGTAATATTTGGATCAAAATAATCACACAGGCCCAGGTTTCTTCAGGAACAGCAGGCTTCCTTGCTGTCGCTAAAAGTGAGATGGCAGAGACTTCTCATTGCCTATTTTTGGTCTTCTTTTCAGGGACCTTGCTGCCAGGAACTGCCTTGTAGGGGAGAACCACTTGGTGAAGGTGGCAGACTTTGGCCTGAGCAGGTTAATGACGGGTGACACCTACACAGCCCATGCTGGAGCAAAATTCCCCATCAAGTGGACTGCACCAGAAAGCCTGGCCTACAACAAGTTCTCCATTAAATCCGACGTCTGGGGTAAGAATTTGCATGGACAGATTAATGCAGTCTTCTTTTCCAGGGCTGTGAAATGAGGCTGTTGTGGAACGTTTCAGGAGGGAGCAGCAGGTTCCCTGGTTTGAGCCACCTTGTTCTGTGAGCTTGTCAGAGTGCAGGAACTAATCTCTGCTTGGGCAGTCTCAGAGCAGAGCACAGAGAATGCCCACCTGATTTTATATATTTGAGTTGTTGACAAATATGAAAAGTAAAGGTTACTCTAGTGTTCATAGAAGTGTGTTAAATGGGGCTGAGGGGCACCAGTGCTAATGCCTTGATGGAGGTCTGGCACAGGACTATGAAGTGATATATTATTATATAGCCAAAAACTTTCTAACTACTTCAAGGAGTAAGGAATCTGGTTCATTTTATGTTAAAAAAAATAATTATGTGTGTATCTGTCTAGTGATAGCTCCAAGCTTGCCTTTCTGCATTTTAAAAGAATAATCTTTGGAATGAGATGAGGAGAAGCAGAGGGAAAATTTGATGACAAATGGTTATTGAAGAGCCCTGAAGTGCTGGTGATAAGAGTAGGCTTAGCTAAATGGGGCTATATTGTATCAAATCTGACCACAGAAAATCTCATTGTACTTTTATCAGCCTTTCTTTGGGTTTTATATCTCTGCCATAGCTGTTGGTCAAATTCTCAAAAGTGCCCAGTGACATGAGATAGAGGTTTGTGGCATGTGGTCCCAAAGGCACTTGGAAAATGATATCCTGAGCATCTTCTATGTGTAAACCAACAGACAGTAGTGAACAGAGATGAAGTTTTCTGCAGTTTTGAGGGAAAATGTGCAGGGAAAGGTTTTATGTTGAAGAAACTTTTAGGTAGATGGCTGGTGTAAAATGTTTTGTAGGTGGAGGAGGAAAAGCCAAAACAGCCTCCCAAGGAGTATGTGCTTGCTGACCAAGGTGTTTCTGCTGCTTTGGGTTTTCATGTGGTGTTGGCTGTTGAGTACCTGCCACAATCTTAGGAGATTTCTGTACTGCTGCAGGATCCCTGGTGCCTTTCAATAGCAGAGTACTCAGGGGAGGAAAGATCCCAAAGGAATATGGGGTATCTTTAGTTAGGGTTACTGTAACCTGGGGAAGCAGAGCTGGGGCCGTGGACTTTGGGATCTCCTCTGAGATCAGCTGTCCCCAGAGGCCAGGGCTGCTGCTGGGCATGCCAGGGTTTAGATGTTTTCACCTCACTGCCTCAAGACAGGAATCAAAGAAAATTGTGCACAGAAATGTCTAATGTAAATTGCCCTTGGTGGTGTTGCCATGTAATGTGATGTGATTTCCTTACTTATGCAGAATTGTAATCGCTTTCTCTTCAGGTTAAGAACAGAATAGGGTGACTGAACTAATTACATGCAGGTTGTTGAACTGGTGTTGGGTTTATTCTGTGTGCCTGACTCCTGGGTTAGCTGCCTGACCCTGCTGCTGACCTGCATCCCCACTGACTGCTACCACTTCAATGCCTTTTCCAAGACCCTTTTTATGCTCACCCTTTTCCTATTCAGCTTTCCCTGGGACCAAAATGTCTCACCCTCACCGTATGATTGGTACCAACTGCTGAAACTTTCCTCTCACTGCTGGCCTGCCAGATTCCCCTTCCAGACCACACTGCAGCTAAACAAGGGCACCCCAAAAACACTGAGCTATTAAAATGTGTGAGTCCTCCAGGGAGAGGTTGCAAATGAGAGGAGCTGTCACACTGAGGGAACGACTGCAGTGCAGCAGTGAAGCAGTTTCAGCTAATCCACTGTGAAGTCTCTTAATTGTGCCTCTAATAGGACTTGAAGGATCTCAAGGCGTTCAGGTTTGAGACAACTGATACATTGAAAATTAGTCTAATTCTACCCTGTCATATCGCAGGAGGCTTGTCTGTGCTGATGGAGAAGCTTGTTATGCTTCTTTAACATTTAAGCTGCTGCTGAGCATGGGAACTGAGCCACCCAGGGCTGGTCTAAGTGTACAGCACTGTTTAGTGACTACTCCCACTAAACATCCTCTCAAATTCAAGATGAAAACAAAGCTTATTGATTTTTTTTCCCTCCACCTTTTTTTTTTTTTGATTCCCTCTTGTTCTCTGCTGCAGCCTTTGGTGTTCTGCTGTGGGAAATTGCAACCTACGGTATGTCCCCTTACCCTGGGATTGACCTGTCTCAAGTCTATGAGCTGTTGGAGAAGGATTATCGTATGGAGCGTCCTGAAGGCTGTCCTGAGAAAGTTTATGAGCTCATGAGAGCATGTAAGTGTTTCTTAGCTCTGCAGGTGCTGCTTTTTGCTCTGCTAGGGTGCAATAAAAGTGCAGGGCTCTGGCTGTGTACCTCAAGGCATGAGAATCCCCTCCCAGTTGCAGGGAAGGTGCAGTGCTCTGTGGAAGTGTGTGGTTAAAACTGCTTTCTCTAGAGGATGAACATGCTATGGAACCCAGATGTTCATCTCTACTGGGAGCCCACAGGCTCAGAGAGGAGATTTGTTGTGGATCTCAATGCTTCCTTTGTCTCAGTTTTTTCCTGACAACTTAAAGAAAAGCTTGTGCTCCAAGGATGAAGCAGGAGGTTCATTTGGCTTCTTACAGGACTGACTGTGACTCTTCACTGTGGCCTTTTGGTACGTGACTCAGTGCCCTGCACTTTTCCCCAGCAGTGCTCAGCACCTACTGTCACACACTGACACCAAAACCAGATTTAGGGAGTGCTGGGTGTCTGCAGCTGTCACTGAGCCAAAATAGTTGCAGATACTCAGCACCTTGTAAATCAGATTTTCATGTCAGTATTTTACCTCAGTGTATTGAAAGGGAACTGTGATTTCTGGCTCCTCCTGGTGCAGGGTACTGAGTGTCTGCTGCTGGAGGCAAGTTTTGAGTGGTGGTGTGCTTTTTTTCAGGCTGGAAATGGAGTCCTTCTGATAGACCTTCCTTTGCTGAGATCCATCAGGCCTTTGAAACGATGTTTCAGGAATCCAGCATATCAGATGGTAGGTCTGGGTCCCTGTTGGACCAGCAATTCCAGGGGTGAGGAAAGGGCTGACTGCATCCTCAACTTTGCCTGTTATCATAGACTGCTTTGCAGTGAAACTCAGTCCTATGTTATACTACCTGGTGTAAATGGTGTAGAAAGCAATTATTTTTTTATATGTGGGTATTTTTTTCTGGGCAAATGTCTCATTTTAAGGGGTCAAATGGCTGAATAACTCCAAGGACACCCCTGTTTTACATTGTTCACTTTTCTTTTGTGCTATTAATTCCAAACAGAGCAATAGTTTTTTGTCTTCAGTTGATTGCAGTGGTTGTTTTTCTTCTGTGCATTGCAGAGGTGGAGAAGGAATTGGGAAAGAAGGGCATGAGGAGTGTAGTGAGCAATTTCCTCCAAGCCCCAGAGTTGCCAACCAAAACGCGAACGTCGAGGAGAGCTGCTGAAAGCAAAGATGCCAACGAGGGCTTGGAGACTGCACATGCTCGAGGCCAGGGGGAATGTGGTAGGTTTTAATTAAAGTCATTATTCCTTCAGGAAATACAGGGGGAAACAAAATGCACATCTAGCTCCAGGCCCTCATGTAGGCAAAGCTGTGCCTACTAACAGGTGCCATCTCTGCACCAGCGCCGTGTTTCTGGGTGACAGACTGCTGAGTCTGCTGTCCTGGGTCCAGAACTCCTTTTATTAGTTTTTGCAAAGGTTGTTAGGTTGCTAATTCTGGTGCCAGATACACACAGCAGCTGGGAGTGTGAATCTTTAGCTAGCTGAGGGACTTGGTGATCTCCCTGCTGTTGCTTAGAGAAGCCCTCAGAGTTCTTTTAACTTAATGGCTGTTGCCTGCAGCTCCCTAAGGACCAGAGCCTGAGCACAGAGCTCTCTGATCATATCCTCTTCCCATTCCCTGGCAGGAGCTATCAGTGGGATCTCCCACTGCATCTGAGTGCTGGGTAATCTGCTGTGTTCAAGCCACTTTACACTACCACACTGCATAATTTAAAGCAGGGTGATAGCTTGGGTTTAGCAAGCCTCATAAGGGAGGTTTCTTCACTGTTCCATCCTACCAGATTTGTGCTTGCAGCACAGAAGAGTATTACTCTTGGCAGGCACCAAATATAATTTCAGCGAGGGACAAAGAGGTATTTACAGACTCTTCCATAAAATTAAACTTCCAATCAGTTTTTTCAGGCACTTACCTTCCACTCCAAGGTAATAAAAGCAGTGGTAAAAGGCTGAATGAGTACAGGAGATTTGTATCTAACTCTGTGTTTGAAAAACAAGAATGTAAAATGAAATGCAATGGGGTTTTTTCCCAGCTCCTGTTCAGGCTACCTCTTCTGACCATTTGTGTGACTGACCTCTTCTGAGTAATGTCAGATTCACCCAGTAGTACATGTTTCAGTAGCCAATGTACATCTAGGCAGAGAGGGGGAGAAAAGTGGGGATTTAAAATGTTGGAAAAGGAAAGTACCAGTGACTCAGGAAGGAAGGTTATTAACCATATATGGAAGGTATAATTTCCTATTATTACAAGCTTTTGAAGTTAAAATAATTTCATTTAAATACTTGAGAGCTTTGAGAAATTCAAGTACAGTAGGCATAATATGATTTTAACATTATGCTGGGAGTCATTTCACTCTTTACTGTGGAAGAAATTTTTTCACAATAAAGTTTTATTGCAGTTTCCTTTACGATTGTCAGCGTTTCCATAGCAAGTCCAGCAACTGGAAGCTGATCCTCAGTGCTAGCTGCTAGTTTTCTCTGGATTTCTGCACCTTGTCTATACTCAGTAAGGCCATGGTCTGGCTTTTCTTGGCTGTACAGGTCCCTCTGAGTCCCATGGGAATGATGTAACCACAATGTTCCTGTGCAAACACGTTATCCTCTCAAATTTTTTTTTTTTCCAAATTCTCTCCCCTCAACCAAAATCCATTCCTCAGCCAAAATCCTACCCATAGCATGATGATCACCAATTAGTGACTAAGAAGCATCCTTCCTTATGACTCTGCTTCATCTCCCTTCTTGCTGCCTAGTCAAGCTGTAAATGTATATGTTGCCCTGCAGGCATTCCTCCTTTGGATTAGAATGCCATTGGAGTGCCTGGCCTGGGAACGAGCCCCTCTGTCAGTCAAACACAGAGACCTTCAGGACTCTGTATGAATTTATTATAAACCATTATTCATTTTTAAGTACCTCTTGTAAGTGGAGAGAGGGTCACCCCATTGCTTCCCTCTGCAGCTGAAGGAGGCTGGCACTGCCCCTTTTCTCTGTTACTGTACAAAGCTGAGCATCTTCACAGTGGTACAACCTGAAATGTCACATCTTGATCTCAATTTCTGCTCATGAAACAGTTCTTTCCATTCCCCACAAAGGATGACATCAGGAAAATGAACGAGGAGCCTGGGGATGGAGGTGGGTTACAGAGGTGCCTGATTAATTCAGGGGGTCAGCGATTCAAAAGACAGCAATAGCACAGGGACTGAAGCAAAGGCCTCTTTGTATTTATCTCCCTCACAGTGTGAAGTTTAGACAAGTCTCCAGATGTGAGGAGGGGAATCTGAACACAAACATGTAATGTTTGTATGTCACTCTTCCAGTCAGAAACCCACAGGGAAAGTAGTTTGGCAGCCACCTCAGGAATGAATGGATGCAGGATCGTGGACCACGTTCAGTCCAGCTTGAGTGTTGGCTGCACTTACTTTATTTCTGCTCCAAAGTCGTGTCTCTTTAGAGAACCTGCACCTTTTGGAGGTGCTGTACTGGTTTGATTCTGCCTCTTTGAGCAATGCTCAGAATACTTCCCTTTTCCCTTGCAGACCCCCTGGATCATGAACCTGCTGTTTCTCCCTTGCTCCCACGGAAGGAGAGGGTGGCCCTGGAGAGCAGTTTGAATGAAGATGAGCGGCTGCTTCCAAAGGACAAAAAGCACAACCTCTTCAGTGCCCTGATCAAGAAGAAGAAGAAAACTGCCCCTACCCCTCCGAAACGGAGCAGCTCCTTCAGGGAGATGGACGGACACTCGGAGCGCAGGGCGGGCGGGGAGGAGGAGTGCAGGGATGCTGGCAATGGAGCTTTCATTGCCCCCTCTGCAGACACAGCTGAGCCCTCCAAGTTCCAGAGCCCAAGCAATGGGGCAGGTGTCACCAACGGGGTTGTGACTGGGAACTCTGGGTTCTTATCTCCCCACTTACGGAAGAAGTCCAGCACGATGAGCAGCAGTCGAGGGGTGGCTGGTGAGGAGGAGAGCACTTCCAACTCCAGCAAGCGTTTCTTGAGGTCCTGCTCAGCCTCCTGTGTGCCCCATGGAGCAAAGGACACAGAGTGGAAATCTGTGACACTGCCTCGGGATTTGCAGTCCACGGGACGCCAGTTTGATTCCTCCACTTTCGGGGGGCACAGAAGCGAGAAGCCAGCGCTGCCTCGGAAGCGGGCGAACGAGGCCAAGGCTGACATTGCTGTCAGGGGAACAGTGACCCCTCCTCCACGGCTGCTTAAGAAGAATGAAGAGACTGCTGATGATGTGTTCAAAGATGCAGAGTCGAGCCCTGGTTCCAGCCCTCCCACCTTGACACCAAAACTTGGCCGTAGGCAACCTGCTGCCCCTCCTTCCTCCAGCGGGCTCCACAAGGATGATGGAGTCAAACCCAGTGCCTTAGGTACCACTGTGATGATGGACCAAGGTTCTGCTGCCAAACCCAACCCTGCTGGATTCGTGGGGGCCAGCAAAGCTTCCTCTGAGGAGCCACGCCTGAGGAGGCTCAAGCAGACCTCGGAGTCGGCGGGGAAGGACAAAGGGAAGTTGTCAAAGCTGAAACCAGCCCCTCCACTCCCACTGTCTTCATCCTCCATTGCCAAGCCTGGGAAGGTTTCTCACAGTCCCAGCCATGAAGCAGCAGCAGATGCAGTGTCTGGGCCGAAATCCAAACAGTTGACTCAGGTTGGAGAGGCTGCAGGCAGTGATGCTGTCAAGCCAAACCAGTCAGGGGAAGGTGTGAAAAAGCTGGGGATCCCCTCTGTACCAAAGCCACAGTCCTCTACAAAGCTGCTGCTGAGCACAGCAACCCCAGCTGCCTCTTCCTCATCCATACCCTCTGCCCCAGGTGGGGACCAGACATCATCCACAGCCTTCATCCCCCTCATATCCACCAGGGTCTCGCTGCGGAAGACCCGGCAGCCCCCGGAGAGGATTGCCAGTGGCACCATCACCAAAGGGGTGGTGCTGGAAAGCACCGAGGCTCTACGGCTCGCCATCAGCAAGAACTCTGAGCAAATGGCCAGCCACAGTGCCGTCCTGGAGGCTGGCAAGAACCTCTACACTTTCTGTGTGAGCTACGTGGACTCCATTCAGCAGATGAGGAACAAATTTGCCTTTCGGGAGGCCATCAATAAGCTGGAGAACAACCTACGGGAGCTTCAGATCTGCCCGGCGACCGCTGGCAGCGGCCCCGCGGCCACCCAGGACTTTAGCAAACTGCTCAGCTCGGTGAAAGAAATCAGCGACATTGTTCAGAGGTAGCAAGAAACCAGGCTGAAAAACAAACAAGTGAATCAATCAATCACAATGGGCCAAAGCCAGCTGTGGAGAGAGTAATGTGTGGACTAACAATGGAGCGAGGCGTTCAGGTTAGGGCTATGCCAAGGACGCAGACTGTGAATGGATGCCCCAGCTCCAAAGGGCAGGGCTGTGTTCAGGAGGCACTTCCTCCCCTCTGAACTCAGATTCCCTGTGTCTCATATACTTGTAATCGTCTTATCTGTGGAGTTCTTGCCTTGTGGACTACAAGTCTAAATGCTGATATCACACCATGCCTTTTTATTAATATTTTATTGATCTGGACGGACCATTAAGACTGAAGCCAGACTGGTGGACACTGAGATGCCATCCTCCTCAGGAGGACTGTGTACTGCTTTTTTGTCCCCTCTCTCTGTCCCCATGTACATGAGGATGAGTGTTTGGATAGCAGTATACCCACTGCATTTCTAGGGAGAGTTTGCCCAGCACATGGCCCTGGCCTAAGTCTGACATTTACCTGACACTAATGCAACAGATTTGGTGCTTGGGAGGGAAGTGGGGAAAGTTATTAATGTAAGGATTTTTTAATGACAGAATCCTACAAGCGATGATTGCCCAAATTCTTCCTCTGATTCCACCTGCTACCCTTTGTTTCTGTGTTTTCAGTAGTTTCTCAGTGTTGTTGAGCTCCAGTGAATTGCTTGGGCTTGCAGTGTTGGAGGCAGCACCTGCTGATGTCACAGCCCAGGATCCTGTTTGTGGATCTTGCTCAGCAGCAGAACAGGCCTGGAGAAGGTCTGGAGGAGGATGTGCTGTGGCACTGTGGTGATGTGTGACACTAACTGGGCTGGTGTTTGGGATGGGGGCTTGCAGAGCTTGGGCATCTGGAAGAGTGGCAGTGGGAAGAGATGGCTCGGGGTGAGCTCTGAGACACTGCTGTGCCTCCAGCAGCTGTTCTAGCTGAGCCTGCACATCACAGTGGGTGAGAGCTGCTGTGTCTCCAATTGAATTTCCAGCTTTTTGTTTTGTGAAGGGAGATGGAGCCTGGCCCCTGCCCTCCTGCAGAGCCCTGTGCTTTAAGGGGCTGTGGTGCCTGCCTTTCTGTGCCACTGGAACCCCCTGGGAGCAGCTCCAGTGCCAGTACTCTGGGGTTTAAGAGCATTTCTACCTTCCTGCCAGTGTGGTTCCATCCAGCATCAAACAAGGATCTGTGGAGACTGCAGACATTTCTCTGGGGTGCATCTCCTGAGGAAACTGCCACAACATGCTGACAGCAGGACTCCTGGCCTTCCTTGCCAAGGTCCTGTGACCTTCCCCATTAATGCTGGGAACTAACTGTGACTCGTGACAATAGTGAAAGAACAAGGTTTAGGGCTATTAACAGTGCAATTTAACTCCTCTTAACAGTTCAAAACATGAGAAAAACACATTGTCCATTTTCTGTTCCCCTGTAACTCGTGACCCCTCTTGTGTATCTTAAACACTAATTGCCTTCAATTGTATTTTATGCTGTTCTCTTCGGAACTGTTTGTTTTGTATATGATTTCTAGTAGTTCACTTGTGTGTGTGTGTGTTCATGCCACTCCTCGCCCTCACAAACAGCCATGACTTAACACATGACAAATGTTCAAAAGGAAATACACACTTCTGCCACAGGCTGCCTTTAAAAATGTAAGAAAAAACCCAATTCTTGAATTGTCTCTTTCCTGGAGGTACTGTTTTTACTTTGATAACATATTGTGCCACTATATTATACATTTGTATCTCGTTATTACACACTTTTGTAGACTTGTCTTTTTTACAGTGTGTAAATAGCTCTGTCCTTCATCTCTGTGATACTTAAGGGGGTTGTTTCCCCTTTAATTTAGTCCAGTACAGATTGTTTCTGTACATGACTTTCAATTCTTCTCTCTTTCTCTATTTCCATTTTTTTTATTTGTTTTTTTATTCCAGTCTCTCTTGCGTAGTATATTTAAAAATAAATCAGTGTTGAGGAAAACTTGTGATTGTCTGTTAATCTCTTCCAACCCCGTTGGACTCTTCATCCTAAGCCAGGAGTTCCCTGTTTGGGTGGTTCACTGTGACCCTTCAGCACAGTGGGATGGTCAGAGCCAGGCCAGCAGCCCCTTCCCTTGTTCCTTTGATCTGGCTCTCAAAAGTCATGAGAGAAAAGAGGTGCACAGAGTCAGACTGAGTCATCTCTTCTGAATCAAAGACTTTGCCATTGTCTTCAAGGAGGTTTATATCAGAGATTTGACTAAACTTTTCCTGTGTTAATGGTTTGTATTCTGTAATTCAGCTGTTGTGTTTTCCTCCTCCTCCTCTGCTGTGAAATGATCCATGAGTTTCTCTCCTTATACAGTTCCCTCCCTCATTTCTGGTTGCCCATTCTTATTTTCTTTTCAGCCTTTCTAGTAAACCTTGAGGGAGGGATGTTTCCAGGTACTGAGCAGCCTCTAAAATGAGCCACTGCCTTGATTAATCAAGATACTAAAGACTGAAAAAAAGGATGAGAAGGAAACAAGGGCAGGTGACAGAGCTGGTGTGCCCGAGGTCCCACAGTTCCACAGTGATGTTTTGGGGTTGTAACCAGTTCTCTGCATTTCTAATCCCCTCAATAATCCCTGGTGAAATCTGTGGGTCCTGGCACCAGGATCTGCTCACTCCTGGGCTGGGGGAGCAAGGCTCATGGGAAACCTTGGCCTGCTGTGAGAGCAGCTGCTGGTGAGGCTGAAGAAGGTGAAGGAGAAGCAGGAGGATGCACTGGTGAATATAAACAAAATTAATGGCCTGCACTTGGCAAGGCACAGGCACAGCAAAGGGCTCTGCAGTGAGCAGAGCTGCAGCCCTCTGGGAGTCCTGGGTGGGATTGTGACCTGGCAAAGGTCAGTGTCCCCTCTTGAATACAGTGAGTAGCTGTGGGCTGAGGGAAGATGGAGAAGCTTCAGCTGCCCCTAAATGCAACCACTCCTGGTGATTTCCATCTCTGCTGGTTTAGGGGCTGGTCTGTGGTGTCGTGGGAAGGCAGAGACCAGCTGACCTGGCTGGGGAAAGCCCCCAGGTCTGTGGTGTTGGGAGTGAGAGAGAGGGGATTAAAGGCTAAATTTAGCTGAGTACAGTAGGAGTTGATTTAACAGATCGATGCATTTAACAGTTTGATTGCTCCAATTTTCAAGGCTATTGAGCTTGAAAGTGAGAGTGCTCTGGGGGAAAAATAGCTGTGTTTGTGGTTTTGTTTTGGTTTTCGTGTGTTTGAAATTACAATGTTCGCTCTTTTAAGTTTTCTTTTAATGTCATCTTGCTTTTTGTTGAGAAGTTGCTTGTCATGAGATGTAAAATGTGGTCAGTATTTTATATGCTCACTCTCTTACAAACCCCGCGTTTTTATGGTGAGGCTGGCTGGGCCAGTGATGTTTTCAGATGTGCCAGACCACTGCCTATCCCCCAGGATGGCCTGGGACAGCCCACAGCCTCTCCCTTGGCTGACATTCATCCTTCCAAAACTGAAAAGAGAGGAAAATACGCCTAAGCTCAGTGTCACCTCAGAGGAGGGGGTTGTTGTCATCACCTGTGATCTAAAAGCAGGCTGGCAGCAGAGTGAGACACACTCCTTGTCTGAGGGTGAGACCTGACCCGGGTGGCTGCTGAGAATGATGCTCCTGGATCAATTCCTGGTCAGTCCTGATGCCTTGGCAGTGCCAATGCCCCTAAAGCTGTGGGTGAGGGACAGCCCTCGGTGATCTCAGTGCTGAGGCTGGGCTCAGAGCTGAGCTCCCTGGCAGTGCTGCTCAGTGCTCAATGGTAGATCCAGCTCAGCAGAAAGCTGACCTGCAGACCAGGCTATGCTGGTTATCCCAGCAATTACCCCCCTGTTGAGGGTTCTGTGTTTGTCCTACCATCTATTCTGCTGGTAAAGGTCCCACCTGTGCTCCTGCAGCCTGCATGACCCAGTTGTGATACACAGAGCCTCTAGGTGAGTTCCTCAGATGCAATTAAACCAGGCTCTTCCTCTGCAGAGGATCCTCTGGGTTTCTGAGATTTGCTGTTCCTGTTTTGTGTGTTTGTAGAGGTGCAGGTCTGCCCAGAGTGGAGGAACGAGGAGGGGCAGCCCATGGGAGTGGAGCAGGTGAGCAGAGGGCCAAGGGTTGTGCCTGGGCAGGGAAGGTTAACGAGGTGTTCCATGGAGAGTCCCAGCAGTGACCAAGGTCTGCACTGCTGTCCCCTGGCCGTGTGCAGGGGAATCCAGAGCCTGTTTGATCCAGCTCCTTACGGATTGCTGAGTGGGTTCTGAGCTCTCCACCTCTCAAAGGTGTTTGGGTGTCCCCTCGGGAGCTGCTCCCCCCGCCAGGAGGAGAGGAGCTGGGAAGGGGTGTAGCTTCCTGTGGGAGCTGGGTGGGAGATGGCGTGTGCAGTGTGCAGGGGTGAGCTTCCCAGCCCCTCAGGGGTCCTTTTTGGCATCTTCCCCCCTCCTTCCTCCCAGCCACACCCCCAGGCTCCGGGGAGTTGTTTTCCATTCAGTTTTACCTCCCCTCCCCAGCATTAATCACCAAGGAGCAGTAATCAAGAGCCTGGAATGCTGCCTTTTCCCAGGCACCCTAAGATGTGCTCAGGGGAGTTCAGGGATGCCATGGCCCCTCACCTGCCCCATGTCACAGCCTGGCAGGATCCTCTTTCCTGACAGAGGGTGAGGAGAGTGATGGCATTGCCCTGGTGGCACCAAGCTGCCCAGGAAGGAGCCCTGAGGCGTGGGGGCTGAGCTCAGCTCTGTCCCACCTGCCAGATAAGTGCTCCAATTTTCTGTGAGTTCCACAGAGGTTATTGCTCATCAATCAAAGCCTCGTTATGTGTGAGCTTTTATGAGGCTGTTCTGAGCCTGTTCCTCTCCGGGACTTGAGTGCAGGAGCCCAGGCATCCCCGCAGCCACAGCATTGCCCAGCAGGTTTCCTTTCCCTTCCCGCAGCAGTCAGTGCCACTTTCCCCTGCAATGATCCATCACAGCAAAGCCCGGGATTTACCGGCCCTCACTAACCCAGAGTTACTCCAAAACTCTTCCCCCTTCCTCCCTTCCATCCCTCCCCCCGACTCCAGCGCAGGGTAAAATTGATCAGCGCGTGTTTATTGATGGTTTGAACACTCAGAAGAAAGGGGTGGGGGGAAGTCGTTGCCATAGAAACATCGATAAAGCTCCGTCTCCGCTGTGCCGTGCGAGCGCGGCGCCTGCGTCCCGATGCGAACAGGGGCCCTTTGGTGGGGCGGGGGTCGAGAGGGATGGGGACGGGTTTGGGGGTGCCTGGGCTGGGGGCCTGCGTGGGCTCAGCCACCCTGAGTGCCGTCGGCGGTCGCTGCTGTGCTCCCCAGTGTGGGACGCTCAGGGCTGCAGGGATGCAGGGCAGGAAATGCCCTTCCTCACCTTCGCAGCCGTCGCCGTCCTCGCGTGAGAGCCAAATCCTGGCGGTGTCTGTGTCCCTGCAAACCTGGAGTCCCTCCCATTCTGCACCCCCCCGGGGTGAGCCTGGTCCTGTGCCTCCGTGGCTCCCCGGACCCGCTCCCCGCGACTGCTTCCCCCTGGGTTCCAGCTCCTCCATTCAGCCTCAGTCGCTGCTCCTGCTGCCAGAGCGACTCACGCAGCACTGCATTAAGTGGTCTGTCTGCTTGATGGATATTACAATGCACCTCTTGCAGCCTGATTTAGGGGTTTTTTTTTAAATCTTTTTACTCCCCCAACCAAGTCCTGCCACGGTCTCTGATTTTTGAGGGTGCAATTTAGCGCTTGCAAATCATCTCCCGGCTCATTTCTGTGCCTGCAATGAAATATCAGCAGTGGCTCAGTGTGTAAGTTGCCGTTAGTGCCTGCAGCAGGTAGTTAGAGCTCTGATTGCTGGTATCTCTGGCAGGCACAGAGAAAATGCTGGGATTGGCAGGGCTAAACCTGCCCAAAAGAGGGGAAGGCAGTGGCTGGGCAGTGGGGCTCTTCCTGTGCTGGATTTTGGGGCTAATGGTTCCCAAAGCTGCACCACAAGTGCCTGAAGCACCACTGACACCGAGCATCTCTCAGTGGCCCTGGTAGGTGCAGAAGTTCTTGTTTCAGTCCTTCTGCACCCAAGTTCCTCAGTAGCTACAGCTGGGATTAGGTGGTGCTGAGAGGCCAGGCAGGCCTTAGGAAGGGCCAGGCTGTCAGGCAGGAGCTGGGGTGCTGTGACAAGGACCTTGAAGGTCAGGCATGGCCATCTCACCCTGCTGAGGAGTCTGGGGCTGTGGCAGGACTGGTGGTGCCAGGGCAGGGCTCTGTGCTCACACCAGGGGTTGCTAAGGACAAGATTTTCTCAAACCCCGCTGCTCTGCCCTGGTTTTGCAGGCAGGAGCTGCCTCGTGTGAGAGGCATCTTGACACTAAGCAGAATTTGCTGCCGGAGGGACTTTTCCTTAATAGGCAGGAGAGCAGCAACTCGGTGGAGAGCTCTGAGGGAGCCTCTCCTCCCTGGCGGCTGGCCCTGGACTACGGGCAGTCCCTGGGGACTGTCAGCACCAGGACTATCCTGCTGTGACCCTCCAGCCTTGCTGCCTGGCCCTGCTGGTGCTGCCCATCCCGTTGTGCCACCCCTGCTCTCTGCCAGCACTGCAGACCCAGCACCAGGCCCCTTCCCTGGGCCCCAGCAAAAGCTGTGTGTGAGCAGGGAAGGGATTCGGTGCTTTCTCATTAAGGCACCCTCCTTTTCTTCCATCGCATCGGTCGGGAGCAGGGATGGGAGATCTAGAGCAGAGCTGGGAGTGGAGCAAACGCAGCGTCCCCCCTCCCCAAGGCAACCCCAGCGGCAAAACGCCCCCATATCCTTTTGTCCGAGCAAACCCAGGTGAGACGGAAGGGAAGGACGGGACGCGGTGACCCGCAGGAGGTGGGGAATCCAGTCCAAGCTCTCATCTCCCAAAGCGGAAGGTGAAGCCCCCTTTTTTCCTGTTGTAGCCGTTGATCTCCTCGGCCAGGTTCCCCAGGGTGCCGCTGCGCTTCTCCCCTCCGCTGGGCAGCAGCTCGGGGCCCCCGCGCCTGCCCGGCCGCTGCCCGGCCCCGGCCGTGCCGTATCCCCGCAGCTCCCGGGCGATGCTCAGCAGCGCATCCAGCTCCTCGCTTCTCCTCCGCTTTGCCCCTGCCCTCCAGCCGGGACCCCGGGCCTCCGCCGCCGTTTGCCAGCCTGGAGCGAGCAGAGCCCCTTCCCCGGGGTCTCCCGGCTCCCACCGCTCGCCGGGAGGGAAGCAGGCTCCCAGGCTCAGGAGAAAGAGGCAGGACAGCGAGTAGGGTGCTCTCATCTGGGGGAAGCAGAGGAAGGGGAAGGAATGTCAGCGAAGCGCCGAGCATCCTCGGGCGGCGGCTGAGGCAGCGGCGCGGGCTGCCCTCGGCCGTTCCCCATCGCTGCTGCAGCACCCCAAAGCAGCCCTGCCGCCCCTGCTAGAACCCCCCAAGCACCCACTGCTCCTTCTGCAGCCTCCATCCAGCACCAGCGGGGGTGCTGGGGGTCTGAGCTCCCCCGTGCCTCCTTGAGAGCTGCTGCCCTTCATGGGCAGCGGGTCCATGCTCACAAATTTCAGCCCTGCAGCTGCTCCGCAGTCGGGCTGGGGGCTGAGGGGGCTGAGAGCCGGGCAGGGCGGTGGGCTCCGGAGCTGCCCGCTCCTCTTGGAGGCATCACCCTGATGGTCCCCACGGGCGGGTCCTGCCCGCTGTGCCTGGGTGACACAGGGGCAGAGAAAGGTGCTGGGCGTCCCCTCTGCTCGGAGCTGCCCTGGCAGAGGGGTCTGGGCAGAGCAGGAGGGAGTGAAGTCCCGAGCCTCGTGCGGTGCCACAGGCAGTGGGTGACCTTCAGCAGGGGCAGGGCTGCTCTGCCTCCCTTCCTCTTCCCACAAAGGCTCAGAAAGAGGAAGCGGGTTGTATTATTATTATTATTATTACTATTATTACTATTATTATTACTACTATCTGGATATTGCCTTAGAAGCTGCTGCAGGTGCTGGGGCCCGGCTCCATGCTTGCCTAAGGGGGCTGTTTCTCACTCCTGAGCCAGACCCAGGTGCACTCAAGCCCCTGCCTGCCCTTCCCAACACCCCTTAGCACGGAGGCTTCACTTTGGGCTCCACCCCTCCCTTTTTTACACCTTGCCTCTGTTCTGCTCTCTACTTTTTTGCACGCCGGAGCCAAATTGCTGAGTCCCGTCCTGGGTGTGCTGGTGAGTCCCCCCAGCTCTTTCCTGACAGCCTTTGACTCCTGCCTGGCTGTGCTGCCCATCGAGGCAAGGGTGTAAAGCAGGGACAGACAGACAGACAGACACACGGCCACCAGTCACTTACCTCTGCACCTCGGTGATGCCCAGTGCTGCCACCCCTGGCACCGCTCCGTGCACCGTGTCCGGATGAGCGGCCTTGGGCCATTAAATAGCCGCGAGTGCTAATTGCCATGTCACCCCTCGGACGTGTGGCCACAGAGAGGAGAGGGTGGGATCCTCGGGGAGGGAGCTGAAGAGGGGGATGGAGGGCACAGGGGTTGGTGGAGCTGCCACAATGGGAACACAGCAACGCCACTCATTAACGCGCCGCCTTCGTTCGCTGCCTCATTTAGAGGAGCAGCTGGGAGCTGGCCTTGTGTCCCTGGCAGCTGGCAGGGGTGCTGCTGGGATGGAGGGGCCCAGCTGTGTCCCCCTCATTGTGTCCTTGTGTGCAGCTGTTGGGGTCCCACACATGGGTTTGTGTGCACGGGCACCACTGGAGACCCTGCAGCCCCAAACCCGGACGTGCCCAAGTGCTCCCACCCTCCCTGGCCAACACACGCAGCCACCAGTGCTGGAACATGGTCCCCAAGGCACCTTGGTGTCCCCTGCAGCTCTGTCCTGGGCTGTGGCAGTGGAATGTGAACTGGGCGGCACTGGGAAGGGACTGGGGGCACCGCTCCTGTCCCTTGGAGCAGGGAGCAAATCCCCTTGGCACACACACCTGCCACCCTCCTAGTCCCAGCCCCGGGGCCACCCCAAGGTCCTGCAGGGATTGGTCTGGGCTGGAGCCCTGGAAGCCTCCTCAGCCCCCCGGGTCTCCCCAGCTCTTGTTTTGCTGAGTGGTTTCAGTGTGGTGGGCAAGTTCCCAAGGATGCCACGGCACGAGCCTGGCATGGGGAAGGAGCCATTCCCCAGCACAGCCAGGAACTGCAGTGATTCAGTGCCACCCCCTTGGCTGTCACCACAGCAGGTCCCTGTGGCTGTCACACGGTGGGCAACGATGAGATCCTTTTATTAAGGAGTTTAGAAAGTCCACATGTACAGCATTGGACACACTCACACACGACCTAGACTTCACAGCACTGCTACACACCAAGGCCTGGCCCAGGGCTTCTCTGGGAATGTTCATGGCCACATCCCAGACCCTCTGTCACCCCTGCCCACCCCTTTTCAGGGAGGTGTCACCACGGGTGGGTTTAGCCTAATCCAGGGCTATGGAGCAATGCGTGAGCTCTTGGGAGTAATCCTGGGAAATCCAGCATCTTGGCATGGATTCAAATCTCGTGCAAGTCAAAACAAAGTCTCTAGGGGGTCCTGGGTGACACAGGCAGTTACACAAGGGTGTGCTACCAACAAACCAACACACAGCATTCCCTCCCTGCATGGCAGAACGCCAGGGGAGGGGTCTGGGGAGGATGAGCCTTCCCACCTGGCACATGGTTCCATGTGCATTCCTGCCCAAAGCATCCGAGAACCCAGCTACAGCTAATCCAGCAAAATAACGGATGGAAAAGTAACGATGGGTGCAGGCAGGACCCTTTCCAGAAAGGCCCAGTGGAATACAGGAAGCTCAGTGGAATACGGGAAGCTCCTTGGAAGCTGTCAGAGCTCCTGCTGTTGTGCTGAGAAATGCCACTGCTGAGCTCCCCCAGTTGCCATCGTTCCAGAAAGCTGGTCTGGCCAGCTGCTCTGGGCATGGATGGAATGTGCAGAGCTGAGTGCCCTTCACTCAGAGCTCATCCTCACCTGAGGGCTCTGGAGAATGTCTCTGTCAGAGTAAAATCTGTGGTGATCCCAATGCATCTTTTGTCCATTTCTCTGTCAGGGCAGACAGACAGGGACTCACCCAGTAGGTGAGAGAGCTTGTCCAGCACAAGATTCAAGGTGGGGAAGGCTTAAAAAAAAAGAAGAATCACAGAGGGAAGTACAAACCTGGTGCAGTTGGGAAGCTGAGTCTTTGATCTCCCTGTTCTTTAAGCTCCCCTGGAATTGGAGACAGCAGGAGTTTTCCTCAGTCCATCTGTCTGTCTGACAGTGTTTCTTGGGGCCAGGGCTCTGCTGTAGCACAGGCAGAAAATGATGTAAAGGGTGGCAGGGTTCCATCTGTCCCCTCCCCTCCTGGTCCAGAGTCTGCTCACATTTGGTTCTCTTTTTTTTTTTTTTTGACAAAATCCCTCATTTGAGTCCTTCCAGGGAGCCAGCAGGAGACATCAGTCCCACGCCCCATGGCAGCTCCTGCTTGGGCTGGCTGGTGCTGCTGCCTGGTTATCAGGGCCCTGCAGATGCTAAGCCCCACTCGGGGCTTCTTTTTTTGCAAAACCTTAACGGGATTTGAGGAAATGAAAGGCTTTGGATATCTGCAGGTGCCGAGCCAGAGCCGCAGCTCGGGCAGGGCGAAAATGAGTGCGGGTGCCCAGGCCAGCAGTGAGCAGAGGGGGCTCACTGGGAGATGTGGCTGAGCTGCCCAAAGGGTCTGGGGAAAGGTCACAGCTTCTGCATGGCCAAAGTCCCATGTGAATCCAGGCACATGGTCGGGAGGGAGGGGCTGTGAAATGCAGGAAGAGCTGTGCTGGGCAGTGAGCTTTCCTCACCTCCTCCTCTTCCCTGCTGTGCTCCCTGTTTCCCCAGCACTGCCAAAGCGGCTCCGTGCCGCGCTCACTTCTGGGCACGTGTCCTTGCAGCACACTGCTGTTGTGTTCTGGCTGACTTTGGGGTGTCCTGACCTGCTGGGAGGCTCCAGGAGTCAGGATAGGGACAACAGGGACTAAGGAGCTGGTGGTGATCCCTCCCCAGCTGCGTTGCTCTTGCAGGGGCAGAGGAGAGCGTTCTGCAGTCTGGAGAAGGAACTGCTGGCACGGGCAGGCTGGCCCAGCTGAGCCCTCCCCATCACCAGTAGCACCATGGGGGGGAGCTGGAGCTGTGGAGCGTCAGCCTCATCCCAGTTCTGGGGGTTTGGGGACGTGGGGTTCCCCATGACAAGTGTCCCCAGTCCCTTGCCAGTTTGGCAAGCCCACTGCCAGGTGTCGGTGCCCAGAGCAGAGTGATTAGAGGTGCTCAGCCTGTCTGGGCTGCTGCATCCCTCCCTCCCTCCCTCCCTCCCTCCCTCCTTCCTTCCCTCTGGGGAGCCTCTTGTGGGACTCTGCTGGGCATCTCTGCCCAAATACCTGCATCCTCTCTGCCTCAGCCATGAACACAGGCTGTGGGTCACGCTCTGGCCATGACACCTGTTCTGGCTGCAGGGGAACCACGGCAGTGGGGAGCAAAGGTCTGGCAATGTCTGTGGGTGCCCAGGAGTTCAAAGTCACCCTCACTGGCAGCAGGTGCTCCCCAGGGGCCCCTCAGAGGTGGGAAAGACCTCAGAGAGGATGGGGAGGATGGCAGCTGAGGGAATGGATCTGCAGGGTGGTGGGGAAGGGCAGGGGACCGGGCACGGTGGCGGGGAGCGCTGATGCCATCAGCTAATTCTCCTCCCGGATGGGCCGGATCTTCATCTCGGTGAACTTGAGGGAATACTGCCAGCCGGTCCAGGAGGACCACTCGATGCCGTCGGCGTAGGAGCTGTGGTGGCCCTTGAGGTACTGCCCGTTGAGGTTGGAGGTGTGGCAATTGCGGTACCACCAGGCGCCGTGGTAGAAAGCGGCGCAGTTGTTCTCCGAGTGGTCGTTGTCCAGGTCCTTGGTGGTGAACTTCATCCCGTTGTGCTTCAGGAAGGAGTCACCTGTCCCAGGGGAAAGGAGTCCTGGTGGGCACCTCGTGCCCTTGGGCCGGGTCCCTGCCCCGTGGGGCTCCCCTGGGCACTCCAGTGGGGTTCCTACAATGCGGCTCCTCCAGCAGCTGCCCAACCTCACCCCCGCCTCCAGCTCCCGGAGGCCGCGGGACCGCAGCCGCTGCTGCTGCCGGAGGACACTGGAACACCCCAGCAAGGGGCTTTGGTGGCTGTGGGCTCCCCCTGCCCATGGGCCCACGTGTGTCCCCCCACCCCGCTGCCCTACCTGCTGTCCCTGAGTAGTCGGCGATGGTGATGGGGTACCCGTCCTCCTCGGGGTCGACGGAGAAGAGCCCCACCCCGAAGCTGCCGTAGTGGGCGAAGGCGGTGCCGTTGTCAAAGTCCTCCAGGTCGATGCGGAGCTCGTAGCTGCCCTGCACCGTCAGCAGGTGGATCCTCTTCAGCCCTGGCGCAGGGAAAGGGGTGAGTGTGGGGATGGGGTGCACCGCCAGGGCTCCAGCCCCTCCCTGCCTGCCCATGGGTGCTGTCCACTGTCCCCTCCATCACAAAGGAACCTCCAGTCCTCCCCAGGGGAGCACAGGCTTTGCCAGCCTGCCCAAGATCGAGCACTTCCAGTACTACACACCTAACCAGTGCTCTCCTGTCAGCTTCCCAAAGCCATCCCGGTAGGCTTCCCAGCCACGAAAAAAGTTCACAGAGCCATCCTCCCGCCGCTGAAACACCTGGGGAGACACAAAGAGCATCAGTGTGGGGCTGCTGCCAGCCTGCGTGCTCCAGGCAGCCCCTCTGCTTCCCACCGGGCTGCCCACCTCTCCCCCCAGTGCCTAATTAGACTCCGGCACAAATTAAACCCTGTCGGCTTAGAGATTACACCGGGATTCTGGGGAGAGGTCCCCAGGGAAATGCTGGATCATGGCCTGCCGGCTCTTAGGGGTGGATGAATCGGTTCAGGTGAAACTCCTCTCAGGATCCTCTGTCTGGAAATGTGAGCAGAGCTCAGGAAAGCTGAAGCTCCTTGGGAAATCGCCGGGTGTCCCTGGAGCTGTGGACGCCCTGCAGCTGCCTCTGAGCAGCCGGGTCTGCTGCTGCTCATGGGAGCAGAGACACGGGCGGCACGACCTGAGCTCTGTCCTGCCGACCCTGTGAATAAACCCAGCCCAGCGTCTGATTTCTGCCTCCTGGATCTCATTGCTCTCCTGGGCAGGCACTCCATCATAAAGCATCATCTCTGTGACAGCCCCATTAGTGCCCCAGAGAAATTAACTGTGGGGCACTGACTGCCCTGACTCGTGCACAGCCCCCAGATCCCAGCCAGATCCCAGGGCTCAATGCAGATTTTCTGCTCAGAGCCTTTCCCTTTTCCTCTCCCATCTGCTCAACAGCGTGTGTGCCCTGTGTGTTTCATCCCCTTTTATCCATAGTTTTGGGCTTGATTTATTGACAGCGATCCAGAAAATGCTGCTTCATGCCTGACCATTTGAACTTAATTAAGCCTCCAGCCCTGCATTAATTGCATTAAAGTTGGCTGAGCAAGCCTGCCCCACTCCTACTGAGCTCCTAAGGCCGGGGTGGGGACAGCTGGGGCACTTGATTTAGTAGAACCCTCCCAGCCTCTGGCAGCCCAGGGCCAGAGGACCCCATCTTCAGAGCTGGGCTGTGTTGCTGAGCTGAGCTTCCAGCATCCCAGGGCTGGGGAATGAGGATGAGCCCTGAAGTCAGCTGGGAAGCCACCATGCTTTGCTCCCCCTGGCTGCTTCTGCCCTCCTGCACTGAGTTTCATCCTGGCATGTGAAGCAGAACCCCCTTGTGAGCCTCTCACTGGTTTGCCCTTCCCCAGAGGGGCATTTCTGGGGCCGTGTGTGCGGGCTGAGGCTCCGGCACACTCCTGGGCATGGCACAGCTCTGATCCTGCTGTACTTACCTTCTAGAATTAGAGCCTTAATTTTTATCCCCACGCTGAGCACTTGAGAAGCTGTGGTTAAGCCCATTTAAAGGGGTTTTCTTCAGGCTTGCTGGGAAAGGGGGACAGTGTGGCCGGACAGGGGCCTGAAGCTGATTTTCCCCAGCCGACATCGGCTCCTTGGCTGCGCGTGGGGAAGGCGGTGGATGCAGCACCAGTGCTCCCTCTTAATCGGCTTTGACCCACGGTTGTAAATAGGCCAATTGCCTGAGTGGTGCCCAGGGAAGCATGTGGGACAGGGCTCCACTGCCTGAGCCTTGACACAGCTCAGGAATCCCCCCAGGAGAAACTTCCAGTGCCCCACTGCCCACCCAAGGGGGCTTGAAACCAGGTTGGTTGCTGGTGAGTGCTGCAGGTCCTGTGTTCTCCTGAGTCTCCTGCTCCATCCTCATCATCTCTCATGCACAATCCCTCTTCTGTGCACCCACCAGGTGTAGGCAGGGCTGTGGGAGTCTCCTGGTCACCCTCTGCCAAGGCTTGGAATGCTGGGTGCACCAGTGACCCACGTGCTCCCAGCCCTGCCTCGCTGCTCTTTTCCAACTCATCAAATATGCATCACCCCCTCTTAAGCAAAAAGGATTTCCCTCCCTTCTTTAAAGGCAAGGCTGAAATATTTATCTCCCTCATTCTCTGCCTCCCCCAGTCGTCCTTGAGGGGCAGGGCCAGGCTCCTGCAAGGCCACAAACCCAGAAAAATGGGTTAAAAGCTGAGAAAAGTGGGAGCACCAAACTGTGCCTGCCATGGCACTGGCATCTTCATCTTCCTCAGCCCCACCAAACTCCTGGTGAGCTTGAAACTCCCCGGTCTGGGGACATGCTTAGCCATCACTTCACCACCACCAGAGTGCTCAGGCTCCTGGTCCAGTTTTGGCAGCTACGGTACAGACCCCGCAGCCCTGGTGTCCCCAGGTGTCCTCTGAGCCCTGTCACAGCAGGGAGACCATCTTTGGGCTCAGCCAGGGAGAAAACTGAACAGTGCAGAGCCGGTCTCCAGGGAGTGCCAGTCCCGTGGGACAGCCTGGGAACACCACAGCAGCCACCACTGCCCGTCCCAGGAGCCGCTGCTGCCTCGCCCTGCCGGCGGAATTGTCTCGGCCCCGTTTGTGGGGACACACAAACCACACCCTCTGCAAACAGCGAGTGCTTCTCCAGGCTCCTCTCAGTCCCTGCCTGCTCTCTACCCCAGCCCAGCGGCAGTGCCTGCCCAGCACCTTTCCCTCTCCAGGATGGTGACCAGGCTGGTGGAGCTGTCTCCACCAGCGTGCCAGGTAACCCTGAAGCTGGCAGCTGTCACTTAATGTTACCAGAGCCCTTGTCCTGCTGGCACAGTCTTTTCTTCTGCCTTCTTTGGCTTTCCTGCCACATCCCAATAAATGCTGTGCATGGAGATGATGCTGAGGCACACGGAGCACTGCTGCTTATGGAGCTGAGATGCTGATCCCAGCAGATTTTGCCCTGGACGAGGAGCAATGGAGGCTCAGGGGCACTGGGAGGAGCGTGGGGCATTTGCAAAGACATTCTGAAGACAGCATCATATGAAAAGGCAACTTTTTGAGCCCTCCTGGGATGCTGAGCCTCCCTTGAGCTCTATCATCCCATTATTTCTTTAAGGAAGTGCCAGAGGTGAGTGCCAAGGGGGGAGCTGGGCTGGGCAGTCACAGGGCAGTCACTGCAATCACGGCCCGTGCTGGGCACAGGAAATGGATCGTGTATAGCTGATGGATGCTCCCATCAGCACCGGCGGGCACTGACCCACATCCACATCCCCACCAGCAGCAAACATGGCCGTGCTGCTGCTGGGCAGGACCGAGGGGAGACAGAGCAGCCGTGCCTTGCTCAGCCCTCCCGAGAACGGGACAGGGAGCAAGCAGGACCCTGCCTCTGCGGATCGTGCTTTGGGAACAGTGAGGTCCTGAGCTCTTCCCCCTGCCCCGGTCCCCATGGCCTTTGAGCTGTCCAGGCAGCCTAAAGCTGAGCTCAGCAGCTCCCAGGCTCCCGAGTCAAAATTGATTCAGCTGCTGCCATCGCTTCCACCCACCCACCCACATGCAAATAAGCCCAAATGTCAGGAGTAATCACTCTGGAGAGGAGGAGGGGAGGAGAGGGAAGGGGAAGGAACGGGAAAGAAACGGCGAAGGGGACAGGGACGGGGACGGGGACGGGGACGGGAAATTTCCCAGGCTCTGTACCACGGCACCCAACCGTGCCATGGCTTACCTGGAGCCTGGATCAGCCAGTGCCCCCTCACCCCCAGCCCCTGGGAGATGGCAGAGACTCAAGGGACTGGGGGCATGTTTGGGACCCTCTGCTGCAGAGCAGCCCCGAGAAACCGGAGCCTGGGAGGAGCACTCTCAACCCAGCCCTGGCTGTCTCATGGAGCGCGGGGATGCAGCCCCTGGTTTGGCTCCTCGCCCCATCAAGGCAGGGCAGAGCCGAGGTGTCTGTGCCCCTCCTCTCCCAGACGCCCGGGGCTCAGAATCACTCGCTGTGCCCCCAGCCCGAGCCCTCCCGCCTGCAGCAGCTTTAAATAAGCCTCTGAGTGTCTCGCTAATCACCTTGGGCTGCTCTTCAGGCTTGGCTGGTGCTGGTGGAGGCTGTGCAAACGGGGTTTGCAAGGACCCTCCACACTCTGAGGAGCCAGAAGAGTCCCTCTCCCCCCTGTAAGCCCCCACGAGCTGAGGTCCCTGGGCTGTGCTGTGCCTCAGTTTCTCCACTGGAGCTGCTGGTACCACCCGGACACCACAGCTTCCTGCTGCCCAGGGTGGGCTCTCGGAGGTCGAAGACTCATCTCCTGAGGGCAGAGGGGCTAAGCTCCCTCCTGGCCCTGCTCAAAGCTGCTTACAGGAATCAGATCGTGGGGATTTGTTTCCTAGAGCGCCCAGCTGGAGGGGCGCTGGCCAGCTCGGCTCACCCAGGGTGTTCTCGGGGCAGTGGCTGCCTGCCCACCCCTCCTGGGGAGACCCCACCACCTCCTGGATCCTGCTGGCACCCCAAGTGATGCCCTCCAGAGCAGGGAGAGCTGCTCGCACCCGAGGGTCCCTGGGGCAGCGCGGGGCTCCAGGCTGGGGGATGGCAGAGCCGTGTGCCCCCATCCTCCTGCTCCCTCCCCCATTACTGTGATTACGGGGCCATCGCAGCCGCCGTGGCAAAGTGAATCGGACAGGGAGTGAATCAGCAGAGCATCCGAGGTGCCCCAGGCACCCTGGCCTTGGATAAGGCCAAACACGCCGGGTTTGGGGTCTGCCCTGAGCCCAGCACAGCTCAGTGGGTGCACGAGGCAAAGCACCCCCAGGGCACAGCCGCAGCCACGCTGTGCCCCAGCCACACCCCAGCCCAGCTGAGAAGGACAAATTCCAGTGCTGGCATCCACCTCCCTGCCTGAAACCTCCCTCCAGCTCCAGCCAAGCTCCCCAGTCCAGGGCAGGCACTCGGCTACAGCTCAGGGTTCTGGCTGGCACCACTGGGAAGCCCTGGGTGCTCAGCCAGGCCCCTTTGACATTTATTGCCCTTCCTGATGACACATCCAAGTGTCAAAAGTGGCATCTCCCACCCCCAGCGCCCCAGCACAGGGCCAGCCCGTGGCCAGTGGTGGCATCACCCAGTGTCCCCAGGATGGTGGCAGCTCACCGTCCAGCCGCCCCCATCTGTAGTCATGTCACAGTAGACCTGGAAGCCGTCAGGGTAGTGTGTGGGGAAGATGGAGTAAATCCCATCCTCTTGCTGTCCACTCACATAGATGTCAAAGCAGTCTCGGGGCCGGGAGCCTGCAGCGTGGCATTGGAACGGGGTGGGAAGAGGGGAAGGCTGGTTAATTAATGATCTAATTTAATGTCTTGCCATTTCTTCCAGGCTCCCAACCTTGCTTCCAGCTCTAGTTGCCAGCTTGGTGCTGCTTTGATCTTTCCTTCCCTTCTCCTCCAATGCTCGGGGTGAGCAGTGCCACGGGGGATGCCACCACCATGGGGACTCCCCAGCAGCTGGTAGGGACTGACCCCATGTCCTTGCAAGGCCAAGCTGGGGCCCAGATGGGGACAAGGGAGAGCTGATGCCCAGGGAGGCTGTGGACACGTGCTCCCAGCTCCAGGACAGACTTACTCAGCTGCCTCTCAACCCAGCTCTGGGGAACGTGACTGCTCGTGCCCAGCCCATGCGGGGCCACCCTCCACACCCGATGGAGGTGAGTGCTCTGCCTGTGTCCCTGCTACGCTCTGTGGGGAGCAGATGGGTTTGCAGGGCTTGTGAGGGGGATTTTGGGTTGGTTTATGGACAACTGGGAGCTGCAGAGTGAGAACTCCCCCTTCCAGAACACACCTTTCCATCTCCCTCCTTCTCCACCTCCTTGACAGCCCCTGCACTGTATCAAATCCCTTCTCCAGGACAGTTTGCCACATTCTGGGTGGTTTTCTCCCTCCCAAGAGCAGTCCCAGGCACATCCCTCTCCCCAGGGACTGACAGGGATGCAGACTCACCGTTGGAGCAGCCCCGGGGCCGCGCTCCCCGGGCAGGTGCTCGCTGCAGGTCAGCCTTGAGCCGGGGCCGGGCCCCGCCCCGCTCCTTCTGCAGCGTGTCCAGGACGTCACTGACAGAGCTCACCAGCCGAGCCATGTTGGTCTGGCTCTCCGAGAGCAGCTGTGGGCAGGGGACACATGGTGGGGGACACAGAATTGTGGTTAAATGGTTAAATCCCTTCCACATCCCAGCCCCTTGGCCATTCTGCTCAGCCATGCCAGGCTGTGGGCTGGTGGGGAATAAACCCGCAGCAGCTCCCATAAAACACCTCTGTTGCTTTTTGGCAGGGGTCAGGTCCAGATAAGCACCTACTGGGAGGAGAAATCCCCAAACCTGGGTGCATTGGTGCTGCCACCCCAGGGGATAAAGAGTATCCCTGGGCAGAGGGCAGGATGACGGAGGCGGCAGGAATAGCCGTGTCCTGAGGAGCCACCGGCTCTTCACCATTCCCTGAGGTGACCCAGGCTGGGACAGTGACACGGGGTGGCCCTGGCAGAGCAGCAGGACAGGGAGTGATGGGAAGCAGTGAGGAGCAAGCAGCTCTGGGCTGAGTTGAGTAGCAGGAGGGTCAGGCATGGAGCAGCCAGCCACGCCCTGGATGGACACCTGGCAGACCCCTGGCATACTCAGGTAAGCATTGCAACACAGCTCATCGTCTGGGAAATTTTGGGGACTGTAAAGAGGGGGAGCTGATTGCTGCATGAACCACCCTTGAGAAGGTTCTGTGTTGTGCTTGGCTCTGACTGGAGCTCCCAAACTGGACCTGGAGCTCCCACAATGTGGGAGGCTGCACACCCAGCTCACTGGCTCTGGGATGGTTTGGCAGGGAGGCGCTTCCCAACTTCCAATTCCCAAGCACTTGTCTTCCTCAGCTCCTTCTCCTGGAGCTCTGCCCTGGATGCTGCGGGCAGGAGCTGCAAGCAGCCATGGCCCCAGGGACATTGGGACAGGGAGGTCCATCCCCAGGGAGCCCTGCCCGGCACTGCCAGCCCCAGCTCACCTGGATGAGCCTGCCCTGCTCTCCCTGCAGGGCGCTGAGCTCCTGCCCCATGGCACTGTGCCCCTTCTTGAGGCCATCACAGTCGGCACGCAGCTGCACGGCGTGGCTCAGCAGCTTGGCCACCTCGTCTGCCACCGTGACCAGCAGTGCTTTCTGCTGGCTCTTGGTGGCCTTGGCCTCGGCATCGTGGTCGGTGAGGGCTCGCAGCAGGGAGCCCTGCAGCCCCTCCACGCGGCCCAGGGCGCCGGCGGCGCTGGGGCAGTTGGGGTCGATGAAGATGTTGATGCGGGAGCTGTCGGCCTTCTCGATGGTCACCAGCGCGTTGGCTTCCTCGGGGTTGGTGCTGATGACGGGGGGCGGCTCGGTGACGGGCGTGTGGTAGTGGTTCATGAAGAGGATGGCCCCCGTGACTGTCACCGCCAGGAGCACGGCCACCGAGAGCAGGACGGTGCACAGGATGTACCCGCAGCTCATCCTCTGCAGGCACAGACACGCACACACCGTCAGCATCCCTCCCGGCAGCCCCACTCCGCGCCCCCTCGTCCCAGAGGAAGGCGCAAACCCGCACGGGCTTTGGGGGACTGGCAACGACATTGGCCGTGGGGGTGGGTGGTGGCAGAGGAGGGAGGGTGGGGACACCGGGGAGCGCTGCGGCTCTGCCGGGGACATGGAGGCCACGGGCGAGCGCCGAGTGAGCGGAGTAGCAAACCCGCCTGGGAGCGAGGTATGAAATAATAACGAGAGCGAAGGCACGGCAGCCGCCGGCTCCCGCTGGCATGTTTTATTTACGGCGGTGATCCTCGGCTGGAACAGCCCTGGCTCCCCAGGAGGTGCGTGCGGGGCTCCCTGCTGCCCTGGGCACAAATGTGGGGAGAAAAAGGGAAAATACCTCGTGTCCCTCGCAGCGGGGACCGCAGGGAGAGCAACAGGGGTAGCTGTGGGTCACTGCTGGGTCACGTTGCCCTTAGCATCGTGGGGACCTGCTCTGCATAGGGCATCTCCCAGCCATGGCAGGAAACAGATCTCCATCCCCCTTGTTGCCTCATTTCCCGCTGCAGGGAGGCAGAGGTGCTCCCAAAGCCTTTAGATCTGTCCCAGAGGCTCCCGGCAAGGGGGAGTTGCTGTGGGAAAGGTCTCTGCCCCCCAAAGCCCCTCTGGCAGCTCTGCTGCTGTTCAGAGCCATTGGCTCAGCCCGTGGGACCTGCTCCACGTCCACCAAAAGCTTTTTCTCCCTGCAAAACCTGAAGTGCCAGCACAGTCAGTGCCGAGTGAGTGAGCTGCCACCCGATCCCATCAGCTCCCGGTCCCACTCCACCTCCCCTCCTCGTTACACCTGCAGGACAGAGGCTGTGATTTTCCCCTGACCCTGGCCGCGGCTGTCACAAGGAATTGCGGGGCTGGCAGCAAACTGCAGATTCAGAGAGACAAAGACTACTTTCCTCAGAAACGAGGGGAAAATTGCTGCATCTGCAAACATTTCCCAGGCCCTGTCCCCTCCCGTGCACATCTATCTGGAGTGACACCTTCCTTCAAGCACCCTTCATTTCATTCCTGCTCACGCAGCCATAGCATTAAGGTGACCCCGGCTGCAGAGGGGCTGGCTGGGGGGCCAGGGATGCTCCACCAGCCCCAGGCTCTGCTCTGGGTTTCTCCCCCTCTCCATGGAGTGAGGCTGCAGGTGCAAACAGCACTGGACTGAATGGGTACCACCGGCAGGGACCTCTGTGAGGAGACAGCCCCAGGCTCAGCCCCTCGGCACACGTTAAAAGGAGATGTCAAAGGCAAGAAGGGAAACTCTGGGCAAGCAGGAGCTTGAGGAGTTTGCCTGGTGTGTGTAGACATGGAGCCCTGGCTTGGGGGCACAGGGGACACCCAGGAGCAGCAGGATGGTGGCAGACAGAGGTAGGAGATGCCCATTGCTCAGATCCTTATGCGGATTCCCAGGACCTGAGCTCAGCTGGGCCCCTCAGCTCCTGGCAAGCATGGAAGTGACAGCAGGGGTGGCTGCTGGCCAAAGGCCAGTGTCAGGTGGCTTGGGATCTGCAGGGTGAGCAGGAGCCCTGTCCCTGTGGCTGTCCTGGCTGTGACAGCACCCTCATCTCCAGGACTTGGTGCTCTCCCATCCTCCTGCTGCTGCTTCCCACAGTACTGACATGCCCAGCTCGAGGGGCACATGAAGGAGCTGCAAAGGCCGAGGGTCCCCTCTGAGCAGTAAGAGCTCCCAGAACAGAGCCATGAATGGATAATGCTCTGCTTCCCATGGCCACACAAATCCCAGCTGGGCTGGAACACACCAAAATCTCGCAGCTCTGCCTGGCTCTACCGCCACACCGGGAGCTGTATCCAGCTGTTTTCCAGCCTTCAAGCCTCAGAATCACTGCCCTCCCACTGGCAACAGGAACTGGGGGCCAATTCCCTTCCAAAATGATCCCCTCTGCTTGTGACAGCAAGATCCTGAGTGGCGGCAGCTTCATGAGTCCCACGGCATTTTGCTGGCAGGTTGTGTTACCTGGCAACCTGCAGTGGGGAGAGGAGGGAAACTCAGCCAGTGGCACCAACAGCACTCCAAACTGGGGTGGGGGTCCCCCCAAACCCCTCCAGCGAAGAAACACTGCAGCAGCATGGGCAGCTGCTGGCATGGGACCCTGCAGATACCCCCTGCCATATGTTCCTGCCTCACCATGACCACAGCTCTCATGATTCCTAGGGTTCTTGCTGTCTGTTCCATGGCCTCAAGCTCCTGGAATTCTTGCCAAGACTTTTGGACAGCTGTAGGACATTCCCCTGCCCTGGTTATTGATGTTCCCCTGGGGGTATCCATCGGGCTGGAGGTCTCAGTGTCTTCAAATCACCCCTTCCTAAGGAAAGCAGAAGCTGTGGGACTGAGTGGTGCTTGGGATGAGTAGATCTTCACTTGCAAACCTGCTCTGGAGCCTGGGAGGGAGCCCCAGGCAGTATCTGAAGGATGGTTGTAACCCTGATGCAAAGCTGAGTCGGGCTCTCCATGCCCGGCACTTGGTACCCATGGGGGTAGATCTACACTTGGTCACCCACGGGGGCTGGGTCCTGGGTGACCCAGCCACACTTCATGAGCATCTCTAGACCCCATCAAGCCCCTCAAAGCAGCCCCCAGCCCACTCAGCCAGCCAGACTGGCCATGCTGGGGATGGAGACAAGCAGCTCCAGCACATGCAGCCTGTGGGAAGGGAAGGACACGAGCTGCCTTGTCCTCAGGGCACCCAGAGGTGGCCGGTCCCTGGAGAGCATGGATGGGGAGTGGTGCAAGGGGAGGCTGAGCTCTGCCCTGGGAGATGCTCTAAGATGAGGAGGAGCCCTTTGCTGCTGCCAAAATCCCTGCTCCTGTCCAGCTCAGTAGACAAGCACTGCTGTGGGATGGCAGGCAGCCTGGCTGCTCTGCCCCTGGGCTGTGCCCTCAGCCAGGTACAAACAGAACCTGTGCTCAGCTTCTGAGGCAAGTGAACACCGTGATTTGCATTGCCCAGGCTGAACTCCTGGCGCAAACTTTAGCCCAGGTACCCCCACCTTCCTACCGAGATCCACCCAGTGCTGAAGGAGCCCCAGGGCAGCGAGGGTCAGTCCCCTCCCCGAACCTATCGCTCCTTCAGAGCTGCCTGAGCTCCAATTCGCATCCTTTCTCTGCTCCACTGCTCCGTCCCTCTCCACCCTCCCTGCCCATCCTGCCCTGCTGCTCCGCCTGACTCAGGGCCGCAGTCCCCGTCCCCTCGCCCGGGGCTTGTCCCGGAGCCCAGCCCCGCGCTCCGCCGGCTCCCCGCGGGCACGGAGCAGGAGAACTGAATCCCGCTCCCCTTTTTCTGCTCTCCTCCGTCCCCCAGAGCTCCCACGGCACGCCACGCTCTGCGGATGGGGAAGAGGAGAGGGGACGGGAAGGATGGCGAACGCCCCGGAGCCGGCTCAGTGGGTGAGCACGCAGGCGGGCTGGGCTGGGATTCCACCGGAGCTTGCAGGAGCTGCGATCGCAGCCCCGGCTGCACGGCAAACTCTGTGAATCCTCTGAAACCCACCGTGAACCATTCAGCTCCGCGCTGGCTTGTGGGGCTGCACTGATCCATCCTGCCCGGCTCGCCCTCGGGGCCAGGGCGGGCACAAACCCGGCGGGATGGCGGCTCCGAAAGGACGGCACTGCGCGAATCCCTGCGTGCAGGGGCTGCGCACAGGGAGAGAGCTCTGCCAGGGAGGGGAGGACAGGCTGGTTCTCTCTCGGGGGGTCAGGGGTCTCCCGGGGTGCCTCACTCTCCAGTGAGGCGCGGAAGCTGCTGGACACGGAGGGGCTGAGCGGGGAGAGGAGGGCGCGGGGAAGGGTGCGCAGAAGGGAGAAGTCAGGCAGCAGCCCCTCTCTTGCCTTGCTGCGGGGGACAGGGGACAGGGAAGTGGCGGACCCGGGGTCGAGCGTGTCTCTCGGCTGCTCCCCCCATCCTTGCCCAGCTCCCGGGTGCCGAGGAAGGGCAGCACTGCCAGCTCCTGGCTCCTTCCCTTCGCTCACAGGCTCGCTGGAGATTTGCTGTCCTCCAGCTCTTTCCCAGACCGTTTGTCCCTACTCCGCACTCCTTCTTCCCACCCTGCCTGCACTCAGCGCGCATCCACGCCTCTGCCTATCCCTAGAAGCGTCCAGGGCCAGGCTGGATGGGGATTTGAGCAACCTGGTCTAGCGCAAGGTGTCCCTGCCCGTGGCAGAGGGGTTGGAACTGGGTAATCTTTAATGTCCCCTTCCAAACCGAACCATCCTGGGCTTCTGGGGCTCCCTGCCTGCTCGGCCGCGCTGGGTGGCTGGCTGCCGGCCACGCCGGGCTGGCGGAGCTGGCACACGTGCAACGGGATGTGCAAACAGGCTCCGGCACGTGCCGGATCCCCCGCGTGTCACCGCAGGCTCTGCCGCCGCTCCACCGTACCCCGCCGCAAGCCCCAAAAACCAGCGGGGCTCCGAGAGGTTAAGAGTGGGGTCGAGAGGCCGGGAGCCCCCGATCCGGGAGGGATGACTCCGGCTACAGCGCGGAGCTGAGATGCCAAATCCCTTTTAAAGGGTTATTTAAGCAGTTTAGAGCGTGTAGCGGTTCAGCAGAGGCGTGTGGCAGCCCCGGAGCATCGCCCGCTGCCCGGCCGGGGCAGCCCCGGGGCGGGGTGGGAGCAGCGGCTGCAGGTCGATAAACGCATGGATTTGGAGGGGGTGAGGAGGTGCAGCCCGGGGGGCTTCGCACTGGGGAGATTGGGGGGCAGCTCGGCACGCTGCCGAGAGAAAACCTCGCTGGGGACACTGGGGGGGTCGCTGGGACCCCCGGGCTGGCTGACACCCCCTGCCCCC
>VWYI01047985.1:714-41228 GCA_013399455.1 Anthoscopus minutus
GAAGGGTGATATAATGCTTTCAGGTTATGTGCTATGTTTCTATACCAAACTGATATCACCATTTTACAGCTATTAAATTAAAAAAAACCCAATCAAAAAACCCCTACCCCAAGCAACATAGGCACTTCCACACTTGTCTTGAATTCAATATTTTTCTGATAAGTATGAAACACAAACATGCTGTCTGTCATTTATTTTTCTTTAGGTAACAAAGGTGACATCCTGAAGAAACTCGTTATTATCAAAAAAGATGTCAGTTTATTTAAATAATATGCTGTCTTAAAAGGAAATAAAACTGAACCAAGGACTGTATGTTCCTCTCCTGTTGTGCCTATTCCCTCGGTCAAAGCCATCTGAGTCTAAAATACAGATGGAGATTTGAACATAAATGAAAAAAATGCTATCAAGATTTAATATAGTAAAGTTATTGAAATTAAAGAATTATTTTAAATCTTGGCTGTTGCTATGTCATAGATTCAATATCTTCCAAAATTAGAGCTTAGCCATTAGTAATGGTTTTGCCTAGAATTTTTCAGGCTGTAATAGAATATGTTTTTCAGTGTAGTTCATTGCTATGTTAATAGCTTTTATATCCTTTCAGCATCTTTTAAAAGAGATGCTGTTTAAAATCTTTTTTCTCTAAAGTGGGTCCTAATGTTATTGTGTATTTGGAGAACTGAAGTTTAAGTTGTCAGTACCAAAAAATTCCTCACTTTGAAAAGAGCTTCAGTCATGAGTAAAACTAATTCTTAATGTTGACTGTGTACAACAAAATACTTTTAATTACAGAATATACATTTTAAGTGAATTCTTGATAAAAAGGAAATATAGCTGATTTTTGATTTTTCTATATAAAGATTAAATTAGTGATATTTTATCTGTTTCCACATTTTTTTCTTCGAGTGGGTTAAATATGACAAATGCCTAGGTTGAATATGTACTCTGGTAAGCATGTTCAAGGTAACAACTGTCTGTATCTAACATCTCTTTTCCTTCTTGGTTTTGGTTTAAAAAAATGGGAACTGTGATTGGTACTTTTAAATGCTTTACAAATTTTGTAGTTAAAGGGGAAAATCCTTAAAAATGTTTTAGAGCCAAGCCAGACAAGCAGATTAACTATACAGTTCATACAGAATGAGTGACTAGAACAATAAGCTACTAATTTTTTTTACTAAATAACACATTTTATGTACTTTTTTTAAAAATTCACACGTATTAATGGGCACTATATGTCAGTCCTCTTTAGAGTGGGCAGAGAGAGTACAGTATTTTTCTTGTCTGTATCTATTATGTCTCTAGGATAAGGTCATAACATAGTCCAGGGCATCATTTGGATACTTCTGCCTATTTTAAAGGACTTGAATTGCAGGTTATTAAGCAGTGGTAGTAAACATTGTTACTGTAAAGTTGGGGTTTTTTTGCTTAAACAAATACAGTATCTGAGTCAAAGAGAAAAAAGAGAGAACTGAGAATAAAGCTTGTTGTCCTGTTCCTCAGTTGGATTTCCTAATTCTACACCACTTTCTACTCTGAGAATTATCTTTTAAAATACACATGTTCATATTGCAGTACTTATTCTTGAGTATTTGAGCAGTACCTTTGTGCAACATTATATATTACTAGTATGTAGATCTCTGTTTAGTGGAAAACATTTAAATGTAAAATTTATCACCTTAATTTTTGTGTCTGAATTCTATCACTTAGGATTTTGTTGTGGATTATTTTTTGTTTGTGTTTCTTTTACTATATTGGAGAATTGGGATGCCTACCACTAGAGAAAGAAACCAAGTGAAAACCCAAGGAAACAGATTCATTGAAATATATATGTATGTACTTCATGCATATGTACATAGTCCATCAATGCCAGGACAAAAAATTTATCTGTCGGCGAAGGAAGACTCGGACACCAGGTGGTCATCACGAGGCTCGTTTATTGATAACAAAGCACTTCTTTTATATCCTAGTTAATTAGCCTAATGCATATTACAAAACTAAACCTCACTATTGGTTAAATTCTATACACACAAAAGGGACTTGGCTATGGTTTAGTTTCTCATATTTGACATTCTTGTGGTTAAAGATAAGGGACTCTTTCACCAGTCTCAAGGTTACTGCAGCTTTGAGCTAAGGTTAGTACTGCTATGTTTCTTTCTAATTAACTACTTCTGAACTACGCTCTCACATTTGTCCTTCTGGTTTTAATTATATTTGATGACTTGGCTGTAGAACATTACTTTCTTGATTTAATTGAAATTCTAGGAGCATCATATTCTGAAAATAAGCCTTGAATGTTGTCTGTATGGAAAATTGCTTCTATTTGCAAAATGAAATGATCAGACAGTATACCATTTCTTGCAAACACCATATAAAATGAAAAAATCCTAGCGAAATAATTTTATTCTAATGCTTAAAATGCATGGAGCACATTTTTATTAAGGAAGAGTCCAAAGGACAGAATTAAGTTAGGACGTTATTGAATATAATGCAATGATCTTATGCAAGATCACTTGGCAAACCAGTTTCCCTATCATGTTCTTAATACCTATTACAAACCAGTTTATTTTTTAACAGAAGCATATTTAAATTGGCAGAGAACTTAGTTTTTCAGATTATTTGCTTCTGTCAAGTCATGAGATGTGTCATGGAACTTGGGAGGAAGTTTGGTTTGCAGAGCTTCCTGTCGTCCTTGTGTCTGAGGAAGAAGGGGCTTTCTTCTAGCTGTTGGGAATATTGAGCTGATGTTTCTCAAGTGTATTTAATGGATTATAAGTATGTTGGGCTATGTTTTATTAAAGTAGCTTTTTAAGAGTGGAATGTGAATATTCTACTATATACATACTTCTTGTAAAAGCTGGAGAAATATTAATACTTCATCCCTTATCAATGAGACTTGTCTACACAGACTGGTTTAATGAGTTTGTACCATGGACTGTTCATGTATTACAGTGAAACAGAGAAAATAACCAGTAGATAAGATCTGAACTTTTAGGTTAGGTGTTTCTAACTTGTTGCAAAACCATTTCAAATTTGAAAATACAAAAATACTGTCTCCTTTTCGTTATATGTATCTTATATACAATATGTATATAGTATAACATCTTCAGACTGGCTTCTGATATTGTGGGAGGATTGCATTATGAATGGAATAAAAACTGAAAGCCTTCTAAGATTTCTTTTTTGATTGTCTCAAAAATGATTCTATTTTAAAATTGAATATGTTTACAGTACAGTTACAGCAACTCCTATTTTGATCTGATCTTAAAACACTTCTGTCTGTGACTTATAAAATAACTTGATTAAAGTAAGTATTTTGCAGTCTTGCTGTAAGCAACAGATTTTGCTTGTTATCTGGAAGGAATTTTGATTTCCAAAGAATTATTTACACTAAAGACAGTGTTATTACTACTAAATTATGAAAATTTCCATCCTTACTGCAATTGAGAAATACCATACATTGGTATGGTTATGTGGAACATTTGGCTGCATGATTATGCATTTTGCATACATTAATCAGTTGTTACTATAAGAATGGCAACATAAAATGCTTTTAGTTCACAAAATTAGCATTTCATATTTCCTGAAATGGTAATGTACAATTACCGTGTGATTGAATTTGAGTAATCTATTTGTTGCTAATCATAAAGTTTTTGTAATTAATTTCTTTTTGTTCATTGGGAATTTTGTTGATGATGAATTACTAACTTGTAATAATGTAATTTACTTGAGTAGTAATATAACAGTACTGGACAGATCCAGGAATGACACTGCATCAGGTAAATGCCAGTACTCATAGTGTCAATTCACTAGGATAGATGCCAGCTGTAATCAGGGCATTTTGTAGAGCTATATAAGCTCTGTAAATGTGTGGGGTCATCAGAAGCTGGGTAGTTTCTTTCTCCATCTGAATCACCAGTATGAATAATATTTTATGAAGCCAGGTCAGGAAAAAGTGGTATCAGATGCCTTGTACCTTAAAATTTGTTGCATGTGTTTTGTTCTCATTTGATGTGCACCCTGAAGTATGCATTGTGCAAGTTGCATGTGTACTCTGTTTCCAAGCTGCGCATCTGACGTTATTTTTTCCTGAGCAGTGCTTTTAATATTTCCTATAAGAGATGTTTTTTTAAATTTCTCTAAAGACTTCCTTTGCACTGCCTTAGGTGCTGTCAGAAAGCTCGCGAGAGTAGACAAACCCAGCATGATTAATTTTAAATATTGCTTTGAAACTGAAGGTTGTCTTTGATTTGTATTTTATTGTCATTGTTAAACCTGTAGATTGTCCTACAGAAAGAAAAATCTGATCCTAATGTCAATTAAAAGGCCTTTTGAAAGGCAAATAAATGTTGCAGCAAAGGAAAATTATACTAGACAAAGGGGAAAAATTACAGAAGCCACAGAAAAGCATAAAAACTTCTGAGTAAGAGGTATAAAAAGAGTTTGTGAAAAGCAAATTCAAGGTTTCATTTTTATTATTTTGTTTCCTGAAGAAAGTTTAGAACCATATTTTCACAGTGCAAAACATATTTTTACTTTTGGTCTCAGGAATTTTAATTTTTGTAATTATATTTTGTCATACATAATGTAAAGACACATGGGAAGAGAAATTTAGCCATTTAATAGGATTTCTAGAGCTTATTAAAAACTTACATAAACAGTATAAATTTTCAACAGTGGGTGTACATTAAGAGAGTAGTTTTCTGTTATTTTCTCTGCTCTCAAGAGGCATGAGCGAGTCAATGCACATTATAACCTATGTCTCATAACAGTTATACTCTTCAGGGGCATTTCCAGTAAACCACTTCTACTGTTTGCTTGGTACCTCTCCATTTCTAACCTGGTAATATGTAAGAGACAAGGTGTTATATCATTTCTAGTTGCATTATGTTGTGTGTCAATGAGACATACTGACCTCTGTGCATGTATGTTTGTTTGGTTGAAGTAAATGTTTTCTTAGGAGCTGTTTGGGTCCTAGTGATACATAGGGCCATTTAGTAGAATTAAATGCTTTCTTCCAGCCTTTATCAAGGAGTGAATCCCATGAAGATAGGACTTTTTTTGTGTGCCTTACTCTTCTGAAAAAAACATCCAAGCTGCTAAAAGATCCTTTTTTTTCTGAGATTGGTAGGGAAACTTAATTTCCAGACCAGTATCTTTTGAGCTTCCCATGATATCTGTTCTCCTATGCTGTGAACATTGCAAATGGATTGTTTAGTTCTCATCTTCAAGCAGCCCAATTAAGGAATGCACTTCTAGGTTTAGGAGAATTGCTTCTCTCAAGTAACAAGTGACCTTGGCTAGAAAACCTTTATGTGTTGCAGCTGTTGGCCTCCTTTGGTTTGCCCAGTTTCTTCAATTCAAATGAGCTGCACTAGCTACTTCAAAAACTTGGATACTCTTAATTATTGACCATTCCTTAGCTGATAGGTCCAAGATCAGTTCTGTGTATATTTGCATTGAGATCTGCAGCTGCCTTTCAGATGTAGCCAAAAGGAAATTTTCTGATATGCATAAATATGGTTGTGATGATAAACATCAAAAAAAGAAAATCCTAGGATATTGAGAGAGAGCTTGCTGAAGAAATGGCATTCAATTTCCTGTTTTGACATTTACATATGCCATTCCATAATCTTTGTATAGCTACAATGCCCATAAACATATAAACATAATTTTCTAAAATAAGAAATGCCAAATTATCTTTCTAGCTTGCAGTTGGTAAAGGAAAACAAATTAAGTTTCAATTTCTTTCTGTGTGTTCCTGAAAAATTTTATTCATTGTCAGGAAGGAAATGTCTCTCCATTCGGGAGAGAAGTGTAACAATTATATGCAGTGATAAAACAGTTTTCAACTATTATGAGAACCTTGCTTTTAGACATTTCTTACTATATTTTCTTTTACATAATGCTGATTATTTTTTTCTTTTCAGGTTATTTAATAGGTTTTTTAATCAAAACTATGGGAGAAAAAGCCATTATTCAGTTTCCTTGCATAGATCTGTGCTACAGACAGGTGTGATGATAGCTCACACACATAAATCCAAGATAATGATACTTTAATGGGTAAAATTGCAGTTTCCCATTCATGGACACATTTAATATCACTGCAGACAAAAGGCAGAATTCTTATTTCTGTTTCTCTTGCTCTCATCAGTGCTACTTTTGCCCTCCCTTGTTCCATGTCTCCTCTTCATTGAACCCCTCTAAAATTGTATATTTCTCAATATGAGTCGCATAAGACTGTCTGGTTTTTGCCAGTATGTGTTCTCATTGTAATGCACTAAGACCTTTCAGAGGTCAGGTTTTTCATTTTGCCAAAGGAGGACAAAGTAAGCAAGAACAATGCACAACCAGAGGCAGGGAGCAAAGAGATCTCCCTGCATTTTGGCAAATGCAGCTGCAAATGCCATCTGTGATGTGATCTGAGTACATCTGGTGGAACTGGAGCCCTTGGTGCTAGCACTATGTCAGCTGGGTTGGACTGGCTTCTGTGGGACACAAGGAAGGAGTAATTACATAGTCATTAGTACCCAAACTAGATTATTTGAAGCATTAGTAAAGAATTTCACTGTAGTATAAATGTGTTATTAGATTATTAGGGTTGAAAATGGATGGCTTCTCAGCAAAAGTTGTGAAGTAAAATCTGAGGTGTTTATTCATAACCATTGGATGTTAGATTTTTTAAAAAAGTTTGTTCTTGAGATTTATTTATAGTAGGAACATCATTGCCTGCATTCTAGCACTGGTTGGCTGTGTTACTGCTGCTTGAGTAATCAATACCTATATATATGATAACAGTTTCAGCTAGAAGTAGAATCAAGTAATTAGCATTTAAGGCCTTAGAAACATTAATAATCATCACAGAATGCTTTGTGGCAGAAATTCAGAAAGTTATTATGACTTGTGTTTTTTTGAGTTTCTAGTGTCAGAATAATTTCTAAATTCAGTAAATTTCAATTATTACTCAATTATATTTATTTTTAGGGTTTTAAATATTATTTATTTTCCTCATAAGAAATTCTGCATAGTTATAACTGAAAAGAGACTTCTGTTACTGTAGTCAAGCCATGCCACCCTAAAGATAGTCTGAAAGAAGAGCTGGTGTCTTTTGATAGATGTTTCAGTAAATAGCAGCCAAAAGAAAAGCATGCTCCATTTCTAGTGTTTAACTGTTCAAACACCATGTGTGTGTGTGTTAATGAATTCTCTTTGGCATATGTATCTTTGATAACAAGCAAGGTGAAATTTGAAAGTACTTTCTCGATTATCGAAATAAAATTAATATTTTATTACTACATTTAATGGTACTAAAAGTTCTGCCATGAGGAAAGTTTGTTTCACACTAAAAAAATTTTTGCTCTTGTTGCCTGCATATAAAAGACATAATCCAGAGTCTGTAATGACTAGAGGGATTTCACCATTGCTATTTTTTGAGGTTTGGATTTTGTGGTAAGAGTACAGTTACAGGACAAAGTTCCTTAGCTCATGTCAGAGGAGGGCATAGACAGTAACAATGCTGGCTTTTCCTGCTATATTCTTATATTTTTTCTATCCTTAAGCATGTTAAATGGAAAAAAACCCCAAGATATTGACACAGAGGATGTTATGAGGGTAACTTGCAATTATTAGGGCTGTTTTAATATCATTTAATTCACTAATTTGAGCGTAGATTCAACCAACACCTGTATGACTTGTTTTTAATTCTCACAGCAACCTTCTCGTTGCAGCAGATTTGTGGATGCAGTTTTTATGACTAGATTGTAATCAGAAAATGTCAACTGAAACTGAAACCATTTTCAAACCAGCTATCCAAGGCATTATTTAAAAATAATGGGAAAATATTGTCAACTGTATTTTTGGTACTTCGTGTGTCTCATTTTAATTTTCATGGCAGAAGCCATGCCTTTCAGCTAAACCTTTTGCTTTACTGGATCAATTTTCTATTATTTTGTTCATGTTTGGGATGTTTTTTGGTTTTTTTTTTGGTTGTGCTATTCTTGATATCTGTAGTTCTTGTTTTCAGACCAAGTTCTTATTTCTGTCTAAGTTATTAATTTAGTGTGAAATATATATATTTAAAGAAATTTTAAAAGAAATTGTTAAATAGAGGCATAAAGAAAATTTTTGCCTGCAGTGTTTTTTTTTCTGTCAGTGGAATCATGAGTTAGTAAAGGTTTTGATAAGAAAAGCTATGATGGTATCATCCTACAGCAATGAAGCAGATTAAAGTCCATAGTGCAAGGACACTCATAGAGAAGATTTAGAATTTCTGGCCTAAGTAATTTCGAAGATTTAGAATTCCTGCTTAAGACTGAGACAAGTTGATTGATTAATGAGCCTGCCTAAAAGTGAAATTCCAGTGGTCTGACTTTTATATGCTTTTTATATGCTTTTACATCTCTGTAGAGAACTGTTGAGCAAATAATGCAAACAGAAAGTTTTCTATAGCTCTGCAGTTGTGACTCACTGTGAGTTAATAACTTTATTGCTATCCCAGCTGTTAATTCTGGTGTAGCATATGTCTAGATTCTAGAAGAGACCCTTAATTCTATTCTGGCTACAATTCATCTTGCTTATTTGGAAACTGCTTCAGAGAACAAGCAACACCTGGATTGCCACCTCTGAATTTGTGATAGTGGCAGCTGTTTTGAGATGACACTCATCATTCTAGATAAAAAAATCATAGTAAAAATTTGTATTAACATATAGACTCAGACTGTTCCTCTTCTATGTACAAAGATGTGTTTGGCACTTCAAGTTTAGTTGATACCTATCACTCTTGGCTCAAAAGCTACAATAAGGTCTCTGGTTATAGTCTTCTGCTTATTGGAGAGCCTCTATTTGAACAGTAAGCCACACATTCTTGTTCTGTCCCTTTACTGTAAATACTTCCAGTCTCCCTTATTCTTCCTATCCAGTTTCTCTTCCCATAGATACCCTTCTCATCAGATCTTGTTCTTGAACTTTGTTGGTTTTCCTCTCTGTTCCATATGTTATGATGTATACTGCTTGACATATAAAGTAGAAGGAATTTTGGAGTAAGAGACTAGAAAATACTTCAGCTTTACAAAAATTAAATGCCTTTATTGAAAAACAAATTCTGAATGCTAACTGCCATCCATAGTCTGCTTACTTCAGAAATGAAATTTTTCCAAGGTCTTAAATACTGAGCATTAGTCTCCAAAATTTATTGACTGCATGCCCCATCAGTAACAAATTTGTGAGCATAGCCTCTTAATATATGTGTATTTATTTATTGGAAGTAAATACATATAAATATACAGCTTGATGATAAATAAATATACACACCTTTGTAAATTCAACCCCACAGAGCTAGAAGACCTGTGCCTTGATCACATTTTCATAATGAAACAATCTTTGAGTCAGAATGAGACATTTTTATTTTATCACTTCAAAGTTAGCCTTTTTATTTGTCTGTGTCACTCACTAACTGTTTATTAATGAAACTTACTGTAACTTACTAAAGCATTTAGGAAGTGATGTTTGTTTTGGAAAGTTGTTCTTTAGTGATGTTCTTTTTTTTTTTTTTAAACTAGAAACCCTAAGGTCCCTCAGGAGCTTTTGGATTCCCTAGAGCATGTCTGCTGGTAGATAAGTGTCATTCAAAGGAAAACAACAGAATACTTATAGCTGTGCTACAAGATGTGTTAACTGCATCTATATTCAAAACCCTCCTCATACTCCTCCTACTGTAGTTTCAGTTGGGAACCAGTATGGTCCTAAACAAATATAATGAATGTAGTCTCTCAGCTCATACCTTAGGCAGTTGCCCAGATATAGTGAAGTTTTGGGCTGTCGTCACTTTTTGTATTCATAAGGAAGTTCATAGGAATATTTTGCGTGGATTTCAGTGCACATTGTTTGAGCTTCACGTCAGAAGATAGAGAAATATTTTCTTTAGCCATGCTGAAATGAAGCACAGAAAATTTCCCAGGAATAGATGGGAGCCAGGAATAGAACTAAAAGCTCTCATATAAGCTTTGGGAAAAAAATATTCTCATTCTTTCAATAAAGACCTCTTAAAAAGCAGCACATTAGGACCTATAATTCTTTGATAGGTAACCTTGTAGATTAGTTTTTTGAATATACTTAATCTCATATTCAGACAAACTATTCCAATGCAATCATATTTGGATTGTAGAAGAGGTTACAATAACTTAGCCAAGTATCTTCTGTACTTAAGCTGTATATTTGAAAATATATATATATGTATCCATTCCTGAACTTTTGAATTCACTGTAAGGCAGACACTGTAATAGTTCAGGTAATGACGGGTAAAGAGAGGTTATAAAATGGGTGAGGAGAATTTTGGACTGTTTCTTGGGATAAGTGAAAAGTTGGAAGAGGTTTTCTAAATGAAGTGTGGGAGATATTCATAAGTGAATGACCTACATCAAATACCAATCACAATGAAAGGGAAAAAAAGAGACATATCAGGATGAAACACAAGGAAGACTTATTGAAGGATGCAAATTAGAAGCAATAGTTATACATGGAAAAGTCTTTGGCAGTCCAGACATCATGTTAGAAACAAAAGGAAACTTTTTATTTTACCCAGTACATATTTCAATTATAGAAACACATTGTCCCAAAATGTTCTGGTATCTGAAACAATAAATAGGTTCTGGTAATAACCTGAATCATAGAATATGCTGAGTTGGAAGGGCCCCACAAAGATCACTGAATCCTGTCCCTGCACAGAAGGGCCCCAAAATCACACCATGTGCCTGAGAGCATTGTCTAAACACTCCTTGAACTGTGTCAGGCTTGGTGCTATGACCACTTCCCTGGGGAGCCTCTTCCAGTGCCCAGCCGCCCTCTGGGTGAAGAACCTTTTCCTGATACTCGACCTCAACTTCCTCTGACACAACTTCAGGCCATTCCCTCCTGTCCTGTCACTGATCACCACAGAGAAGAGATCAATATCTGTGCCTCTTCCTCCCCTCATGAGGAAGCTGTAACTGCAAGTGAGGTCTTCCCTCAATCTCCTCCAGTCTGAACAAACCAAGTGACCTCAGCCACTCCTTATGTGGCTTCCCCTTAAAGCACTTCATGGTCTTTGTAGCCCTTCTGTCTTTTTGATATTGTGGTGCCCAAGATGCACACAGTATTCAGGGTGAGGCTGCCCCAGCTCAGAGCAGAGCAGGACAATCCCTTCCCTTGCCCAGCTGGCCATGCTGGGCCTGATGCACCCAGGACAGCATTGGCTCTCCTGGCTGCCAGGGCACTGCTGGCTCATGTTCAACTTGTCATCAACCAGGACCCCCAGGTCCCTTTCCCTGAGTGCTGTGGTCATTCTGTTGCCCTTCTAGAAAACAGTGATAATGTTTGTCAACTTTCATTCAACTGAGACCTCTCCAAATTCCTAAGACTGCTCAAAAGCCATTGAGAGAGGCCTCTCGAAGACATGAGCTAGCTCTTTGTTCCTGAAAGAATCCCGTATGGCCCCACAGACTTCAAGAGACCCAGGAGCAGCAAATCCTACAGAAGTTCAGGATTGGCTGGAAGTTTTACTGGTCTCGCAGCCATGGTTCTGCTCAGAGCACTGGGATTCCAGCTCATCATTGGTGTTGAAGAGAGTTAGAGAAAGCATTGAACACCTCTGCCTTGTCTCTTTCCCTGTTTGTGAGGGACACATCCTGTAACAGACTGATGTTATTTGTGCACTGCTTTTTGCTGTTAACATATTTTCTAAACTTTTTTTTTAAACAGTCAAATTTCTGGAGGCCAGCTAGGTCATTGATGGTCCAGATGTAGTCCTGCTTCTCAGGTGCTTAGGTCTTCTCTCAGATGTTATTTCTGGAAGCTGACATTAGAGTTAATATTAACATTTTTTATCCCCCTGTCTGCTCATGCAGGAATGATGCTTGAGCATGTCCAGAGGAGGGCAACAAGGCTGGTGAGGGGCTTGGAACACAAGCCTTATGGAGAACGACTAAGGGAGCTGGGGTTATTTAGCCTGGAGAAAAGGAGACTCAGAGGTGACCTCATCACTGTCTACAAGTACCTGAAAGGTGGTTGTAGGCAGATGGGGGTTGGTCTCTTTCTCCAGGCAGCAACTGACAGAATCAGTCTTAAGTCTTACAACTTGGCTGTGTAGATGTGAGCAAGATAAGTAATTTCTAGCGGAGAGAAACTGATTTATTCAGCTGATTGAAAATTTCTTGACACTTGATGGAAACCTGCTTGGTTGCCTTTTGCATCTACAGGAATGCATCTACAGGAATCTGTTCAGCAGTTTTGTGGGAAACATATCCAAACAATGACTTAAAGCTGTAGGATGTGTATTTGAAGTGAGAATGGTGGGAAATACTTGAAATAAAAAAGCCTTACAATTTTTGATCAAAGCAAATTTAAAGGCAATATGATCAGGGTATCTAATTAAGCGATTTCTCAAGAGTTTGGTATACTCTTATGTAACTTAAAAATCTCCATGTCTAGGGTTACAAACTTTGGGAAATATAAAATCGTTTTACTAATACATAACTGAAAGCACTGACTTGTGTTTTGCCAAAGAGCTTTTCTTAGCTTGACAATGCAAAAATTAGGCTGACAATTTTTTCGAAACTGCCATTCTTTTCTGGTAATAACCTGGATTTCTTGCTTTAATGACATAGTAGCTGTATTTTTTATACTATGTGAGTTGTCCTGTGTGATCTGTAACTGCTTCAGAGCGGTGAGAGTATTCAGTCAGATCTACCAGCAGCCTGAAGATATCTAAAATAGTGTACAGCATAGTACCCGTGAATGCAAAACTGAATTGTTGTGTGCAATGTCAACTTCAGAGCACATTTTAGAATTTTTCACTGTATGAGTAGATATCTATGGCATCTAAGAATTGATTCTGTGTGCACTTCTGTATTTGTGCATTCTCCTTGGCTAGAACAAGGTAAACATAAAAATGTGGTATTGGTCTAATTTGTAGATTTTCCTCTGGCATGTCAATCTGCTCTGAGAATGTGAAGAGGAATGTTGTCTATCATTATCTTCAGTTTCTAAAATGGGAGGTCATGCAGTATTTGAAATCAAGAAATTTGATGCTCCAGTTAATAGAAAGTCAATGTTGTGTTTCCCACCTTTGTTACACCCAGCACAGTGATAAAGGAGTAGAGCATTTTAGTTCATGAAGAAGTTTTAACATTCTAGTTAGTTATTGGCCTGTTAATGGATCAGTTAGGATACATAAGATAGTACTGTTACACTTTACTCATTTCAATCATTAAGTATCTGCTTCTAAATCTATTTTCTGATGCTTTTCACCAGCAGTAAAAATTACAAGTCAGGGATACGTATGTGAAAAATCTGTTTGAATAATTCTTTTCTGCTCACCTGTCTGTGTTAATCTTCATCTCGAGCTTAGTATTTGCACTGTGTTTTGCAACATATTGTGGTGGTTCAGAGTCAGGAAAGCTACAAGAGATAATGATTCTGACAGAATGTTTTAAATCATAACCTATATTTTTCCTGTAAGTTTGATTAGTCAAATCTAACTCACTCTAGTGTGTAACTTCAAGGACACTCTGGTGTTTACTGACACATAGCTCAATGAGATACAATCTTTACATGATTTGGAATTTAAGCACTATAAATAAATTGTCTTTGTATAACTGCACAAAAGTATGATCCCTAATTTTGCAGACAACATCCTGTTGATTTTGAGTGGTTTAAAACATCTGAAATATATATGATTTTTAAATAGTTTTAGCTTAGAGTTCCTTATTGAATTGCAAGATTCATATTTAGCTAGAAATAAAAAGGGAATATGTTGATGAATATCTTTATTTCTACATCTCATTTCTCTTGTTGTCTTTTTCCATATATTTTTCATCTTTTGAGAAGAGCCATTAATGCCTAAAGGTGACTTCTTCAATAATGCTCTTTCTTCAAGTCAATTTATAAATTCATTTGTTTTGTGCCCCATAGGAATAATGATATAATGCTTTGAAAAAGCCCTGAGTACCCTGTGCTTACGTCTTTGAAGGAAGATGACGGCAGGATTGTTGTAGTAGCCCATGCTCTGTTCAACTTCATTTATAAACAAAATTGCAATTGGAAAAACTCAGAGGCTATTCATAGGATGGATGAAAGGAACCCCCTCTGGGGCCAGTGACCATCTTTGCTCTGTTCAGACACAATGCATTCTCTCTCTTAACTTTATTGGAACATTATTTTCTGGCATGTGACATAAAACACATTTAAGTTTGCACGAGAACTTAAATACGGGAAGTGTTGTATAAATGATAAAATAAATCAACAGAGCTTTTCAGATCAAGTAAGCAAAGTTACTCTGGTATGGTAAATGATGTCCAGAGGAACGATGGAATATGCTATATATGACTTTTTGTATAGCTGTTTAATATATATTGCTTTAGTTTTTCTTTGTTTTAGTTCAGCTTTGGAGAAAACATGCCATTGTTTTACAAGGAATAGTCAATGGAATCATCAGTTGAAATGCAGAACTTGATTTTTAAATATATGTTCATAAAGGATGACTGTACAGGTGTATATTTCATCAGTTAACACCACTTCAATGCCTGCCTACTCTTCCAGGGACAAAGTTTTGTGAAGCATCCTGCAGGACAACCAATTTAGGCAGGGGTAGAATGAAGTAAATGGATTCTAGATAACCCTAATTTGAGATGCAGAGCTTTCAAATCTAGAGACTGTTAGCAGAAATCGGTTCAACTTATTTTATATTTGTAGGAGATGTTTGAAAGGAAGCTTGTAACAGTAGCTTTTCACTTAGAACAATCATGTCTGTACAATAGAATCTTAATTACTACATTAGAATGAAAATTAAGTGTAGTAATTGAGGGGTTTTGGTCAGATGGAACATGGGGATGAATTTTTAATTTCCCACCCTTTTCTCATAGACTTATTTCTTGCTCCTAAATTTTTTAAAAGCTAGTATTGTGATACAAATTTTTACCAACTTACATATAATACCGGAATATACCCAAAGAAAACATACAGGGCAGCTACTTTTCAACCAAAATTCTTGTTTTAATGTTGATGGCAGTGCATTTGGCTATAGTAATTTATGTGGCAGTTGGATCACTGGACTGAAAAGCATACCAAAGAATAATCCAGAAAACCATAAATGCACCAAACCAAAGTGAAACCAGTTATTTTACTAATTTTAAGAAAGGATTTGGAAAAAGTGGCATAGAAGCTAAGAAGAAAGAACAGCAAATCAATCTCTCAGCTTGTGAAATAATTAATTTTTTACATGTTATCTACATCTCTTTTAAAGGACTGTTGCTTGGAAATAAGTCTCAATCCACATGCAATCAGAAATTAATAATAAGCTGCGAAGAAAGAGGGTTGGGGTGCTCACAGGGAGGTTTCATAACAACAGAAGGAGAAAAGTAAAAGATTAGAGATATAAAGGAAAGTGACAAATTAGTGTCAGTAGAATATTTTATGTAGTTACTATTGTAAATCATTGAAGCTTATCTTTATGACTGTGTAAGTATTAATAAACTTTATTTCCTAAGGAAGTAAATACAGGTACTTTCAGTTAACTGTTCTGTACTTGGATGGTGAGGGAACTGAGAGTCAGAATTCAGTCCTCTGACATTGTCAAGGCAGTTTCATAATCTCTTCTAATTGCTAGCAAACTGGAGCATATCTGAATTCAAAGTCAGTCTCCAGCTTAGATAAAGCAATGCCCTTCTCATGCAAAATTCATGAGTAAATTTCTGATAATTAAAATAGCAATAAACCTGCAGCATGTTTTCAGTTTTTCCTGCTCTTTATGAGGTTATAACTTTTGGGTTTCCCAGAATTCTAAACATGCTGCAATTCATCAAAACCATGATTTTAGTCATAAAACTATGTGAATGAAATAAAAGGGAAAAGCAACTCATAATATAAGCCACAGAATTCCAACAAAATTAATTTCTAATGTGAAATGTTACATATGTGCATATATGTGCCAATGTCTATAATTGTCACACATGGCAATATGAGATATTCGGATTTTATTTTGTAGAAACTGTAAGAAACTTTTCTAATATTTTGTTACAGTGAATTATTTTCCTTAGCAAAATTGTTCCATTTTAGTGAGAGGAGGTAATTATTTTCAGTCAAAATAGTCTGCAGTATTCTACAGTAGTTTTTCATATATAATTGCATGGTTTTGACAATCAGTTTTAGCCAATTTTTAGTGTGAATCTCCTTGATTTTTTTCATTCAATTGTAAAAATACACCAGAAGATTTATTCCAGTATAGAAAAGTTTATCTGCAAATCTTAAAGCTTTTTTCTATCAGACCATGAGACAGGAAGTTGTATTTACAAGTTCCATTTTTCATTTTGTAGAGCTACTGGAGAAGACACACAGAAGAGAGGAAGAAATGGGAGCTCTCCAGGTATATTATTTGCTCAATTACCTAGCTACATTTTTTTGTTAAATTTCTGAAAACTACCATGTTGTATTACAGAACAATGTTTTTCTGAGCTGCCTTATAGCTTAAATTCAGATTTGGAAATATATGCAGACAAATACAGACCCAGTAGCTAGTAATACTCACTGCTGAGTTTTTTCACTAGTTGGATTAAATTCTCTGGGCTGTGTTACTATCTTTTGTAGAACTGAATAAAACTGAAAGTAAAGTATCCTAAGTAAATATTTGAAGCCTCTAAAGCACTAAATATTCATAGCCACCTTTCTGATGAAGAATGGTCCAGTCACTCTTTGCTAGGACCTGACAAAATATTATAATTAAATAGAAATTAAAAATATTATTGCATGTCATCTTGCAATAAAATGGTTTGTGTTAAGCACTTTACATTTGTGCTTAAAAAGTCAAATTTACCCTAAGCTCAGCTTTGGAATAGTATTTAAGCATTACAGTCAAAAAAAACATACTCTTTTCAAATTGAAATGGTTAAGAAAGCAAAAACAGGCTGGAATGTCTGAATTGTGAGGCTCAGGAGGCTATGAGGGAGGATAATGTGTGTATTCTTCAGAATACAGAAAAAAAAAAGTTTTAACAACAAATTGCTGTAAGTAATAGCCAATATGAATATAAAAAAAGTTTACATACAATACAAAAAGTATCAATGAGTCAGCATTCTGGAAGTGTACTGAAAACTGGAGATTTGTGAGGAACTGATGAAGATAAGGCTCATAAGGAAAATGACATTATGTATTGACTGGAGTTTTGACCATAGGAGTTTGTTTGAAGATAAGCCTTCTCTTCTCATATAATAAATAGAAAACATTTTGGGGGCTGGAGGTATCAAAGAAGTCAGTGTACAAACAGTTTGATGCAGTAAGAAGAGACAAGTTGCAAGACCCAAAAGTTACACAACACACCGATCCAGCTGTTTCCTGTTCAAACAAAAATCTTGGCCTGGCTTTCTGGCAGCTCAAGTTCAACAAGGCTGAGGGCTTGTCTGCGCAAGCAGTTTACACAGGTGCATATCTAGTTACATCAATGTAAAAAGATCTCCTTTCATGTGAAGCAATTCTGCATCTGCTTTCATGTGAAGCTTCATGGTTGACAAATTGTTCTAATGCTATTACTTCTGATTGAATGAGGAGTAATTTTAGCCTGCAGGAAGTTGCATCATTGCAGTGTCTTGCATGGCTATATGTGCCTGCCTGACTGTTGTGTTCCTGATTAAATCTCTTTATTCCTTTCCCTAACTGGCAGTTCTGGTTAAGTCTGTGAATTGTAGTGCTCTGGTTGCTGTTCTTATATTCAAATGCTTGATAGCAGTTTTTTTCTCCCTTCAGATATCCATGCTTTCACAGTCAAGTAGTGTATAAATTATCCTTGGTAAATTTCCTAATACATTTGATCCTAGTCTTCAGAAAATTATCTGCTGAGTTTTTAAGAGTTTATTATATTTTTAGAATTTGGCAGCTATATAATGCGCTTTATTTAACACATGAGTCAATTTAAAAACACTCTTTATTCTGTCATTGGAACCATCCTCACTCACTATAAGGCCTTTTTTTTCAAAGTAGTCCTCTTTAACTGAAAAGATTTATATCTGAACTGCTGTTCGTTATCACCAGACATTTATGAGATCTGTAAATACCATCTTTTTTATGGTAATGAGTATGTGTTTTGTTGCAGAATCTTTAAATAAATATGAGTGTTTGCCACTGCAATTTTCTGGAGGAATGGATATCTCAGAATAAAAATTTCTGAGTTTTCAATATAGTATTTTTTGTCATAAGCTTGTTCTGATGTATGGAAATAGTCTGTATCTCAGGCCTGCTTCTAGGGAAGAATAAAGACTTTAGCATGTGATACACTACCTTGCCTGAGGAAAAAATTGAGTAACATTTGAGTAAGGTAAGAGTTCCTGTAATGTCTTAATGATCACATACTCTAAATATAGACTCACCTAAAGACTTAAATATATGTTTTGTCAAATTACCTAAAATACCATACCTGGTCTGGATATAGTACCAGAGTACATTATCTTGATTTTACAAACTTCATATTTTTCTTAAAAATACTTTGTAACAGGAAAAGAATGTTAAAATATATACAGTAAATTAGCTAATTCTGGGTTATCTGTACTTTGTTCTGGATTAAAACTGACACAAGTTTGTTTTACTTGTTTGACTAATATCATCCTGCTATTAATAAAACATTATTCAGGGCTATTTCTGGATGAAAGAGTAATGATATAGAATTTGCTTTTTAGTTTACTAAGGAAATGCATAAAAGAAAACTAAGCCTGATGCTAAGATGACATGAATTCCTAAACATGCTGGATTTACAGTCAGAGATGATCAAAAAAGAAATCATTCTTAGGGATATATAAGAGTAAAATCAACAATATTGAAAACCTAATGCACTAATTGAAAAAATATATTATGGAGTATTTTTTTTCAAATCCTTTCTCACCTTGTTTCTGGGTGGTTTCTTATTTTTGAGGCAAATTTCTAAGTGGGGGATAGTATGATAAAGACAACCAATTAAGTACAACAGTTCCTACTCAGTGAGTATTTTACAAAAAACTGTACATACAAAACCACCAAAAGTCCAAAATGAATCTTATTCATCATTCTTTCACTTACACTGTGTTTACATTCTTTGCTTTCTAATGGCATCGTGTATTTTGCTTTTAGGAACGTATTATGGCCTTAGAAATGGTAAGTTTCTTAAATTAATTTCCAAACCAATCCCAATTACATTACTGATAAATTGTCTAAAATATATATATGTTAAAAGTTTTCAGCTCTAGGTTTTTAACTGTTATTTTACTTTTAAAAGAAGATGTGGTAATTTTGCACTACAGCTCTTTGTGTAGATTTTTACTACAGTACTTGTATACTCGTTGTATGAAATACAATGTCTTTCAGTGTTGTCATTTTTCTGTACAGTTTAGTCCTCATCCCATCCCTGGGAAGGGAAATGTTGAAGATTTATCAATACAAAAGAAGTTATTTTTCTGATACTTCTAGTCGTTGAGGTCTGTGTGGTAGATCTAATTATTTCTGTGACTCCTCTGCTTACTTGTTTGGTCTGGGAGATGCAGGATAGAATCAGTTCATCTGCCCATACCATATCAACACTGCAGCTAAAAGAGTAAAGGAATGTAATTTTAACCACTAATTAATATAATATAACATGATATTAAGTTGGAAGAAAAAAACTTTATGCCTATACATGCCATGAATGTATTTTCCAGATGTGCCAAGATAGTAAGTCCATCAGGTGGAAGAGCTAGAATGAGTTTCAGCTTGCCCTATGATTTCAGAACTGTTCTACTTTCCTTTCATGTAGGAATGTCCAATGAGATATCACAAATTGTATATATCAGGCCCATAGTTTCTTTTAATGAGAAATCCAGAAAACTTAATCTAGGGAAACCACTACTGTCAATATTAATGCTACAAGTATAGACTTCTAAAATTTATTTGGGTAAATTATTATTTTATTATTTCTGATAGTCTCTGCATCTGTGAAAACAGCTTTTGATTTCAAAAATATATTTAAAATTTATTCAGTCTGTTAAAAAATTCTTTCACTCAGTCATGAAAAGCCTTTTGCAAATCAGAGTGCTATGCTGCAACACCTGCCTTGTGGAAGGAGGAAGCTAATGCTGACATTCAGTGTCCTGGCATTTCACATGGTGCTGTGTGACTGTCAGGTGTTGACAGGACATTAATTCTGTTCAGGACCTTCTCTTATTCATGGTTTGCTTACATGACAACCAGACAGGCATGTATCCATTGCCGTCCCTCTCTCATAAACCGTAAGTTAAACTGCAAATTCCTTCCTTATCCTTTCTGCTCCCAGAGCTGTTTGGACACAGGCAGAGGATAGTTGCTTGCAAATATCCCAATGTCATGCAAATTCAGTCTCTATTTTGTGAAAAATGTTTCTTTCTGTTTTTTCTGGAGCTTTTTCCCTTTCCAGATTCCAGTGTCTCCCACTTTAAAAAGGAAGATTTATAAGTTATTGTTCAAATAGAAGAAAAGGAGGACATATTTATCATACTATGCCACTGTTCTCCCTTTCTCTACAATTTACTCATTTCTAACTCCTGCACTTGCCAGTAAATTGTTTTAGCGGTCATGTGATGAACTTGCCAACTTAGATAATAAAAAATAGTTGGAAAAGAAATGAACCTTTCTGATTCCATTCAGAGCTCTGGGTGAACTAACCTTCTGGGCCTAACTTCATTGAATTCAGTGATTTTGTGAGTTGCTGCAAACAAGGAGGTCCCTTGCCTCTCTCTGAGCCCTGTCAGCTCCTTCTCCTCTCAGCAGTCTGTTTGAGCTGGAAGCTCCATCTCTTGTCCATGGTAGCAGGCAGTCTTCTATTTCTTTAGCCAGCTCCTATTTCCAGAGGAAAGTGCTGTTATTATGAACCTCCTTCAAGATATTACACATGATCTGATCACTCCCTGAAGGAGCCTGAGAGCAAATAGTACCCATTTCGGAGAAGCTTTTGGATATTTTGGCTCTTTCATTCAACCAGGTCAATTTTGCTGTATGATTCAATAGATAGGTACCTCACTTCTTGCTCTGACAAGTTGTGCAGGTCAGGAGCAGAAGCTGGAAGGTAAGGAAGAACAAGTTTTGTTAGACAGACTCACTAGAGGATTTAAAAGGAGCTGAAGAACCTAAATGTTTTCTGGAGTAATCCTTCAACTCTTGAGAAGTGCCAGATGAGTAACAAGTATAGGCAAAACTGAGGTTTTGAGTGTATAGAGATTATGTGATTTGTTTTAATGCTGTTAATTAAAGTGAATTTAATTATTTCATAGCTATTAGCAAGTAAATATCCTAATTACTTTAGTATTCAATTACTTAGTCTGACATTTTGAGAGCATGAATGATTTATCTTTAAATAAAACGAATTACTTTATTGAGTATACTTTAGTTGTTACATACAAGATTTGGCTCTGTATTATTTATAGAGAAAGATGTATGATTTTTTTGGAAAAAAAGTCTGCATTTTCTTCTCAGAGGAGGCTACCATGGAAAGTTTCTCATAAAGAGGTCATGATGCATTTTGTAAGTCCACACTGCTACTATGTGATGCTTGGGATTGTAGTGGGTTTCTATAAACTACATACTGTTCTTTGTGAGCATAAGCTGCATGTCGTGTTCCTCTGCCTTACTAGTACTAGTCTGACATAGAAGACTGCAAAATTTAATTTGAAATCAACCACATTCTGAAGTTATTCCAGTGAACACATGCATTCTATATCTTTTGATCAATAAAACAGCTTGTTGCCTTCAATAGAGTGAACCCAGAAGTGAGGTTATCACTTTTTTAGCACACTTGGATCAGACTTTCAGATACAAGTCAACTTTTTGTTACAATGTCCATAAATCTAGGTTAATGCCAGTAATGCTGTAAGTATTCAGCAAAATTGTTATTTGTTATGAATTTTCTGTTCAGTATGAACCTTTATGCATTGTGTTGTAATGTATTTTGACGTTCAAGAAAGTAAGGTTTTGAATACCAGTAAAACAAATTTCTATCTGCATCCAGTCAGCAATGTGAAAGCTATTAGATTATTCTCCTGTAGCAGCAGGAACAAATTTGCATCAGTTTTCTGGTTTATCATTCAATTTAAAAGAAGAATTTGAGGATAATACCAAATGCATTTTGCAGAGAGATTATGTGACTGGCTGACACCATCCATTTTTATGTGCTTGTTTTCCCTCTCTGTGTCTCTCTCAGTGTGCCTTTCATCAAAAAGTAAGTCTTGCTGTTAGCTTTTGAGATTATTTCATGATTTTCATACTTTGCTTGTATGAGTGTTGAGGAAATACTGAATCTTTTCAGTTATACTTTCTTTTCCGCTTGCTTTGTTACTGTAGTGTCTTGCCAGAACTACCAACACATCAAAGGCTTTCTGGTCCTCCCAGAACACAGTCATTCTTTGATCTTATAAAAATGACCAGGAGCAGTTTGAGATCCTCTGTCCTGCCTGCCTCACCCTTTCCTTTTCTTTCATCGCTGAGTCAGTGTGTCACTTCCCTTTGCTGGGCTTCCCAGAGTCTTTCCTCTGCTCATTACCACCAAGTAACTTTTGCTTCCAGAGGGTGCTGGCTGCCCACTCTTTCTTTTCTCCTAATGCTCAGCATTCTCTTCCCTTCTTCCTTAATGTTGTCTTCTCACTCTGTGTATTTATTGCTCTTGTTTAATGTCCAGCTTCTTGTCCATCCTCTGCCCCCTACTATTTGGTGTTTCACTTGTTCTTTCAGGAATTTTTCTAATACATTCACCTCCAGTTTTCTAGCCTTCAGAGTGAAAAAGCATTTCATGTCTTCAGACAGAACCTCCAGTGTTTCAGTTTGTGCCCGCTGCTTGTCACTGGACAGTACTGCAAAGAGCCTGGCTCCCTCTGCTTTACATCTTCCCTTCAGATATTGTGCACGTTTATGAGACCTCCCAGAGCCTTCTTTTCTCCACACTAAACAATCCCAGATTTCTCAGCTTTTCCTCACAGGAGAGGTGCTCCAGTCCCTTTAAAAAAATTGCTGTCCTTTGCTGGACCGGCTCTTGTATATCTCTTTTATACAGGAGAACTTCGAACTGGACCCAGCACTCTAAATGTGGGCTGACTAGAGAGAGATCACTTCACTTGACTTGCTGGCAAAGCTCCTAGTGGAACCCCTACATGCTCTCTCTAAGCTCCTTTCAAAATTATGAATGTGTGTTCCGCATGTTGCAAATATTGAACATTTTTGCGAAAGTTTAATAAACCAAAATCCTTCAGTTTTTAATTAGAGAAAGTAAAAATCTCAGGAAAAATCCTTATTGCAAAAGACGTAAGTTATCTAAAGTTATTTCAGTTGAACTAGGAGTAGTAGTATACAGTATTCTCAATTTTTTTTTTAACATATTAGGTANCCGATCCCTTTGTCTTTTAAAGTACCGATGATGTCCCAGCCATCAAGGCTTTCTCTCTCAGCTAAATGGGAAAAATTCTAACAGCTAAGAAACGAAAAAAAAAACAAAACATGCAACCCCCAACATAGGTATATACATATAAATGTTTTAAAGAGAGATCCTATGAGTTCCATCCACAAGATTCTCATGAGAAATCAGAGAATCATAGAATCACTGAGGCTGGAAAAGAGCTTTGAAACCATCATGTCCAACCATTGATTGAGCACCACTTTGTCGGCTAAACTATAGCCCCAAGTGCCACGTCCAGTTGTTTCTTGACCATTGCCAGGGATGATGACTCCACCCCCTCCCTGAGCAGCCTGTTCCAGTGCCCTTTCAGTGAAGAAATTCTTCCTAATTTCCAACTTGAACTTTCCCTGGAGCACTTGAGACCATTTTTTCTTGTCCTCTAACATGCCTGGGAAAAGAGACCAACCCCCATTGGTCTACAGCCTCCTTTCAGTCAGTTGTAGAGAGTGATAAGGTCGCTCCTGAACCTCCTTTTCTCCATGATAAACAACCCCAGCTCCCTCAGCTGCTTCTTATATGAATTATGTTGACCTTTCATCTGGAATATGTATCTGAGTTCTTGCACAGAATGTAACTTGATAAGACATAGATATGTGTTTTCTTTATTTTTCTTGGTTAGGTTTGTGTATCACAAAATAAATTAAATTTAGTTTGACAGCAGACTATTGACTAATCTAATGTACCACTAGTCCAATGTGCCACTAGGTTCTTCATTTTAGATTTAAATGCTTTATACTCAATCTAGTTAAAACTGTAGGAGCACAGGCATCAGTTACACCTATAGATGCCACCCAAGTTTGTTTTTTTCTCTCATTATTGTGCAGCTTTTTATTAAAATAGGGAAATCCATAAAGAAAACTCCTAATTCTTTTCCTACTCTGACACTGATTTGCTGTGAATCCTTGTTTAAATCACTTCTCTTTGTATTTTACTTTTTCTCACCTGAAAAACTGAATGATATTTCTTCTTTCCCCTGAAGGCCGTGTTAATTGAATTTTTGCAATGCTTTCTGGAAGGCTTGATGAAATGCTGTTAGCTTCCAAAACTTTAACATAAATTACATGTAAAGATTTTTAGCCTGCAATGCTTCATAATGTTAGATGAGGAGCAAGGAAGTCTTTACACCTTTTGAGAATGTGTTCACACTAACATTGCATTACTTTACACACTCCTTGTGTTATATTTCTTTTAATTTCTAGGAATTGTATCTGGATGTCTCTGATCAAAATCTTAGTAAACAATAAAGAATAAATTCTCAAAATCTAGTCCTATGGATCCCCAGAATACTTGGAGCACTTACTGGTGATTAACAGAAAGCTGGCTTGCCAAAAGACAGCAGTTTCCTCCATGTTTCCAGCTGCTAGTATGCATCAAACAACTGCAAATTCATAAAATACTTTCCTAATACTTTCCCATGTAAACAATTCCCCTAGTTAGCACAGGGATGTCTTGTGCTTATGAATGAGAGAAAAGACGGTCCATGTCATTGCAAACAGGAAAGGAAGCATCCATGAAGTTCCTTTAATTAAAATGTGATCCACCCCATGCAAAAACATCTGGAATCTAAATTAAATGTTCAAGTTGTTTGACATTGGCAGTACTTTGTTAGCAAAGGTGATTTGTTTTTCATTAGTGTAGTTTTTGCTTAAAAAAAATCTTACTTGTTAAAACTCTCATGAAACAATGTAATACAGAAAAAAAGCCAGTTGAGAATTGATATTGTAATTTGATGAAGTTATATGTGTTGCCTACCTTTGTATAGGTAATTTGACTTCTTGATGTGCTGAAATCTGCAAAACAGTGGTATAATTGCAGTCGTCATATACATGGAATATAAAGATACAGAGTACATTTTTTTTGTTTTCTCTGAAAGTTCCCTCTCTACATATAATGTACTATTCACAGAATGTCCCAGCTATCATGGAGATTGCCTGGTGTGTAAAAGTCAACAGAGCATCTCAGGCCTCCGATTTATCAGTGGGGAGCTGGAGATTGAAGCTGATAGTGCATAGTTTTACAGATCTTAACAGAGAAAGCAAAGGATACTTTTAAACATGCTGGGTGCATCCTGATGTTGCTATTTAGGTATTCAATACACAAAGGACATTTAAAAATAAGTCATTTTAGGTCACCTCTAACACTATCTTTCATTTGAATTGCAACCGCCTGCTGACATATATTGCAACCAGTTAAAATGACGTTGCATTTAATCTTTTTATGGTTATTCTTTGGGGATTAGCTAACTGGTACTTAAATCAACTCTCATTAAAAAAAAACCTGTGTAATACAGATAGCCATTTGTTTTTACCTACCTCAGAAAAGAAAAGAGAACTGTACTTGAAAGTCAGTGAAGTTTGGTTTCTGGTTTATGTTTATGTGTTTTCAGTATATCTACTATAAAGGCAAACTTCAGGATATTATATACAAACCTGCTTTGATTTATTTGCATTTAGCATTGCAGCTTTGAGACTAAAAATAAGATGTGTCTGATTTTGATTTAGATCTGTCCCTTGAGACAGTGTGAAACAGTCTATTACCAAGAACACATCAGTATAGGAGGATTAACTGTTCACATGCAATTCAAACATCAAAGTGTTTGTATGAAGTCATGGAAAATAAGTAATTTGTTTTGTCATTCTCTGTGAAAACATAGTACGCCCCTTTTAAAAGTAAATAGACTTTATTTTAAAAACAGAAAGATTAGTAGCACTCAGTCTATCGAAGAGAACTGCTTTTAAGTAAATGCCATTATTACTGCCTCAGTCAGTACAATGGGTGTTTTTTCCTCTTATCATTACCATCAGTGCACTGGGTCAGTGCCTGCTGTTGCTTGTTATACATATGAGCAGACAGATGTGATTGCTGTCTTTAGGATTATTTGTATGAATTATGACATACAGCTTTCTGATTTCTGGGAAATTAAATTCCCTCTGTATCAGGTGCTTCTAACATCCTTTTCCACATTTTATCTGTGTGGCTAAATCTATCTTTTTAATAGAATAGAGTGTTGTCATTAATGATACAAGTATGGCATTTGAACCATGTTGAGGAGGTCGCTGTGCTTTTTATTAATTACCAGACTAGTTCTGTGGGCCAGCTAAAAGGTCTCTCATCATCTTTCCCTCACATACTTCATACTTTCCTTGCTACCTTCCTTATTGAACCTCCCCTAAAAACAAACTTTGCTTTTTCTCTGTTTTTATTTGCACATCACTACCATTCTTTTCATTTGTTTTATGGAAAAGATACACATTTCTGTCCCTGAAAATGTTAGTGTGTGAGTTACTCTATTCAAGTCCCTCAGACTGCTCAGAAAACCATGATAATTTTAGATTATAAGAAGAACCATTCTGGTCAAGACCAAAGGTCAGTCTAGTCCAGCTACAGACATCACAACAATGGGCAAAGTAAAATGCTTAGGGCAGACTGTATGAACAGGACTGACATGTATTTTTTTTCCCATTTCATTCATTCTGATTCCAGTCGTTCAAAGCTCAAAGGCTTCCAGACTTAAATGTAGTTTCTGTGAATTTGGAACCATTCTATCGTTTTTCTCATTCATGAATTTGCTCAGTTTTCTGCTTAAAGCCATATAAAATTTTCTATCTTTATGTGGCTTCTGATTTTATGTGAATTGGTCATTAGTCCCCTCAGGCATCTCTCTTCCTGGCTGGAGTCCTGTTTTGAGTACTGTGTTTATAATTTCTGACTTGGAAACAGTTCTCCATGGCTTTGAAAATTCTTGTTCAACTTGTCAGACCTTTCCCTATTTCCCTTTTGAAATAAAGCAGTGCATCTGCACTCAGCAGTCAAGATGCAGTTGGATTAATGATCTGAGACAGTTATGTTCACTGGCTTTTTTGTCCTTTACTGATTATACTGAGTGTTGATTTTGCTTTTCTGATTGATACTGAGCATGCATTAGCAGATTCTTGGTAATATGTATCACTACCCCATGATCTGCTTCCTGAGCAGCAATGGTTACCTTAGAGCCATTTTGAATGTGAAGTTAGATTTAAACTTTAGGAATCTAAAACACCTTTCAGAAATCCAAGTAGTCTATGCCATTCTTTATCATTCTTTATCCACATGACTTCCAACAAAGCTGGAAATCCAAGGACTGATTATGCACCCTAAGGCTGGTCTTCTGCTTTCAGGATTATATTTAATAATGTAACTAATAAGGAGTAGCAGAGAAACAGCTAATTTTTTTTTCCGCTACAAGAAATGTATTAAATAGAGGGAATATATTTAGGAGACACTTTGGAAGAACAGATGGTTAACATCTTCCTTAAATCCATTTACAGACAGTGTTGACATGAGATCTTGGCATTTAAATTAGAGAAAGAATTGAAAAATGGGATGGCTTGAGGCATAAGCTTACACCTGAGTTCCTTTTCTGATGAGAACAGATCACAGGTCATGCCTATTAAAACAGGGTGGTAAATAGATAGATAGATAAATATATCTATATATATAATATTTTTGCATATAAATAATTGCAGAAAGAGAAGAACGAGTCTCATATCCTCCACCTAATTTTATTTATTGGTACTGAATATTGATGACAAGTTCAGTCCAGGTTAGCTGCAAATGAATCCCATTATTTATGAAATTTGACCTTTGTTTGTTATGAATATTTCTTAAAACCTTAAAACCTGAATGTTTGGAACTAACAACAAAGCAGACATCATTGCTTTTAAACAGATGGTGTGTCTTCATTTAGATTACCATTTCTGATTCTTCACTCCTCACTTCTAGTCTCCATCTCTTTGAAATTGATGCTACTTCTGCAGAGAAGCTCCCATTGATTTTTCTTCTCCTGTTGTGATTGAAAATTTTAGTCTCTTCAGGACTTTAGTCTGGGATCTAAATGGAATGTTTTTCATGGTGGTCAGATTGAGATTTTCCAGAACCAGTAACAGAGCTTTTGTAGTTAAGGGCAAGTTAACTCAGTTTGCACTCAGTTTTACAATGTAATATTTGATTTCAGGATTGATGGATTTTATTTATTTTAAGATTTTGCTTTAAAGAAGCAAGGCAGTAATATGGTTAATGAAGCCCTGTATTGGTAGATTGAATACCAGACTAGCAGAACCTTATCCAAAGAAGTGTGATTTTTAGAATTGTGGGGGAAGTATTAACTGTTGTTCAGAAAGTACAAACAGTTCTGGTTCTACTTGCTCTTCACCAAATAATAGAAGAGCAGCCTTTGAGAAGCTGCAGAGGCATCTGGCCCGTGGGACATGAATGTTTGTGCATGATCAACCAACTTCATCTGGACACAAAACCAAAACCATGATATTTATTTTCTTCAGTTCTTTGCAGTTTGCAATAGAATACATTTTTGTGTGATGGGTGTGAATGCGAAATCTTATTGTTCAGTCCAACCCTAACTCTCCTTAGAGTGGTAATTTATTTTTCAGTAGTATATGCCATATGCCTAGTCTGAAAATAGGAAATTTGATTGTTCTATATTTATGCTTTATATATTTTGAGCTACTTATATAATACTCACTGCATATATTTTTATTTTAAAAAAATCAAGAGAATCAGAGAATTATGCTGAGTTGGAAAGGGACCCACAAGGATCATTGAGTCTTACTCCTGTCCCTGCAGAGCACCATCCCCAAGAGTCACACCATGTGGCCAAGAACATTGTGCAAACTCTTCTTGAACTCTGGCAAGTTGGTACTGTGACCACTTCCCTGGAGAGCCTGTTCCAGTGCCAAACCACCCTCTGGGTGAAGAACCTTCTTCTAACATCCAGCCTAAACCTTCCCTGATGCAACTTCAGGCCATTCCCTTGGGTTCTGTCACTGGTCGCCAGAGAGAAGAGATCAGTGCCTGCCCCTCCTCTTCCTCTCACAAAGAAGTTGTAACTGTAGTGAGGTCTCTCCTCAGTCTCCTCCAGGCTGCACAGACCAAGTGACCTCAGCCACTCCACGCATGACTTCCCCTCAGGGGCCTTCACCATCTTCATTGCCCTACTCTGGATGCTTTCTAACAGTTTAATATATTTCTTATAGTGTAGTGACCAAAACTGTACACAGGACTCAAGGGGGTCATAAAAGGAAATCAGGTCTGATAATTAACAGGATTTTCCTGTCATGAAATTAAGATGGCTGTGAGCAATGACGACATTGTCTTTCAGGTGTTTTTTAATACCTCCTAGCATAACATCTTCCATAACTTTACCAGGCTCTAAAGTTAAACTGACGGTCCTGTAGTTCCTGGAGTCCTCTTTCTTGCCCTTCTTTGAAATTGTGACATGGTTCGCCAGCTTCCAGTAAGCTAGAATTGCTCTGGATTCCCAAGACTACTCAAAAAATATCAAGAGAGGTTTTGTGATGGCATCAACTGGTTCTTTGAGAAGTCTCGAATGAATCCCTTCAGGCCCCATAGATTTGTAGGGATCCAACTGGAGCAGCATATCCACACAAGTTCGAGTCAACTGGGAGTTGATCATTCTCACAGTCATGGTCCTGCTCAGGGCACTGTGATCCCCTTGGTCAATCATCCATGTTGAGGGCAGAGGTAAAGAATGCATGAAATGCCATTGCCTTGTCTCTGTCCCTGTTTGTGAAGTGAATAGCCTCATCCTGTAAGGGAGCAAAGTTTTTTTTACACTGCCTATTGCCATTAATATATTTTTGAAAACTCTTTTTATTGTCCTCCACATTTCTGGCCAGCTTCCACTCCAGTAAAGCTTTGGCCCCATGAATTTTCTCCCTACAGTGACAAGCATCTCTATATTCTTCCCATATCAGTAATGTCTCTTATTCTAGTCCCTGGAGACAGCAGACTTCCCTGTGAGCTGGGTCCAGTCTGCATATTGGGTCCTCCATTTGATTTAGAAGGGTGTTTCCTATTACAACTACCCTTCATTTTCTGTTAACAGAGGGCTTAGGGCAGAGTACAGGTGGTGGTGTTTTAGGAGGCCTCACTATCCCAGAAAGACCTTTACCCACCTCATCAGCAGTCTGGCCTTCTAGTTCCAGACCCTCACATGTATTGTGGAAGGTGCCACTCCTATCTGTAGAATTCTGAGAAGGTGGAGGAACCTGCCTCCTAGTACATGCTGTGACCTGCTTCCAGCCTTCATCTTTAACAGACCCTTGGCTGACAGTCCTTTGACTGATTACCCTGCAGGATTCTGAGTCCATCTGCTTCTCCACTGTAATGGAGGTTCGTGACTCCTGAGAGTGTTGAGACTGTAAGACTCTGAAAATAATCAATCTCTCTTTTGGGTGTTTGCTCAAACACGACATAGCCTGTTCACTTCCTCCTGTAGCTTCTTCACCTGGTGACCAGCTTGTCAAGCACAGCTCACCTTCTGCAAAAGACCTGTCAGCCCCAGCCTTGTGAAGAGGCATCAGGCACTCCTGGCATCCTCTGACCTGCAGAGCTCCATCTCCCATCAGCAGGTCTGGCTGGCTGGAGGCTGTGGTGTGGCTACTTCAGTGAGTCCCACAGCCACATGTGATGGAGCTTTAGGGCAAGTCAACAGCCTAACTGAGAAAGCTTGAACTATTACCCTAATAAGACTGGAGTTTTTAATGTGTGAGATGGCTGAAAGATTGGATTAGTTTTTAATGTTTTAACTTGTGTTCTGTTCTTTAGAGTACCCGAGTAGCTTTAAACCACCTGGAGTCTGTGCCTGAGAAACTGAGCCTGTTAGAAGATTGCAAAGATACTGGAGTGAGAAAGATTTCATTTGACTCTCAGTACTTCTAAAATATTTTGGTTAATAAATGTTCTATATGAATGTACAGATAAGTTGTTTAATAAGATATTTACAGTAGGATATGTTCTTATTATATAGACAGAAACATACTGAAATTTATTTTCATGTTTATGTAGATCTTTTTGAAGTTATACATTTAAGTTCTAATTATTAACACTGCTCCCTAATGTAGGTAAACATTGATAACTGGGCATAACAGGTCATGTGTTCATAACTGTTTCAGAATATTTTTATTGGGTGGTAAATTCTGTTATTAAATGTTAAAAATGAAAATTTTATTATTAAATAAATTACACCAGTTGTTTCAATGTTTAACTTAATGAGTGAAGAGAGATGATCTTTACAACTTTTTGTTTTGCTTTGACATAATGACAGTACCTGTCACTTATTTTCTCAGCACCACTATCCAATCAAGATATGTTTGGACACAGTAGGACATAGTGACAAGTAGTGGTGACATACTGTCAAGAGTGATAAGCTTCAGATTAGATTTTCAGTGGCTAAGTGGCTAAATGCCTGTACCATAGTTACTTTTTACTTTCCATTTATGAAATGGAAAGGTTTTAATAAAAAGAATTTATAATTTCCTTGCACAATATAAATTTTAAATCAATATTAAACCACAGATCAGCAAATACATAATGATTTGCAGTTTATTTGGTATGTAAAATTTAATCTGTGGTTGTCATAAACATTTTGCAATGTACTTGTTTGGAGCACTGTTTATTTTGTGTTCCTGTACGAGGTCATCAGTGAATAATTCTATACCATTTTATTGCTGTCATCATCAACAGAATTAGTAATGCAAGTACTGGTTAAAATGTTTGGGGTTTTTATGAACAATATTGTTGAGATGTATAGTTTTAATTTCACACTCCAGGTATCCCTAGAACAGCTTTTTTGCTCTGACACGTTTGTGTTTACCTTCTGTTTCTACTAAAGGAAAAATTTTGTTCTTAGCAGTCATCTCCAATCTCCTTCCCATTTGCCCTCGAGAGTCTGGTTTGCTCTAGTTATAACTTAGCCAATATTTGTGAGATTGGAATGCAAAATCTTTGGTTTTGATTGGGCTCTGTCATTCTCCATCATGCTTAATTTTTTAAAGATGGTTTTCTGAAGATGAGTTCCTATCAGCACTATTTTGTTTAAGAAAATTTATTATTCAAAAGAGTTAAGCTTTATGCCTTAGCTTTGAGAAGGATGTCAGTTTGGAGCTTCATTACTATTTCTATTTGCAAATAACATACTGGATTTTTTTTATTCAATAGCTAGCAAGTTCTTCCCTCAATGTTTTCATAGGAAGGGAGAAGGGAAGAGGAAATAAGTTTTGATAAACCTCTCAGGTTGTCTAGGTGGTTTGTTAATTCAAGTGAATCATTGGCAAGTTCAGAGAGAAGCATTATGCTTTCTTATTGAAAATACTGTTTTTTCCATATCCTTGGAACCTTTTTTCTTCAAGTACTTGTTTCTGTAGTGTTGTAATTAATTTTTCACCGTTATAGAAATTTTGTTAGAAGGTAAGATATTGCTGAAGTTTGGGAAGGGTTACAAGAAATCTTTCACCAGTTAAGGATAAGGCCATTTCCGTTTTAATCTACATGTATTTTAAGATTATTTTTCTGTACAGAACATTATGCTTTTGTATGGCCCCTGTAGTTGAGCCTCTGAAAGTTAGTATTAAATTTATTCTTGCTGTGGTGAAAATCCTTGACAATACCTGTATTTACAACAGTCAGAATTTCTAGCTACTTTTCATGTTATGAAATCATCTAAATTTTTCTATGCATTTCTAGGAGTCCCGTTGCCGAAGGGAGATGATTGAGGAGAGATATATGAAGTATAAAGATATAGTGAGTTCTTTGCAGCAACAGCTGGAAGATTCAAAGCAAAGAGTTGGACAAGTCAAGGTGTGTATGTACTCCACTTTTGTGTCCCAATCACTTTCAATCAGCAACATAACCTCACCTTATTAACTCTTAATGCAAACACAGACTGAAATAATGCATGAATGTTTCTGTTTCATATAGCTGCCATGGCTGATGGCATGGCATGAAATTTGATGAATTGTAATGAAATTTGCCTTCATTGTAAGTGCCATGGGTACTTTCCAAAAATATTTCAACTTTCACAGAAAGGTATTTTACTGTGTCTTACTACTCTTAACTATTTACCTGCTTTGTCAAATTGCTGTCTACAGCAATTTTTTAATTGTTTTTTTTTTCAGTTTTCTCTTGTCCTTTGAAGTAAAAGACATAGAAACCTGTTTCCTCTATAAAAAGGTTGACTAATTTATAAATTACATATAGTAATTTTCAGTAGATGATATTTTCATTCTTTGCAAACGATTCTGTGAGATGTCTCTTTCATACATAAATGAAATCAAGGCAAACAGAAGGGAAGTGATTTGCTAGAGGTCATTCACTGGACTTATAGCAGTGCTAAGTATGAAAAACTAACAATACAAATCCAGTGCACTTCTTTAGAAACTCTGCCTGTAATGAGTTAATCTTTCCAATTATTAACATGCTTTCTTTCCCTTCTTAGCTTGTTTATTGTCATATCACTGTCATTGTGATAGCAGCTTACTTCAGCAGAACTATTTCTTATGGAAGATTTCTTGAAATAGGTGAACAGACCTGAAAAATCATACTAGTATTTCTGCTACATATCTCAGTCAAATAAGTTTCTTTGGCAAGGTATCATATCTGTGTCTCTAAGCAATTGAGCTCAAATCAAAGATCAAAGATCACACACTCAAAACATAAAAAAACATCAAAAAGATGTTTGTGCTCCCCAACTTATCTGTAACTATCTTCCTTTTAGAAGAAGAGGACATATTTATGATATGTCTTTTAAAAAGTGAAAAGCATAAAATAAATTACAGAATATTTTAGTTTAGTAAGTTGCTGTTAGGAAGGTATTAAGTTACTTGAAAATGCCATCTTGCTTTTTTGTAAGAAAGAATTGAAAGGAGGAAACAGGTACAATCAGTCTGTTGCTGATGATAATCTTCAGTATCTTGAATTTCTCTTCCCTCCACAGAAGCATTACTAAATCAGTAGCTATTGAAATTTGTAAAACATCGAGAAGCTAAGTGGAATGCAATCAGCTGACAGTAAAACATAAGATTGCACTAAGCTGACTGAACTTACTGAGCTTGTGTGATTTGAACTCAATAATCAGAATCCAGTACAAAGCTGATTCCAAAACAATTCTCTTTCTTCAGACAACTGAGAGCATTTAATGGCTTCCATTTAGTCAGGCCTAATTGGGTGTTTGCATGACATACAGTACACTTTGCTGTCATGGCTGTTGCAAATAGAACAGAATGTTCAAAACCAAGTAACAGACGGGTGCTAATCTGATTTCAGTGATCAGGCTAGCTTAGACTCAAAAAAACCTTTTTAATACTTGCCTTTCTTACCCTCCTTTGAAACTAACTCAAATGCCTCCCTTTTTTCCCATTTATTTATTTATTGTTTTACTGTTTGTAAGTTGGGAGTCTCTAAAATTGATGGTGGAAGACTGTAGGTTTGAGGACATCAAAGTTTAATTCTTTCAGATATTTTTGGTTCACTCTGCATACATAGTGCCCCTGCTATACAAAGTAGACAGATATTTGATAGGTGATAATAAAGTCCATGTTTCTTATAAAATTTTTACATTGATCATTTTAGATGAAATTACTTCTGGAATTAATCTTTTTCTCTGTTATGTTTTTCTTTCTAGCTTTTCTTATAATGCATTTGTTTCAGCTTTCTTGCCAACACTGATCTCAGACAGGCATTATCTAATCTTGTGTCCCAGTCTTCTTTTGTTTTAAGGAGGAAAAATTAAACCAAAGTTGAATGTTCCTCTAAAAGCATGTTTTTTTCTTTCTTTTTTACAATTTCTTTTGTCCCCACTCAATCTTCATACTCGTCTGTAGTCTTGTCAGGTGGCTTTAAAATACCTGTTGCTTAGAAGCCCAGAAAAATAATTTCAATTTTTATGTGTTAAAATGGTAGATTTTCAGTAATAAAAGTAGGCCATAGGCTGGCAGAATACCATCAGATACAACGATTTTGGTTTTTCAACTAAGAAAGGGCCAAATAATATAGATAAAGATGAAACTGGGGGAAAGACCCATAAAAGAAAATAGCAACGGAAGCAAAATCAAAAGAGAGTGCCAGGGGAAAACTAGAGATAAAGATTTTGATGTATAGATACAAATATTTTAGGAGAGTTTCCCTGCCGCAGACCATTGACGATCTACTCAAACACAGCTTACAGATATAATTTTCAGTGGCACATATGACAAAAGGCACATTCTATACATTAATATTTCTTTAAAGAGAAATCCATTTTGCATTGCAGATACTGGTAGAAGCACCTTTCTTGTTTAAAAGTTCTTCTTTTAAAGCATTTTTGGAAGCAGAATGGAAAGACAAAAACTTTTCTTTAAAAATTGTTATTGTACTATGAACACTTCAAGTATTAAGTCTCTCATCAGCACATAAGGGGATTAATATGTATAATTCCCATTAGTTTTAATATGAGTAAATCCTTCTTCAATGATGGAACAAAAAAGCATTGTATCTCTAAATTAATGTAGAATTTTTTTTTCTATTTAGTTTCCAAATCTTAGTATGAGCATGAATGATGAATTGCAAGATGTTTTAACAAAATTCCTTGAGGCTATTTATGATAAGAATTCAGCAGTAAAATTGTGTGTTTTATGAACTGATGTTTTTATTCATTATTACCTCTTCTCATTTCAAGAAACTGAGTAATTTGGATACCAAGCCAAGCTTTTAATCTTATTTTGGATGGTATTGTAACTGGGGACTACTTGTTGCAGAGCTAATAGAGATTTTTCAGGGATTTTTGTTTAAATGACCTTTTTGAATTTGTCTTCTCTTTTTAGCTTATAGACCAAATGCCTTTCCTCATCGAGAAGCTATGCAGTATGAGTTTAGCCATAAATAATAACATTGTACTTCAGACTTTGTTTAATTGTTTAACAATGAAATTCAAAAGCACCTTTAGGTATTTTGATATGAGACATCAATGACCTTTCAGTTTCCTCAGTGGCAGAGAAAATAGATTTATTTTTATTACTACATGTGGAGCTTCAGTGAATTGATATGAACCATTCATTAACAAGGAAGTCATCTTTCACTGATGTCTGCCCTGTTGATATGGTATGTCCTGAACTGTGGATGTGATGTGAACAGGAAAGAGCATTTTTATAGCTTCCAGTAGTGACAAAGACTTGTAATACTGCCAGTGCTTCTCTCAAGGCAAAGCAATTTTTCACAGACATTTTATAGTGGTGAAATGGGGATAAAACTCGTGAGCAAATGAATTTGAACCTAACTGCAATACTGAGAATTCAGAGAATTCAAATCAGTCTTTTCCAGTGTGTGTGAAATCACAGCATGTGCCTGTATGTGTACTACTGTATGCTTTTTGTTAAAGTTTGCAGCTGCTTGACAGTAACAGATAAAATTATTTTTATTTGGTTCCCACAGGATGTGAAAATGGATGCTGAAATTTCTGATATAGAAGTGGCTGCTCACTCTTCTAGCTGGCGAACTCAAAACAGCTTTTTGTGCAGTTCACCGCTTTCAAGTTCAAATTGTAAGTAGTATATCACCGAAAAAGAATCTACAGGTAACATATTTTTTTCTTCTAAAACTTTTTTGTACTTGAAAGAGTGAGTAACTACTTTTCAAAAAAGAAGTGCTAGAATCATTGTAAGTATCCTTCTGTGTTTTACTTTTAGATGCTGTATGGATGTCTTTGCTTAGGAAGTACTTCATTACATCCCACTGATAGTTGTTTGGGTTTTTTTGACTGGGACATACAATAGATTTTTTGTCACCCAAACTTATGCCAAAGAAAAAGGCTGCCCTTGAATTCTGAATTACAAGTCATTACAAGTCACGCTTGTGTAAGGTGTATATCTTCTAAGAGACCACAGAGATGTCCTCAAACATGGATTCTTTCCAAGACCTTTCAAGTGCACCAGTTAGTCTCATGCTTGTGTAGTATTTTCACAGTGAAAATTGAATTCACTAATTTTACTTCAACAGTGTTTTCAACTGTTTTTTCTCTACCTCTCTGTGTGTATACAACTTGTGTTCATATGAAGTTGTGGGATCTTTGATACGGGTGGGAAATGCTCAGTAAAACATAGGACGTGTTAGGTCTTGATTAGGTATGTAGACACACTTTTGCATGAGTTCAAAAGTAATTTAAGAACCAGGTTTTTAAGGGGGTTTATCCATCAATATAAGGATATCAAAATACTTCTCTTCAGACCAGTATCATCTTCCATTTCTTTTCAATATAGCCAGTGTGTATACTGGAAACTGTTTAGAAAGTTGCATTCTATGTAGTGGTAATTCCTATTTCAGGCTTCACTGCACTTTGAAAGCATTGCATCTCAGAATGAATGCTGTGGTACATTACCCCTCATCAGTAAGTCCTGAGTTGATCTGATGAGGTTAAAGGTAATTGGTTTCTCTTCCTTTCAGAATCTATGGGTTAGTATCCTTTTGCCAAGCATACCACAATAGTGGGAATAAAGCATAGGAGCAAAAACCTCTATATCATCAGGAACACTTTACTTCAGGAACACTTTACCTTGACTCAGAGTTATTTTTCTGTTTTCCCAAACCTCATCCCTGTCAAAGTCTTGCAAATCAAAGTACAGCTGAGCCTGTTTTGCATATAGAAAAGAAGTAATGCTTTACAGCATGTTCAGATAAATGGCTTCCAGTAGTCCCTTCCATTCTCAACAATTCCAAAAGTGATTTACTGCAAAAATCTAATGAAATTTGGAAATGCAGCATAAATGTTCCTAAAATATTACAATGTCTTTATATTGCTTAACCCGAATTTAACAAACTAGAACTTTGTTGCTTTAAAACTTTTTAATACATCTTAGGCAGTTTTAAGAGAAATAGGATTCATGTGATCTGAATACCAATCTGATGAAACAGTTCTGCATATTTATTCTCTGATTCAACTGTTTTTAACCAGCACTAAGTACTAAATTTTCTGGAGATAAAAACGTAAGTGAATAACAAAAGAGTGCTGATTCAATTCACTACTTAATGCTTATAGCACTAAAATACGTGGATTACTCCACAGACTTTGATTTGTTACTGGTTGTCACTTTATGCTGAAATTAATTTCCACCAGTCAAATGTGTATTTTTGAAGTTGTTGGTATAGTTCTTGAGGACAGTGAAAATTTTGCAGTGGCAAAATTAGCATTAGCATTAAGGAGATTTTCTGGTGAGTGGCAAATGAGAAGTCAGCTACTTCAGTTATGGTAGTCACAAAAGCATCATGAACTTAATTTCAGTAATGATATTAATTAATTGTCATTTGAGACTTTGACAGCAAAGTATAATTTGACATTTTTTCTCCCTAACCTACTGTAACTATTAATAAATCTTCCTATACATGTCATCATCGATTTTCTGTGATAAATTGTCTCCTTCAGAAACAGAAGGATGGATTTTTTTTATTCCTTTCATTTACCTTTTGGAGCAGTTTGCAGGTCTTTGTGATTTATGTTTCCTCATTCTCTCTCTTCAATTCTTTCTCATCCCTCTCCAATTCATGAAGCCTTACAGACTATAGAGTCAATAACTAGTACTAGAAGCTCCCTTCCCAGTGTGGGTCTCCTATGACTTGTAGAGAGCACCCAGAAGGAGAGCTGACACATTTGATACAATTTAACTTACCTGTGAGGGAGATAGTGGGATATAAGTTTAAAATTTTTTGAAGAAGGACAAATAGTATGGGAAAATAAAGGAACAATGATCTTACATCCATAGGTATTTACTAAAAATGTGCCAATGCAGCAAGCAGTTAAAAGGATAGTAAATAACAGCAACGTTGTGTTTTGTTTCTGGTATAATTTCTGCAATTATAACAGCTTTTCCATTACAAACATATTTTAAAATATGTTGAGGGAACACACTTTTATTTCTATACCCATTTTCTTAGAAATGAAGTTTAAATGAGAAAATAATTTATTCAAGGAAACATTCACTAGATGTGGTTTGCAGTCTATAGTATTATCAGACCAAAATGGTTGGTCAAGACAACTGCTACTAGTTGTTATCTAAAGAATAATCCTCAGAAGCTGTTTCTATGGCCACTGTATTTTCCTGAAATTTTGAGTACAAAAGTCCCTAGAGTTACACATGCTTTGCATTAACTTTGTGAATCGAGTCTTGTCTTTTTCTTTGCACATTTCATCACTTTGAGGTTTTTAGCTGGATGGTTTCCCAGAAACCATATGTCTTAGAGGCTTTCTATTGTTGTTGGGAATTGTTGTTGGAGCCCTGCTCCAGGGCTTCATAAGTTGTGATAGACAACACTCTTGTGTCAACATGGTATGTAGGATGACTGATACCACAGCTGAATAAAACCAAGTTCTCCTGACTGTAGGCTTTATTGTCGTAACAATTAATTCTTGCTGTATTGCTGATGCCTGTCTTTATCCCTCTATATACACTTTTTCATAGTTTGTAAGACTATTTTTATTGGCATTTATAAATAATGTACTTAGAAGTAAGAAGACACTGCAATGCACTATGCCATGGACACCCTTCTAGAACAAAACCTAGGGCTGCAGAAGCATAAGAACTCGGAATGACTGGAAACTTGACATCATCACTTAGAAAAATGCAAATTGAATTAATTAAGCAATGAACTTTGTTAGTGATTTTTCACCTTACTTTGAATACTGTCCACAGGAGGTACCACTGACACAGCATATAGCAGCAGAGCTTTGGACCAATTCTGACAACTTTATTCTGAAAACTTAGAACTCACTGTTATACCAATGTTCAAAACACAGTGATTTCATTCTTCTGAAAGTGAAAACATCTCACCCCTCCTAACCAAACTGTGAAGTCTTCTTCTTTATTAAATGACTTTTGGTTATGCACTGTGACACTTTCACTGGATCATTAAAAACTGTGCTATGGATATTCAGTAGGACCACTTTTCTTACATGCTTGTGCTCTAAAGAAGGCCATTAGAAGAAGGGTATGTTATATAAGCTGGTAGCCACTTTCCTTCCCTTAATTTCTACCTTTTGCTAAATGTTTGGATATTTGATTTTTTTTCTTCAGCATTTTATTATAAGATATTTTGTCAATTCATATTGTCTAGCTTTTGGTGCAATACAATATACATTTAGAAATAAGCACTATATGTGTACTTTGTGAAGGTATATACACAGTATGACATTGTATGAGCACCTGTTCAGTGTCACTTCGTGACTTAAGTCCATGCTGTTGGTAAAGATATTCCTTCACAATTATTT
>VWYI01047987.1:290-158204 GCA_013399455.1 Anthoscopus minutus
CTGACCTTTCAGCGCCCTCCCTATAATGCAGCATAAAAAGGGAAGGTAAAGTTGAGCTGATAAAAATTCCGGATTCACAGATTTCGCGGCGTGTTCTCGGTTGGAAGGGGCCCGCAGGGATGGTGGAGCCCAGATCTTCAGTGAATGGCCCGTACAGGGAGCCATCCCCGGTGTTAATAGCACCGCGCTCCAGCCAACTGAGCTAAAGATTCGAGGGACCCCCCAGTGACCCAGTGGCCCCTTTTGTAAAGGGACACATCAGCCCTAAGAGCGCTTCGATGCCCAGTTTCTCTGCACAGCTTTGCCTTCCCGTGCCCCTCCGAAGGTGGTCCCTGCCGTGTCCATCCCCATCCTGGGCACCCTTGGCAGTGCTTTGCACGGACTGCATGTATTCACTCTGGCCTCCGGTATTCCCCCGAGCCCGGTTTCTCAGCCCGTGGTGAGAGCTCTGGCCCCCATAACCCTGTTCTGGTACAGCTGCTGTTGCGAGTCTTGCAGCAGGCAGCCTCACCAGGTCCCTGCAGCTGCTGAGCAGGGAGAGTTTCAGGCAGCAGAAAGCCAAAGCTCAGCCGAGGGAGGTGTCCTGCAGGAGGACATTTGCCCGAGGCTGTGGCTTTGGACGTTAAAGCCTTCCGAGGTACTTTATCATGTGCTGGGGAACAGCAGCATCCTGAGAACAGAGTGCCAGGGAGCATACAAAGAGCTGCACCCGAACAAGCTGTGCACCATACCTCGAGTGGCCATGTGTCTAAAAGTGATGGACATAGGGTTTAATAAAAAAGTCAAAGAATGTTTCAGTAAAACATTTGTCTCAGTGCTCTCTTCTCGAAGATGTAACATAGTTGTGTAAATTAGAGCCTAAATTTGATGTTACTGTTAGCAGGAAACATATTGTTCAGTCCTGAGAGAAACAGGAACTCGGAGATCTTAAACAGTGGAATAAATTTTGCAAAGGCTGTTAACATGTCAGTGACTTGTAGCTTTCTGTTTTTTCTAGAGGAAAAACACAAAGCGAGTTCCAAGTTTTCGCAAGTTACTGAGAACTAGTCAAATAAAACTTGACAATAAATTAAAGAATAAACAGTTCAAGCAGAAGAGTGCTGCTAAGAAGTATCGCAAACAACAAAAGAAGCTAAGGGAGGCTGTCAGAGATGCTATTTCTAGAAAGCCTTTTCCTTTGGAGGAACACAAGAAGAAACAAGTTGGTAAGTGTTTGCTTACAAGTGGTGAGGTATGGGGGTTACTGAACATGCTGCTGCTTCCTGCTGTAAAATTTGAGAAAACAACACTTTATTTTCTGTATACAAATAGTTGCTGTTTTTGTTGAAACAGCGGCAGACTTGTGAAAAATACAAAATGTAGAAATTCTGGACCCTAGAAGTGTCAGTTAAAGATGGTAGAAATGTGTTTGCACTGATCATTATTGGATGTCATATTAAAGGGGCAGTTTTCTGGGATGACAAAACCCACATGCATAAAGGTCAGTGAGCTCCAGGTAGAAGGCATAAAATGGTCTGAAAAATGTAGGCAGGGTTAGGTTTTCAAGGATGACTATACATATGGGATCTTAATCTTCAAACATCATCTTTTAAAATAGCTAGAAAATGGGAAGAAAAAGAAGAAGAAGAAGAAGCTCTTCCACTGGACATGATGGATGAAGATGACTTAAAATTAATGGAAGATCTGGCCCAAAAAGCATCCTTTTTAACCAGAGATCTTTCTTCTAAGTGAGTTACAGTCTCCTTTTCATAGTAATTCAGCCTTGTGTGATAAATATGTCATGAGTATGTAAAGTAATGCATTTATCAGGAGGTCTCCTTCAGTCAGGTGTTTCTTTGCAGCTCCATTTTAATGTTTCCAGAGTGTGTCAGTACTTCAGTGTTGATGTGATGGCATGTGTCAGTACATTCAGGTGCTCTTCCTGACCTTCAGGATACTGTTTCTGCAGTGTTGCTTTCTGGGAGGAGGTCCCTGTCTGTGAGATGAGTAGCTTCCTTCAAACTGAAAGAAGTGCTTTAATTTGTAAACAGAGTTTTTTACTATATGGAGTATTTAGGACATTCCCTGGACTGTGAACCACTATACATATTACACTGCAAATTGCTGGAAAAAAATAAAAAGGGTTCCATAAGCCATGTCTGTAAACACGTGCAACACCAGAACATTCATACAAAAAATTTGTTACCAGTTTTGTGGACCAAGGCATTGGGTAGAGTTCACAGTGACATATGCAGAAAGGTCGTGCTCCTAGTTGGAGAATACTCTTTACAAATATGCTTCTACAGAGTTGCCTGGTTACATAATTATTTGGAGATCTTAGCTTGCCTTTTTTGAAGGATATGAAAAGACTATGCCTTGCTGCTGTAGGATGGTGTTAATTTGGTAATGCTGACTCTGCTTAGTAATTAATAATTTAGTTTAGTTTCAAAGGAAAGTAGTAAATGGCTTTTATTTACAAAGTTGCAGTTGTGCTACATGGTTTCTTGTAGCCACACTGGAATTTCTTGAATTAGAAGAATTTTGTTTTAAATCTTCCCCTTTCCCCAAATTAACTGGGTGTGATATAAGTTTAAAGTCTTGCACAACTTGAAATTTATTTTGTGGCTTTATTTAGAGATATTTTGCAAATGTATTTCTACGTCTTACATAGAATGAGTCTTACACTCATTATGCCAGAATGTTTTTAGAATGGTAGGAAAACAGTGGAAGTGGTTGCTCTTTTACATATTTTACTGTTACAGGCTTTTAGTTCCTTTCATAGTGTTCCCTTAAACTGGAGAACTTGTCTTTTCAATCTGCTTTACTCTGTTCAGCTACGATCTGTCTTAAAAACTTGTCAGATGTTTATATTAGCACAGACTAAATACTTACCTTCTTGTACACTTAGTGTAGCTCAGGAGCATACCACGCTGTGTTATTGATGTTGCTGGAGAGGTGTGTGACACAGACTTTGCCAGTGGGCAGAGTAGAAGTTCGACAGTAATAGCAGTAGGGTAGATAAAAATGGCCATTGATCCACTCATTGTCACATCCTGGTTAAGCCTCACCTTGAAGGTCAAGACACAGTGAGGGAGAGAGAGGCTGTGGGACTTGTTAGGGAAGGCTCTGGACTGTTTTCCCAGTGAGGGGATCCTAGTCCTGCTGGTTGCTGGTGGAGTCCTTCATGGCAGGACTGCTTGGGGTGGTTTAACGGGTCTCAGCCCTGCCAGGGCAGCCACTCTGCTATGGGGGAGCACAGAAGGAGAGGAAGGACGCAGCACCCTGGCCTGGGTGAGAGGCAGACACTTAATCCAGCTGGTCAGGCCTGACTCTTATCTAATTACATAGCTGGTTCATTTAGTTTGCCTTTTATTTTCAGTGAACCTGTTCACATCAAAAAACGAAAACATGAAAATGTGATTGAGAAATACGAGAAGGTGCCAAGGCGTTTGCAGACAGAGCCAGAAAAAGAACTCATCCATCTGCTCCCCATCAAAGACAAGAGTGGCATAATTCCTCAAGCTGTGGAAAAGCCAGGTAAGACACAGATTTTGGAACTGGTATAGTAGCCAAGAAGTATATAATTTATTTGTTTAAAATTTAACAGTGTTTACTACATGCTTGACACTAGACACTGTTTTTGCAGTTCTCAATGTTGCTCATGAGGAAAAAGAGGACACAGAAGATATGGAGGAAGCAGAGGGTAATAAAACATTTTGTTTTCTTTTTGTTGGGCTTTTTTTCCCAAATCGCTGACATACCTGAGGAAGTGTTTTGCTGTTTCCCAAGGTAGTTTGCAATTGAAGTGTATTTTGCTCAGGATGTTTTTGAATATGTTCATTACCATGTTGCCACCAAAACATAACCACGATTCAAAGCTTTCACTCTTACCTGTTAGAATCTCAGGAATGGCTGGCTTCAGATTCTCTTTCTTCAAAATTATTTTGATTTCACCTAGAACTGCTGCTTGCTTGCATGAAGTTCCTTTTATCCTTTGTGTCATATTTGCTAGTAAAAAGAAACACTGGTCTTACATAAAGAATATCTGTGTGGTTCTATTTTGATTACTCTGAGATCATTTTGAAATGCAGTTCAGGACACAGACTTTTGTAGGCTTTAAGTGTCTGTCTTTGTCTTTAAAATTTTTTGCTTAAAACATCAATACCAGGAAACAGATTTTCATACTCAGTTGGCTATTGAGTTAATGGTCGTTTTCAAGTAACTGTGACTTCTGGGTCCTTACTGTCTAAATAGAATCTGAAGTAGAGGAAGGAGATACTTGTAGCAAAATAATGCTCAGAAAGCACTAACAAAAACAATTGTATTTTAAAAGAGAAAATGAATGATGAATAATTTGATACAAATTGCAGGGCACTGCAGTTTCTTGGTGTGGTTGGGGTAATATGTTGAGTTTATATGTTCCCACTGTATTCAGAGAACACCATAGGCAGATTCAAAAACATTTAGTCCACTTCTTTTTACAAGCAAAAGATTTTGAAGTGGAGCAAAAAAGAATCTGTGGGTTAATATAAGATCTAGCAAAGTCATTCTTAAAGCTTCTTTGAATGCGGAACTTCGTGTGTTACTCTTGTGTGGCCTTACCAAGGTACCTGTTTGAAATGCAGTATCTGCAACCTGGTATTTGTTAAGTGACTTCCCCTCTTTTCTGACTCTCACATCTGTACCAGACGTTAATGAGGAACCCTTGCCTGTTCTCACTCCTGAGGAAATGGCTGTTCAAAGGAGGCAAAAGCTGCAGGAGAGGAAGATGCACATAGCTGCCTTAGCATCTGCCATTCTTTCAGAGCCAGACAGCAATGTAGGTACATTTACTTAAGCTGCATGTATGTGTGTCTGTGTTGTGCACTAAGTCAAGAAACAAAAGATCTGAATGAGCAAACAGTAGCAAAAGCAGAAGAATATATGGATAGAACAAGGAAAAGATCAGTGTTGTATCATTTTCATTATTTTCTGTACAAGCTACCTTGTTCCTTAAGCATGACCCTTATGTAAGCTGATTTCAGAATTGTATCTGATAGTTCCCAGTGCTTCAGAATATACTAATAATTTTCTGTAATTTTGTGCAAGTTTATAATAGCAGGATATTTTGAACATATCTGAGACTGAAATTTTGTTGGAATATCTATAATTTCCTGGCTCATTAGACAGTGCTAAGTAGAGTCTGAATAACTGCTGAGTTAATGGACGTTGTGCTTGTCCCTTGGTTTGCAGTTGGTCTTCATCTCATGTCTGCCTATTTTTTTCAATCAGATTAAGAAGCTGAAGGAGCTGCGTGCTATGCTGATGGAACAGGATCCTAACGTGGCTGTGATTGTTAGGAAGCTGGTCATGGTGTCTTTGATGGAGATATTCAAAGATATTGCACCTTCATACAAAATTCGGCCTCTGACTGAAGCAGAAAAGGCTACCAAGGTGAAATAACAAATCTTTTTATAGTGTATGTGAGTAGTTCAGAATGTTTTCAGCTATGTTAGATACCGATTAGTTTAATATGAATTTATGGTTTTGAGCAAAGGGGACAAAGACACAAATACTTGTGGAACCTCTGAAGCTGTAACACTTTTAGGAAGAGAGGTTTTGGTTTTGACCCTTTAATTCTTAAATACATCTTCGAGTAGTAGGTGACATGCAGGTGGTAGTGGAGGGGAAAAGTAGTGTCTGAAAGTGGTATACCAAACCTGGGTGACTTTCCTCATAAACCTTGGAATAAGTTCCTGCACTAAAGAGAGTTAGAGAGAAAGCAAGTTATGAACTGTTGTCACCTAACTGGCATAGATTTCTTTGAAACGTGTTGAACAATTTGCTGAACAAATCCCAAGTAACTGGTTTTCTGGAGCTTGTTTTTAACCAAGTTTTTAGAAGGTTTTTTGGATATAGGGTTAGTGCAGTTTAGAGTTATGGTTTTAAAATAACATGTAGTCGATAATGTTACTCCAAGCTCTAGAATTGAAGTAGTCCTAGCTGGAAAAGGCCCTCTGAATGCATCTATAGAAAAACGCAGAAATATTTTATTTTTAATACATTTCTAGGAATGTCTGTCTAGATATCTTATCTTAGATATCTAGATAGATATCTAGATAGATATCTAAGTATCAGATATCTATCTGATACTAGTTTTAAAACTTTTTTCACCATTGGCTAATTTCAGTATTTAGCTCTCCAAATAAAATTTCATTTCAATTATGTTTACAGGTTAAAAAAGAAACACAGAAACTGAGAGAATTTGAAGAAGGGCTTGTAAGTCAGTATAAATTTTACTTGGAAAATCTGGAACAAACAATTAAAGGTACAGTTAACACTTCCCGTTTTTTTAGTAAAGGCAAAATTGTTTGCAGCAGTTTCCCTCCTCTGAATGAATGGTACCTTCTGTCTTTGAGACAGCACTTGCATGAAGTACACCTGCAATCACTAAAAATGTAAATATTGATAAGATCACCATCATTCTGAAGAGTAATCACTAAAAATAATATTTTATGCAGATTGGAAGCAAAGGAAGTTGAAGAAAAGCAATGTCATCTCATTAAAGGCATATAAAGGTCTAGCAGAAATAGCAGTGAAGTGTCTGTGTGAGCTCCTTGTGGCCCTACCCCACTTCAACTTCCACAATAACATTATTGTTCTCATTGTTCCACTCATGAATGATCCATCAAAAATGGTAAGTGATTTTCTGATTAGAGAAAGAACTCTTGTTTTATGTGAAAAATAATTCTCTCTGAGCTCTATTCTACAATATCCAGATCTCTTGGCTGTATCTTTTCACTATTTTACAGGCTGTACATTTTATAATTAGTAAATACCATGAATATCACCTGTTTCTAGCTGCTGTTGTGGACCTGGCTTTACAGAACTATTTCTGTGTTTTGCTTTTCAGATTTCTGAACTGTGTGTTGAGGCAGTTAAGAAGCTCTTCAAACAGGACAAGTTGGGCTATGCTTCACTTGGTGTAGTTAAAGTCATTTCTGGCCTTGTGAGGGGTAGAAATTACGATGTCAGACCTGAAGTAAGAGTCTTTCTGTTGTACCTCTCAATATCTTCTGTCAAAAGTTTCAAAAAACCCCAAATGTTAAAGTTATTGCAGCTGCTGGATACAGGCATTTCCTCACTCTGTCAGACCACAGACAGATCAGAATTAGGCTGAGCCAGAGAGCTAGAAAGGTATGGGGCAAGGGAAGGAGACTGGGAGGTGGAAACGAGATTTTGCCAGAGACATGGCTTAAGTCATGGCTGAAGTGAGAGGCAAAGGGAGGAATGGATAGAAATGAACAGTGCTGGGGAAGGAACTGGGAGCAGGGGTCAAGAGATACAGGTGTGAAGAAACAGGAGGGGAGTAAACAGAAGAATGACCAGCAAAGCCCACTAGCTGGAATGGAATTCAGGATTTCTTACTCAGTTCCTGTCAGGTCATAGATGACATTTTGTTGTATTTATTTTACAATAGGTGTTAAAAGTATTTCTTCACTTAAGAATTAAGGAGGTAGAATTACAAAAAGATTCTGAAGACATTGCACCAAAGAAAAAGTTCATGACTTACAAAGAGAAAAGAAAAAATCTTTCCAGAATGCAAAGAAAGGTATGATGTGTGCTTTCTCATGCTCTATTTCTGTTACTTTGTGTAGCAATTTGTTCCAGCAATGATTGCACATCTGCTGTTGCCATTATTTACTCTCAGCATCAGTGATCAGTTTTGCATTGTACTTGAAAATTTATGAGGTTCTACAGGGAATTTAATTATCTTTCTGTTTTTTCCTCTTTCCTGTGTTGATAATGCTTTTGATTGGTTGTTTCTGGTAGGACATGGGTTACTCTGTAGAATCACAAGGTGACTTAAGCAACTCACCAAGCATGGAAGTTTTGTTCTCTGGGTATCTTTTCAACTTGGATATCCAGACTGGTTGGAAACATTGAATATGTTGTCTTAAAATCAACTGCATATTTTCAGTGGAAAAAAGCAGAAGAGAAACTGGAACGAGAACTCCTGGAAGCAGAAGCATCAGAAAGTAAAGAAAAGAAACTGAAGCTGGTAAGTAATTTAGAGATTATGTCCCTATTTTTGGCAGAGTGGCAGCTCCTAAACATTTTGTAACTGTCTTCCCTCCATCCCAACCTGTCGGCATTCCACATCTCTAGATCATGCTGTCAGCTAACAAACACTCTGTGACAGAGATCTAGGTTTTAGTAAACCATGCTCTCAGTTTAGCCGGGAAGGCCAGGGTAGCCATTCCTATTCCCTTCTGCTGTCTGCTTAAAATGGTGTTGAACCCACTGGCAAATGTCCTCCAGGTGCCCTGTTCCATAGGACACTGTGTAGTGGGTGTTACAGCCTCTCAGAGTGGCCTTTAGGCAAAGGAGGAGTGGGACTGTAGCCAAGAGAGAGCCAGGGGCGGGAGAGCACTGGAAGACTTGTGCTTTTCAGCATAAAAGAACAGAGATGGCAGTGCCAGGACTGGTTTGGAAGGTCTGAGTGCAGGCTTGGGCAGAGAAAAGCATTTCAGTTGAGTTTAAGTGAAATAGAAATGTCTGTTTTACAGATTAAGGTATTTCATTTTGTTTTCATTCCTTCAGCACACAGAGACCTTGAATATTGTATTTGTAACTTACTTCAGGATCTTGAAGAAAGCTCAGAAGTCTCCACTTTTGCCAGCTGTGCTAGAAGGTCTTGCAAAGTAAGAACTGACTGCCTTCTGTTGTGTGTGTTGGAAAATACATAAAGCACTAAAGAAATTCTTGTCTCTAAAAGGGAATAAACCAGTGAGGAAAGATAGTCCTTGCCAAATTAGTTGAAAGTCTTTTATTTCTCTGCTGAAGTTTTCCGCTGTTTCCAAAAGCAGTTCAATGTGATTTGAAATTTCCCATGATAGAATTGATGTGGTGCAAATGCCACAGGGTGTGGTGTGATTCCATTATTTTGTCTGATTAATTGCTAAAGAACATAAGCATGTTGTTAATGCTCTAGAAAAGTCATGGTTAACATGTTGGGGGCTGAATTATTCTTTCTTGTGAAGATAGTAAATGTTCAGCATTTGATTTAGCCTGCTTTTAAGGTATAGATCTTGGCAATTCAGAACACTTTAAACCAAGTTTACAGATACTGTCTATAATTAAAAAACGAAAATTTCTTTGATTGAAGGTTTGCTCATCTCATAAATGTGGAATTTTTTGATGACCTACTGATTGTCCTTCATTCACTTATTGCATCTGGGGTAAGTTGAATTTTATTACAGTTTTCTTAAAATTTCTTTCTTTTGGGTACTAAATCAGTTTTGTATTTTTAGGATTTAAGCTATCGTGAGAGTCTTCATTGTGTTCTCAGTGCTTTTCATATACTCTCTGGTCAAGGTAGGAGATTTTTAAAAACAAACTTTTGTTTAATATTGCATGGTAAATAAATAGAGTAAATGTGTTTACTTGGGATTATGTTTATAGGTGATGTTCTCAACATTGATCCAATGAAATTTTACACACATCTATACAAGACACTGTTCAGCCTACATGCAGGTAATTCCAGATTCTTATTTTCACTGTTCACCTAGATAATATTTATTCTGTTTCTTTGCTATCAAAGTCTTTATGTAGCATTAATAAACATTAATATACACGTTTTAAAAAGATATTTAATTTCTGAGATTACTGTCTGGTTTAATCTACTTTTTTTTTCTCGAGTTGCACATAGCATTACTGCAGTACAAGTACTTGAATTATTATTCCAATACGTGGTAACAGGTTCTAATCCTGTCATTTCATTAAGAAATGCCAAGTATTTGATCTTGTATAAGCATTTAGTCTGTCCTCAGTTTAATTTTTTTTACATCCTTATAATTGTTTCTTTCAGTGGCAATTAAAAATTCTTGTCTTTTTTCTCTAATTTTCTCTCCAGTAAAGAAAAAACAGCTGATTTTCCAATATAATTCTGAAAATAACTTGAATTTAAATTCTGTTTTTTGACATTTTTAGTATATATTTCTGATTTTTATAGTGACAACATTTTTATGTTCTAATCTAAATTTTACAGTAATTCTGAGAAGCTGAATAACTGATAAAGAGATTTATAAAATTTGAAATGAACATAATTTTAATTAACTTCAGAAGTGTGTATTCGTTAGGAATAAGAATAAACATTCTGCAGTTCTGGATGAGTAAAACACTAGATCTTTTCACTGTTGAATAATTTATAGAAATACAATTAATGCATTTAGGATTAAAACAGTAGCTGTGTTTAATGATTAGATATTTTTGATGGAACAAGTATTTTCTTAGCAGCACAGAAACAGTGGTACCTTTTTTCTGTTCAAAGCTGGGCTATTTTGACTAAAAAAGGGTGGATGCTCAATGTCTGTATCACATGAGAGGTGTCTGAGCCTCCCAGCTTTCATGCTGTTCTCAGCTCCAGTGTCCAGCTCCATGTCCATGAAGTGGTTCTTTACTCTTTGTATGAAATTCTGCTTTTGAGGTGGCACGAACGAGGACGTAGGGATTGTGCTGCAGTGCCTGGATGTCATGTTTGCCAAGAGGAGAAAGCAAGTCTCCCAGCAACGAGCTCTTTCTTTCCTAAAGCGACTTTCCATCCTTGCTCTTCATGTACTTCCAAATTCCAGTGTTGGGATCTTGGCAACAAACAGGGTGTTCATGCAAGTAAGTTTTACCTGTCCAAATTTTTGGCTTACTGGCTCAATGTTATTGAATTTTTTAATAAAATTATTCTGTATAAAAATTTTTAAAGCAACTTTAATAAGAATGGTGAAAACAGAATATGCTTAAATGCTGCTGAAAAGGAATGAAGTGGAATGAAACTTGAAACTGACTCAACCATGTTATAATTGGGTGAGTAATATAAACAACTCAGCTTTTGGTTTTGTTGTGTGGTAGACATTCCCAAGGATGGACCTCTTACTAGACAACGAATCTCAAGGCAGTGGAGTTTATCTGCCAGAATTAGATGAACCAGAGCATTGCAATGCCCAGAACACAGCACTGTGGGAGCTACATCTACTGCAGGTTTGTGAGTAACTCAGGGATTTGGGAAGTGACAGCAGTAAATAGCTGCTTAGTGTTCAGGTGCTTTGCACAAATGGAGAACAGAGGTCTTCAGGCTTACCTGTCAAATCTTGGCCCACATGAGCCTATTCCACCAGAGTGGAACAGGAAGACCAACACATTGGTATGGAAGGATGAGCTCAAAAGGGAATGTTACACATCTGAATTATTAAATAGGGATGTTGACTTAGTATATCCAATTAGTGACAGACAAAAGACTCTCTAACCATTTAAATTAGAGAGAGTATGTTTATTAATGATGTCAGGCAAGTGCCTTAATAAGCACTGCAGACCTGCAAAGGATTCCAGTGTCTGTTTATTTGCAACAGTCACGAATACCAAAAATGCCAATACATCATCACAACACTAACACTGCCCATTCCCCACTTCGTGTTCACATTCATGATAACGAGTTTGAAAGGTTATTACACCTGCATGGCTGGTCCCTTATACTGAGGGGGCAGTCATGTTCAGTGACCAGGGGTCGTGAGTGATGAAGGAAAACTGTTCTTCCTCACTGACCTTTTTGCCTTTACAATACTAATGATTTTGGGAGAGCTCCAGTTCCCTCGTACGTGACTTCTGAGTAGGTTTCAGGTAGGAGATCTTGGGCTTAATTTTCCAGTTTCTCTGTTTCTCATTATAAACACAGCTGAGCAAACGTACAATGACAAGTAATTCATTGCTTGGACCCAGATTTATTATCTCAAATCCTACTTCTAACTTAATGATTAACTTTAACTATCCTTAGCAGAGTCCCTTTCTGTCTAAAGCCTTAATTTTCCTAAAAATTCCTAATTTTGTTAAAAATTAGTGACACACATTCCCTGTTATAAAACTACACTGATTCTTACTGCAGGTTATCTTATTAATTCCTTTGGAGTCTTTTCAGATCTGTTAATTTCCCTTGCAGTCTAGCCCTTGTTCCAAGAGGAGCTGACACCTTGATCTGTCATTACGGTCAAAGTTTGGAGAGGGCTTCCTCTGGTCTTTGTCCCATTTTTCTGGGTGTGGGAATTACCTAACTGTGGAGAGTCATGCTCACAGCATGATATGAGGGAATAAATGCATGACTGGATGTTCTCATTTACTTAACCACAGACAGACTGATTTTGAGGTACTCAGTTTCTAAAATAAAAGCAGACCTTCCATCTTATAGAAATGGAAATAAATACGAGATTCTGTAGATATTACTGTCTGTCTACTGCCTTTATTCTTCTTTTCTTTCAGAGACATTATCATCCAACAGTGCAGAAATTTGCATCTCACCTTATTGCTGGAGCTCCAGCTGAAGGCTCAGGAGCTCTTCCACTTGATTTCAGCCAAAGGTGAGTTATCAAAGAATACCTTGTTTTTCTAAATAGGCCCTGAAAGGAAGCTGTTGCTTATACTATGTTAAAGGAATGCCTAAAAATAATTATCTATAAAATTAAAGACTCTAATCTTCAAACTCTCTTTTTTCTTCTGCCAGTACAGAATGTAGAAATCTGCCTGCCTTTTTCTTTTTTCTTTTCCCTTTTGAGACTTGTTGCCAGGCATTGACAAGGGTAAACATCTTAAAATGCAGTGTGTTTTCTTCCCCTGGGAGAAAAATATCTTCAGCAGCAGCCCTGATCTGAATATGGATCAGGATCACTGAACTGGGGCTGTCCAGTGGAAACTGGAATCCAAGTTGCAGGGTAAGGTCTGCAATAGGTTAAAACATGAGAACAGCCATGCAGGCTCAGACTAAGATCTAATTCAGTATCCTGTCTTTGGCAGTGGCTGGCAGCAGGTGCCTTAGGAAGAGTAAAACCAGGGCATACATATATAACATGCTCTGAGCAGGCCTCTGACAGGTTTCAGCCTGGTGGATTTCCTGAACCTGATGCCATTTTCTGTTAGTACCTCTCTCTTCATGGAGTTCTTTTCAAAACTGTTCAATGTCTCTTGAGTCAGAGCACACATTTTGCAAATGCAGCATTGTTTGGCAAAGGTCCTGTGGATCCACAGCTCCTCATGGTAAAATCTGCTTTCTTTTGTTTTGAACCTGGTGCCAGTTTGCTTCATTTAACAGCCCCTGGCTCTTGCTCTGGGAGCTGAAGGGCACAGCCTGCTCGATCACACTCTTTCTATGCCTCACTGGACTTGGCAGACCTCAGTCATATCATACCTCCATCAATTGTCTCTCCTGGATGGAGGGATCTACCTTTCACAGGAGCTGTTCCATATTTTCTGTACATTTTATTGCATATTCCTGAACTTTTACCAATTTTAGCATTTCAAGATGAAATTGGAGACTCAGTTGCAGTTTTTGAGGTGTGGATGATCTATGGATTTATGGATTTATACGCTGGTATAGCTAATTTCTGTTGTGTTCTGTTTCTTTTCAACTCCAAACAGCACTAAAGTCACAGTCCCATAAAAGTATCTGTCATAACAAGAAGATATTTTTTCTCTAAGTGATAGTGCTCTGCTCAGAGCCTACTGTTTTTATGTAGAGTTGCTTTTTCCAACACTAGATTGCATTTGCCATTATACTGATCATTTCATACAGTCTGTCTGCAGTTTTCTGCAGGCAGCTCATTCTTACTACTACAGATAACTTGGTATTCTCCACCTCTTTCATGAGCATGTTGGAAAGTGCAGGTCCTGGAAAAGACCTTGTGGAAGTTCAGTTTGTTCCTGCCATTGCAAAAAATGACCATAGACTCCCATCCTGTTTCCTGTCTTTTAACCAGTTTTTTTCTGTGTTGGTCCTCCCTCTTCTCCCATGGATGTTTTTTTCATAAAACCCTTTGGCAAGGAACTGTTGGAAATTCTGGCAGATTGTGTCAGCTACACCTTCTCTACCTACCTTTTTCCCCACCCCACTTTTTCAAATATGTACAGATCAGAGCTCTGGGAAGACAACAGTTTTCTTGTGTGTGTTTAGACACATTTTACTTTATTTTGACTTGCATTGTTTCCCAGCCATTGGCTCCTGATCTTTCCCAGGTGATGCTCATTACTCTGAGGAGTTCTCCTAAAGTGTGATGGAGGGGGAGAGCAGTGTTCCTGGGATGCTATTCTTGGATTGGTGATAGATAAGCTGAAGTTGGATTTATCTAATGCCATTTTTCTTTCACTGTTTATTTACTGTAGGTCTGCTACAGAACTTTTTGAGACATATTGTATGAAAGGAATGACCTTTAATCCTCCTGTTGCATCAGTAACACCCAGAAGAAAGGTACTGTTCTTGTCCCTCTGTGTCCTTTTTTAACCATGTGTCACACAATATAACCTGTATCTGCTGGCTCACTATGCAGTGCCCAGGCATTGGCATACTCGGTGTGGCCTTTCTGGCTTCTGTACTTCTTGCATCAGGTATATTTTTTTAAGTGGCATAAGACAGGACTGAGTATAAGGAAGGAAAAAATAGCTGTATAAATAGTCCTAGCTCCCACAGCATCTGTTAACATAGCAAGATTAATACGGTAGCTGTTATTTTGCACTTTGCAGTGGTTCAGTGCTGATTTCTTGGCTCTTTTCTGTAATGATGAACTAATGTTTGTTCAAAAAGCAATAATAAAAAGCCAGCTCTTTCCCCAGGGTGGGTAGTTGCCAAGACAGCTGGATTTCCAGAGTGATTGATTCAGTGTGTTGAGGGATACTGAAACCTCTTTGTGTCACTACAGCTTTAAAGTGGAAATTTTTGGGGAACAAACAGTTAATGTAAAAAAAGGAGAAATGGGGAAAGTTTGCTTATATCCTCAGCACTGGATGTGTTCCAGATGCCAGCCTCCATTAAATGTCCAGTGAGTGGTGTGTTCTTTAAAAGCGATTATTTTCCTTCTTCCTAATGCAAACATTATAACCTATTGCCCTTCTCAGTGCTCCACTTTGTAACTCAGTAATGTCAGTTGAAGCCTTGAGAGCACAATTTTTTTTTCTCCATTTTAGAGAAGCAGCTTCTGAAAATGTGTTTGTACTTAACTTCCTCAGTTGTTTTATAATGACTCCTTGTTAGGTGTGTCCTGCTATGCAGTTACATGGGCAGCTTTGACAGAGCAAGGCTGAGAACAGCAGATGGGAGGGAAATTTGGGTTGAATAGGGAAATGCACAAGCTCCTTTAGGCAGCAGAAACAGTGGAACAGCAAGATCACAAAGTGTCTATAGATGGCTGTAATGGACCTAACTGGGAAAGTTACCTTGAGGTCTTGCCTGTTCTATGATCCTTTGCCTCATTTAACAAATTTTGGCAGTATCTGAGTTTTACCCTCTGTGTCCTGCATGTCCTGTGTGTGCCAGGCTGCCAATCTGTCAGCATCTCTCTGCTCTTGACAGAGACTGGAGCCCTGTGCACCGCTAAAGAGAAACTCTCATTTCTCTGTGAGTGCACAAAGTACTTGACTCTGGGAATTTTAAGACTTTCACAGGGAAGTTTGAATCATGTGCATGATCATCATTCTTCATTTAAACACCGGGAAAATGCAGGGCTCCAGGTGTGGCTGGAGGCAGAAGGGTCAGGGGATTCCTTTCTGACTCACAGCCTGTTCTGTGAGCATTGTTGCTTTCATTGGCCTTTTGGTCAGAGGTGCTTGATTTAAAAATATGTGCTGTCACCAAACTGCTTGATTGGTATTTGTAAGGTGTGCTGACCAGGAGGCAGTGTGTTGGCAGTTCCCCACACAGTTGGAAGCCATGGCTGTGTGTAGCAGGTAATCTTCTAAAGCCCAGCTTACCACAAACCAGAAAAGCCTCAGCAAACCCATGAGCTTGTGAAGGACGGTCTGACATGGTGCTTGCTTGCAGCCAAGGGAGATTTCCTGCAGGCCAGGAGTGAGCTGCCAGTTGAACAGGTCTGGTCTAGATGACTGGGGCCACAGGAGAGAAACAAGACTGCTAAACTAAGGTAGGCATGGAAAACATGGCCTTGTTCAGTAACACAACTTGTATTTTGTAATTTTCAGGATACCTTCTTGCAAATAGATTCATTTGTAGATGAAGAACTAAACAAACAGCTTCAACAACACATCAGTGACACTGCTGCTCACAAACCCTTGGATTTTGCTAAGCACTTGAAGGAATCATCCTTGGCATAAATGTACCTATCCATCAAGTTCACTTGGATTCTTAATTACGAAGAAAGATTGGCTGAAAGAAATCACCAGTCATCATAAAAGGAATACAAATAGGCTTTTGTGTGAACATAGAAACACACGAAAATATAACAGAAGTTTTTCACAGTTATAGGCCTGTCCCTCAACCATCCAGCCCCTCTTCAGGGGACTGGGGAATCACAAAAATACACAAACCCAGGTAATTTAAGAATTGTTTGCAACCATGCACAATTGTATTTTTATGTATTTTTCTAATTTTTATAAAAGAATATTGACATTTGTGTTTCTGTGAACTTGCTGGGTTGTGCTGATAACTTAATAAATATTTTGAAAATGTTAACATAATATTGACATTTTGATGTCTAAGTTACCTACATTTGGACATTTGGAATATGTATTGCATTCTTCCTGTTTTTTCTTTTGATGTCATCTAACAATTTATCTCATCTTGAAATGATCTTGCATTTGGTGCTTTTTTCCCCTCTAATGAATCTTGATACTGGCAAATTAAGAATATTGAATTTCAGTTCTAAACTATCATCATGATTGAATGCTTTACTACAGTGGCTTCAATAAAGCACTGCTGTCAAGAATACTGGACAAATACAAGGTAAGAATGTTGGGATTTTGGTTTTTTTGGAAGGTAATTCTCTCCACATTCTCCAAATACTATTTATTGCTTGATTGTTTTAGAATCCATTTTCAGCTGCATGTTGGCTTTGCAAAGAGCAGGCGAAACACATGAAATAATTTAAAGGTGAGTATTGTCTTCATGTGAATTCCATTGTACAGTGGAATGCAGTGGGCTGTCCCTGGCTGACAGCTAGTGCACTTCTGCAGTGCTTAAGCTATGATGTGATAATGGTATTTGTGTAAGTTTTGCACAACTTTCCTTTAAGTCAGAAAATACCTTTTTTTCTCTAGGGTATTTAGGGGTTTTTTTCTCTACGATTTTGATTTATAGTTCTTAGATAGTTTTACAATTAATTTATTTCTCCTTTAATACATGTTTTCAGTATTGATGACACTAGTTCACAACTTCCAAGTAATTAAACATAAATTTACAAACATTTTTAGAACAGACATCTGTGTATTAAGGGATTAGAAAACACCTGTGTATTATATTATACATATACCTATGTATTATATTAACTATGTGGACTACAAACCTGCATACATAGTACTGGTGGTTATATACACGTTTTTGTCTGCTTAGGCTGTCATTGCTGTAGATTTTAAGCAGTTGTTTTTAGTTTAGTTGTTAAGTGTTTGCAAATACAGATGTGATTTAAATTCTGCAAAATTCCAAGGGGGCCATTTGTCAATACCTTTGTCAGTTCAGGAAGGCAAAAACAAAGAGTCAGCATGTTAAACCATTTATTTTTTTACAACATATACAAATACAGTTTATTCAAGTCAGCAGAGAGAAAACAGTCCAGGTGGAAAAGTCACTTTTAAAATTGTTCATTTTACATAGTTTCCAAACATATAAAGACTGGCACATAGTGATGTTGCATTGTCAGAATATTCTGACATGCTTGAAGAGGCACAGAAGACAACTGTACAAGGTATTCTGAAAGAGCTTATACATCTATTGGAGCAAAATCTATTTACTTCTATTTATTTTTGTGTTTAATTTGCTAGCTCTGCCAAATGTCTATCACTATTTAAGTTACAAAATATTTATCACAGACAGGAAAAAATTGCTACCATTGGTACATTTAGTGGGCTACCCTAAAAGTAAACTGAGTTTCGTAGTGGAATAGTAACAGACAGTGATTAAAAAACCAGATGTTACTTGAAGCATTTGAAGATAGAATAGACAGTTGAGTTTCAGAAGCTGCAGACTTAGCCTTTAAAACTACCAGCAAGGTCTCCTCTTTTTGAAAATAAACCATGAATGTAAGAGAAAATATTCTTGAAATATCTGGATATTTCCGTGTTCAAGTGTTTAATTCTCAAAAGCCTGTGAGTTCCAGAAGCAGACACCTTTCTAAAGTGGCTATTCAGACACCTCACCCAGTAATATTTGTAAGCAAGAAGAAAGTGTCACTAGGCTTAGAAAAATGAAAACTGAGATAGTATTGTGTAAGTGTCCTGACTGCTCTTAGTGGGGTCAGTAAGGAAGAACCAGGAAGCCCTTTGGGCGGTGGAGGAAGCAGCTCCTGGAGTGCCGCAGTTCCAACAAGCAGAGCAGCTGTGCACACACACAGGAGCTGGGACTGCCCAGCTTTTGGCCCTTACAGTCACACACTGCAAGCAGCATGTGCTGCACAGGGAAAGGGTAAGAAATTGGTAGAAAAATAGCAGTTTTTAAATAGCACAGAATAAAATACTTTTGTGTTTTTGCCAATAGGCAATGGAGCAGAAGAAGCAAGAGATTTTCACCTGTAAAATGTGCAGTGCAAGGCCTGTTACTGCTCAGGGAGTGCATGTTTCTGGAAGATGTTGATTATTTACATTCCTTTCTTTCAAACTTTATCCTGGGAGCTGCTTCCTGTAAATAGTTTGTAATGTAAAAATGAATGTATTTTCGTAATTGATGTCCATACTCAGCCAAAAGCATGGAAAAGGACAAAGTTTTTTTGTCAGCTTTGTCAAAAGAATGTGTGGACAGATTCCTGCAGAAATAAAATCTGTGGCTAAACAGAATAAACATTCCTATTTGCATAATAACTTAGCACATGAAAGCTCTTTAACTGGGCTTTCACAAAAGTTAACAACTCCCTCTTGATGTTTAATGTTTCAAGTGGTATTGTATTTCTACTGCTTGGAACCAGAAGAGGAAGAGTACTACAATTCTTTTCCACACTCACCCCAAAGTGTACCATGTATCACCAAGAAAAGTTTACCTGGATGTTTACCAATACCTAAACTTTAAATTAAGGGACTGCATGTACTGAAAAAAGTTCATTAGCCTTACACAGTTCCAGATGTCTATAGGCTTACAAAGTTAGGGTTTTTAAACAAAAAGCCAAATATTTTGCTGTTCTCTTTCACTGTGATAAACAGCAGCAAAAGGAGGTTTTGACTGTGACTGATGATAAAGATACTTACATTAATAAGCTATTCCCACAGCTATAAAAATTGTGTTAGCAGAAATAGTACAAAACTGCTGATTTTAAATCAAGACTTCAGTCAAGTGTTAGGCCTGTGGTGCACAATATGACATGACTACTGATGTCCCCTTTGCTTCCCCATGATTGGTTTTTTTTTGTTGTTTTTGTATCTATGTGACAGAAAAGCACTCTGGTGGATGACAACATGGGTATAAGAACTTTCTATGTTCAATCCAATTAATTAGCAAGGGTGTCTGCCAGGCTACTCTGATACTACAGGTGATGTTAAGAATTTTCAGAGCTGCTAAAGATAAAAAAACCCCCAAAACCCAAAAAACCACACCAACAAAAAAGAAAAAGCTATGCAGGTAAGGGCAAATTACAGGACATTAAGTGTTGCTTTTAAAATGCCACAAAAACACCAAAAGGAAAAAATTCTCAGTGACATCAAACTGCTGCTGTGTTAAAAAAACAGAGAGAATGAAGGTAACATTTAAAAAAAATGGTTGCATTAGTTGAATTGTGCAGCAGCTTGATATATATCTCAGTAATTCCTAAGTATTCCAAAGCAAACTATGCATATAAAACCATGTCTAAGTTGTCACTTAACATTTTGCTCAGGATCAGTCTTTTCCTTGGGCAGGGTGGGAGGGAGCACATACCCCTCGCAGGGGCTGCTGCTGTTGGAATTGGTAATGAGTGACAGGCTGAGCTGGCTGGGGGCTTGAGCTGGCTCATGCTGCTGATGTGCAAAATGCTGCTTTGGTACATGAGTTCAACACTTTACTTCGTTAAAGATGAGCAGTGGGAAGTGCATGGCCCCCGTGAGGATATGCCACTAAAATTTGACTTTTCTGCATGCCTGTGGTTATTTTTCCTGAAATCTGGAAGTGACCTCAAGAGGGCACTTTTTTGCTTTGCTAAATGGCTACTTCATAGGCATCTGTAGTGTATAGAAAGATGCTAAAAATCGTTTCTGGTGACAGAATGTAGGTTCTGTCTGTTTGTTTACATGCCAGTTAATTACTTTGTTTTACTTCACTTTCTTTTTCATATGGGGGCCATTAGCTGTCATGAGGCTTCTTGTGACTTCTTTCTTCTGTTTAGGGTTTGCGCTAGCGAAACAAAAACACGTACAGAGCAGTTTGTTCCCCACAGACACATTCCTTGTGGGAGATCAAAGGGATGTCTGATTGCAGCAGTTGTTTAATTTGTGCCCCTGTAATGGATTATTTTAAATAACTAAACACATCAGTAACCTGCCATGAAGGGGAAAAAAAGGAGACTACCACAACTAACTTAGATAACAAAAGATGAATTCAGCACACATAAAACTTCCCAACAGTGTTTCTATGTAAACAGAATTGCCAAAAGTTATAGTGTAAAGTTCTTTATACTCTCTGGGTTTAACAGACAAGTAAAAAGACAGTTCCTAACTACATGGAAAAATGTGGTTTGAATTCAAAATTTTGAACTGTTAATTACACTTATCAATGCATTATTTTGAATTTGGTCAGTACTGGGTATTAAACACCTTGTGCTGAAAAGAAACAATCAGAAAAGTTCCAATATTTGTTTCCTCTAAATCCAGAGAAAGATAAATAAGTCTGCATTTTCTAAAAAGTAGTATATGAAAAATATACTGAACAATGGCATGTACTTTGAAACATGATAATAAATATTCTTTCTTTAAACACAAGCCTGGAAAACGAAAATTTATAAGAAGAAAATGTTGTTCCTTGCCAAGGTCTCACTACCAGTAAGGTGTATTCAGCTATTGTACATTATTTTGTTAATGAAGATAAACCATAAATAATTTCGAGTGTTTTGTGTATACTCACCAAAGTTAAACAGATATGCAAAGGAAGTTACAGTATATTTAAATCTCTTTACAATCACTTAACACAGTGTTTAACAATAATCGTCAGGTAAAAGTGCGTTATTTTAATATAATACACATAAAAGAACACAATGGTTCTCTGCCTTCAGATTCCTTAGAGGCAACAAGCTAAAATAATCTTTTGTTTAAAAAGGGGAGGGTGATGACACGTGTTTGTTTACAACATACAGTCCAAGAAAACTTCTCCATCCGCCTATGGAGAATCTGCAGATGCGAAGGTACAGGAAGAGAGGAATCTTCCAAGAGCTGACAGGCATCTTTCCCATCTACAGGATCCCATTTAGGATTCCCAGATTCTGGGTGTTAACCCAGCAGCACTGCCTGGATTGAGCATCTGTAGCACAGGACACGCAATTGCTGACCAGGTCAGTTCACAGCAGGATCCTTCAAAGGCACTGCAGAAGGATTCAGTCCTGTAAATTCCAGATTTGAGTTTCAGAAGAAAGAGAAAAAAACCCAAACTAATCAACCAAACAAGAAATCCCAACAAAACAACACCCCAGCAAAAACAAAAACCCAACCAAATGCAGAAAAGGGAAAATCACTCTGATTTTCCCTTAATTTACGTTGCTTTCCTTGAATTCAGATTGTTTTAATGCATTAGGGGGTTTATAGTAGCCTAGAAATAAGCTATCAAATTCATCCTTTCTATTTGAAATACCTTGCAAATGGAAACAGTGCTCAAATTCTGTTAATTTAGTGACTTAGCAGCAGCATTACAGTGCATGTCGAATAATGCTTTGATAATTAGATATATATAGAAAAAATAATTTAGTATGAAATTGGCCATCTCTGAGGTGAGATTATCAACACTGAAAAGAATTTCTTCATTTGCAGTGAGCTGCAACTTCCCAGCTGCTGTCACAGTGCTGTAGTAGCACTGTGCAAGTGTCTGGTTAGTGTACAGTGCTGGGCAAGTGGCACTTACTATCTCCATATAAACAGCACAGTCTTTGTTGTGTATTTCAGTTGTTTGAAGTCAAGCAAGATGGAAGAAATTGAAGAGATACAGAAAGGACAGTGTAAATGTTTAAACATTTCTGGCAAAATTTCCACAGACAGAAATTAACACTATAAACTTGTTCTAGCTGAAAAAGAGATCACCAGTCCTGATGATTTTATTATCTGGACATAACAAAATGTATTAAAGCTCTACTGCTCACTTCCATTTGCCATGGCCCAGAGTAAAAGAGTATCAGAACATCACTATTTAAACACAACTGTAGATAAAAATGAGTACTGCAAAATCAACCAGGATGCAACATTTTGGATTAAATAGACAGAGGAGGTGGGTGAAATTCTGATTCACTTGGAGGCCTTCCTGATGTCGTCGTGCCTGTGCACACCAGAGGCTTGTATGGACCGTTCTGTCAGTCCTTGTCCCTCACTGGTGTCTGAGCTACAGCCTGGGAGCAGGGATGCTGTGAGTGCTGCACTGGGTGCCTGCTCGGGGCTCGGGGCTCGGGGCTCATACCTGAGCAGGCCTCGCCGCGGCAGCAGCCGGGACTACTCCATGGGGTCACTGAAGGCCAAGGCACACGCGGCTCTCTCGTCCCTGCCCTGGGCACTGTCTGACAGGACCTGCAGCGGGGGCGACACGAAGCCCCGGTACTGCTTACTCGACTTGGTCAGCTTCTTCAGTTCACTGGTGAAGGAGATGCCCTTCCTCTTGTCATCTCGTGCTGCCTGTAAAAATTAAAAGAGATCGTAGAGGGTGGCTTAACAGCTGCTTGTTAGCTGGGAAGTAAGGAATGAATATGAAACACCTAACATATGGCTAAACAGACCTCCCTCAGGAATTCAGTGTGGCTGTGCTTTCATCCAGGCACTTCCTTCTGATTGTTCTGAATAAATTAATTTAAACATTATGCATTGTTAAAGATATGTTTAGCAAATCTGGTAATCTGTTCTTGTGGATTGGTGGTGCTTGCTGGAAAGAACACAGCTCCTTCTCCCAGCAGGCATGTACTTCATTCCTGCCATTTTTTAAAGCCTGAGATAAAGCAACAGAAAACTTTTTAACTGGGCAGGAATAAAGGAGACTTTATTCCAGTAAAGTTCTGCCCATTTGAATGATCCTTTATTATTACAGGGAACATGGCATGCACAGCCAGAAGGTTTTGAGAAACAGAAAGCTGGTAGCAGATAAAGGTTGTTCTGGGTTTGCAGGCTGTGAGGGAATCATTTTGCTGGATGCAACTGATGCAGTTTTGCAAATGGAAAAGTAAAGGAGGTTCAGAGAAAAGAGGAAATCTGCTTTTTGCTGTAGTCTGTCCTCTCCACCACCCCTCCTGGCAGCTGTGTCTCCCTTGCATGGAAAGCAGGTTCCCATTAAGCTGATCACACACCATCTATAACACCTGCTGCAAAGTATTGCATCTTTTACCTGAACCTGTTCTTTGAGCTTTAGGATAAATTTTCCCGCTCCCTTCCACTTGCTTTGGGCCTGAAACACACACTCTTGATCAGAGAGAATCCTCTGAGATGGCTTAGATGTTGAAGACTTTTTGTTTGCTGGCTCTTTTGTCACCTCTTCCAAGAGCACATAATCACTTGGGTTTGGATTGCTCAAAATGCTGTAGGAGTATTTGGCTTTGCAAAGAGTCTGTTTAAAAGCAGAAAAACAAAACAAAAAACAAGGCATTCCCTCAGATTCAGGTTATTAAACCAATTCTTCAACTACTGCTGGGAACAAGCCCCATCTTAGCTTGTTTGAAACCAACTTCCAGCCCACAGTCTGAGGTGGGCAGGTGACCTTACCTGCTGTATGACATCCTGAGCCGTGCTGAGCCGTGGAGCTTTGATCACAGTGCGTGGTTGCTCTGGGGAGACATCATGTACCTGAACAAAGAAGCTGTCATCCTCAGAGCTGATGGCTGCTTCTTCCTTTGCTTCTTGAAAGACATTTCTCTCATTTAGATTCTACAGAGAAAATGTCAGACAACTTCATTTACTTCAGAGAGGTAACTAATAGCTGGTGGTCACACAAGGGTTTTATCACATGGAAATTGGAGACTCTGTGGTTGCCTCAGCTCCATTTTGTTAAGAGAGTTTTGACAGGCCACTATTGTTAAAAATAAATAATAATAATGCTAGTAAATACCCACATTTTCTAAAATTAATATCTGAAATACCTTTCATAGTAAGTGAGGAATGGAGATGTTTGCATAGCATCATATTTCACAAAATTTCCCTTAAATCCTTCCCTTATGTATATAAAATAATGTTTTGTCATGTAATGGTGCCAGTACAACAGGAGATGGTGGAAAGAGACTTTTCTTTCCTGTCCCTGCACTAAAGCCAAAAGAACTTAGAGAGCCAGAATCTGAGTGAACATTTTCCTGTGGTGTGGAGCAAGAGAAAGGCTGCGTGTTTCTCTCTCCTTTTGCAATGACTACGGTAGATTTTAGACAGAATTCCTCCTTGAACCTTCTCTCAGAGACTGCAATTCTGTCCAACACCTTGGAACACACCTTGGATTCACAAGCTGTAAATATGGGCTGTGTATTGCCCCCTGTCACTGGACCTGCTCCTTGTTTTTCCAGACAGATTTGCAGCTTCATTTCTAGCACCAGGCTCTGAGGTGGTACTGTCTGCAGAAAGGTTCAGATTTATGGATAATGCGGTCTCATGCTCACATCACAGGACAGAACAATAGCATAATTTTGTGCTCAGGCAGATTTTAACCCATTTTCTGGAGGAATGGGACTTGGCAGGACACATGTGGCAGCATACACTGACAGAGGCAGTGTTGCAGTCAGTGGAATTCAGTAGGCCACTATTTCCACAAACAAATTACTACCTTGTAATTTTTGTTCCAAATATTAGCTATATAGGAAACCAAAATGTGGACTTGTGTAATATAATAGCAATTTGTCAAATTGAAGATTTATCAAAAGTTCTGTCAAAATAAGCAAAAATACATGTTTTTAAATTTAAAGTACACCATAGGACCTCTGTTATATATATATATACGCAAAATCTTTGTACTAAGCAAGCATTTTTATTTGCCAGACTGACCAAAGAAAGTACCTCTGAAAATGGGATTATTAAGTGTCTTTCTCCTGCTTTTTTTGTCTCTGCCTCACAAGCCTAGGCACTAGCATATTTTAAGCTGTAGATGTTTTGCTCATAATGTAAACTGAAGTCATCTTCCTCCTTTAAATTAAAAGAAATCACCTATTTCGTTATTTGAGCCTGTAATCGATAATTTAATAATCCTTTGAGACTTTTAGACTTATTCTTCAACACTAAAATTATTTCTAGCTTTTTTAGACAGATGAGAAGTTGCTGCCATCTAAATTGATGGTGGTTTCCTGGAGATCTATTATCTATGATCCTTTAGTATTAACTATTATCTTTAAATATAATTTCCTATCATGGCATAATCTAGATTTGCATTAAATTAGAACTGTCACTCCAAATAGAGTCACTGAACTGGTGACTGAGCCATAATGAATAAACACCACACAGCTGACACTGGAGCTGAGGCAGGTCATACAGGTGTACAAAGTCCAGTTGTGCTTCTCACTCAAGAGTTAAGTTTGTTTTTAAATAACACACGCAGCATTGACATTATTCACCAAGTAGTGAAACAAATACTGCACCCTTTTGTTTCATAGTCCTAAGAGCTATTTTTAACTACCTTTGTAAATAACAATTTATCTAAAACAGACTTACTTCCTCTCGAGTTTTAAAGATGATTCTTCCAACATATCCTTCTTCTGGGAACCAACTGTTTAAAAGCTGCACTAGCCCTTCTTCAGGGCCAATCACTCTCTGGAATGGTGGTTTTCTGCATTCACTCTTTTCTTTAGATATAAAACTTTTCTCTTCCATCAGAAAATAGTCTGCAGTGCATGACTCGGTGCCTTTTATGGTAGCCAAGAGCTAAGACAGATAACACACAACAATTAGAATGCTAAATATAAACACTGCATAATTAGTAGTTATAAATGAGAATGAATAAGGAAGCTTTAAGAATCTGTAACTACTCTGACAGTGCAGGCAGGATTTCTGATGTGCTATTTATTATTCAGATATTTTACTCCAGGGTAATGTCCTGTTCTCTTTATCCCAGCCAAGCAGTTCAACTATTCCAGACAAGGCAGTACTATTTAAGCTTATTTTGGTCCTTTTTGGCTGGCCAGAAAATTTATTCATAATCCCAGGACAGTACAGTCTTTTCCCACTGCTAGAATAACAATCCCTGCTGAGTTAACTGATTTTTCTACTCATGAACTTAGCCCTCTAACTTTTACTCTCTGTTCCTATGGTGCTTCAGTTCAAAGAATTGTGCAGAAATGTTTGCCTTTGTTTTAAGTAGAAACCACTGCCCCCATTGACTAGAGAGATGTGTTTTTCCCATCTGCATATGCCCAAATAATAAAATACTAACAGGGAATATCTTCTAAGATTATAAACCCATTCTCTGAAGCCAAGATTGGAAAAATTCCACTGATTATATTTTGTATTTGCTGTGTAATTAATTCCACAGCAGTGCATTTCTAACTTGCTGTGATGAATGAACTACAACGACCCTGTGTGTGAGAAGCTCAGGGAGACAGAGATCCAAGAAGGATGTCAGTGTTGTTTCTGGCAGTGAAGAGTCTGCAATTCAGCAGGAAGCTCACCTGATGGAGCAGCTGTGCAGCCGTGGTCCCTGCACTTACACTGAAAACAGTGAAAGGCTCCGGGCCTGGAATTCCATGAACTGTCACTTTGTAAGTCATGCCAGCTTTCCTTTCTCCCAGGCTAAACAACTGTTCAGACAACATTCAACAGGTTACTGGACATTTTTACACAGACATGCTATTTCTAGGTTGCTTAAAAGAAACTCTACATGCAAATTGTAAGGAGCTTGACAAAGCAAAGCTGTTCAGTTCATACATGGCTCTTACACTACAGATTGAGGCATCTAAAAAACCTCCAACAAACCCTCCAAAAACCTCTATCATATCTTGAAGCTCCATCATATCTTGAAGAGAAAGAAGAAAAAGGAAGTTTACCAGTGGGAATACATAAACTACCACTGGACAAAGGGCCAAGCTCCATCACTCATTCCCCATTCTAGCTGAGCTCAGGTATTTGGATTCAGCATACAGATTAGTGGATGAAAAGCTATAGCTTTGTTTTAACCTCCAAACTATTTGTTCTTCCCTTCTACCCTTGTAATTCACTAAGATACAAGTTTGGTATGTATTCACAGGAGGTAATATCTGCGACACATCTGCTGCACACACGGGAGCTCAGAAGGTTTTATCTAACACATTAGGAGGCAGCAAAGTGACAAAATACATGTTTAAAGTTGCCAAAACACAAGTAACCCAGGTAACCTAGCAGTAAGGGCTTTTAAACAGAAATCACATCTATGCATGCATATTTTTAGATATACAAATATCTGTATGTATGTATACATATTTGCACATATAAACATATGGATGTGCACACACATACATAAATCTGTATGTATTTATGAAACTACAGAGTTCATCTTGTAATAGAAATCAATTTTACTCTTATTATTTAAAAGTTGCTGGTAATTTGCATCTTCCTTTTTTTTTTTTGGTCTCAAATGCTTTGTTTACAATTCATGCACAAATAAACGCATGAGGCTGCACTGAACCTGACTGGTCATCCACATTCCCCCAGTTGAGGAGCACATTTCTTGTTTTAAATAGAGCAGAGTAACCAGAATTTGAAAAGATTTACCTTCCCACAGTTTTATCCAGGTGGGATAACCTTATTTCCACCAAAGCAAAAAAAATAAAGTTGGCATCAAGGTATGTCAGAAGAACGTGCAGGTTCGAGGGCTAGCATCTTTGAACACTCTGACCCTATAATTTTCACATCTCAGTAGTTATTGAACCAAGAATACGGGTAATTCATGCACACAAACAAAAATTAAATTACCATAGATGCAGGCAGAGTGTTTCCAGAGGGACTTTCTTCCATTCTCCGACTGTTTATGAACAAACTGGAAATTTCTAATGTTTCATTGTGCAGGTTACGGAGCTGGACATGTCTGTAGCCTAAAGAGGAAAAATTCTTCTGTAAATACTTTGCTAGTATACAAGTCTCATAGATGGAAAACACAAATTTGCTATATTTATAGCTACATTCTGCTACACAGGTAGGATTTGAAGCACTCTAATAACACTGTATTAACACTCTCTAAAACAGTGTAACACAAATCCTACTGCTGAGTGGCTCATAGAGCAACCTGCCTTTGTTTTACCATAATATTCAATATAGTCATACATAAAATATCTAAATATCAGAACATGAATGAAGCAAGGTCAAATTCTCATTGGAAAATGCATGTGTAAGGCCAAATCTCCTCCTACGCCAACCCAGAGAGTTGTGCAACGTCACCGTGGCACAAAGCTAATGTCAAAGAGCTGCTGGCAACATGGAAACTCCCATCCCCAGTTGTCACACAATTAGTGACGTTTCCTGGTCTCTCACTTTTATTCTTGAACTCCCCTCCAGCCGTGGCTGTGAGAGGTGCAATTCCCCTCTGCACAATGATCAGCTGTTACAGCAGTTTCTTGGGCAAAGGACAAGGCAGGAGTGAAACCACTCCAAGCTTCCTAAGGCAGCAGCCAGTCCCCTGGTGAACACAGCCCCTGAGCACCCTCAGGATCAGAGCAGGAGTGTACCACATGCCCCTGCTTCCACAACAGCACAGGACTGGACTTTCCATAAGTCATTGGGGTGGCTGCCAGCTCCCAGGGAGTCTTAGATCAGCATTGTACTGCCAGGCCATGGTGTGTGCTCTGGTATTTGCTCCCTGTCTCCTCTAGAAAAATGCAATTGATTAAAAATGTCCCTATGGAAGGATTCAGCCTAGGGATCTGGTGGCCCACGTTGGCTCAGGGTGCCACCAGGAACAATCCCGTACCTCTCTTCAGCGCTTTTAGGGGAATGATCCTCTGAGCTGTTACAGCTGAGCTGTTATTCTCAACAACTGCAAACCGGAGAAAGACCAAATCTTCGAAGTGGACGCGGAACAGGAACTGCTCGTTCCACATGGGGTTGAGAGTATTGCGGTGGATGGGTTTGGTGCGGAAGTGGCAGCTGTCCAGGGGCATCCCCAGCACGTCGATCTCGATGCAGGGGCTGCCTGTGCTGTTGCTGGGGCAAACATTCTGGCCAGACACGATCTGCAGCCGAGAAATACACAGAACAGTGGAGTAATCCCTGTGCCATCGTGATCTTGAGCACTGCTCAGCACACCCCTAAGCACAGTTTGTTAACATGCTGAATTAATTACAACACTCACTTTTGTGATTGCCAGGGCAATGTGTTCAAAAGCAGAGCTCCCTCAACCTTCCCACGCCCAACACCACTGCTATGGTATCTTTCCTCTGAAAAAATACACTATACAACTGTTCAAGGCATCTGAACATTAATCCAGAAAGAATGTACCAGAAATGTAGTCAAAAAGGATCACATTTTCTTCTCCATTACTCTGGGGCAATGGCACTGAGCTCTGGCTTGCTTTGGCATACACAACACAAGAATTAAGTGTGCAATTACCAAAGCTGGGAGAATTATGATTCTTATGAATCTCACTTTTCTGACACATTTCCTGGAAAGGACTAGGTTCTGAGAGTACATTTTTTGGCAATAAATCCATGAATTATATACCTCATTATATAACTTACAAAAAATATTTTTTTTCAAGATTCAGTACAGCTTTTTATAATGTTTTTTGTGCAGCTTTTCAAGTGTTTACAAATGTGTAAAACATCAAGGCAGATGTGTAATTTTACACAGTAGTGTAGTCCCAGGGAAAATGCTTTCAGGACTGAGTTTCAACAAATACTGTGAAAGAAACAGGGGAAGTAACTACAGATACAAATCAGCCAATACAATAAAATAAAGATAAATCTTTGTTCCTTTCCTCTTCAATTTCTGTTAGTTAGGCTGACCTTTGGAAGCAACATTTAAAGATTCAATCTTTTCATTTAGCAGCATGACTGTAATGCTGGTTAAAGACTGTAGTTGCACATTGTCTACTTATCTGTTTGCCTGTATGAAATTCCCTTTTCATGTACTTACTGTTAAAGAATAGATAGCTGGCTCTTTATTATCAAGGTCTCTTTCCAATGGACAAAACTGCTGGTACATTGAACAGTTTTTATCCCAGAGAACTGGAGGTTTCAAAACATATCCACAGCCACCATTAGCCTCAAACATTGCTGCATTGAGTTGCAGAGGAAGATCTGTGAAATTAAGGCAGCCAAAACTGTCAGAAAGCAATGGTACAATGGAAAAATTGCAACAGTGACCACAAAGTCATGTTTGAAGTATCTTTTTAAAAATTAACTTGGTTGTGTAGTATTCCTGGTTTTCAGAATTAGCTGTGATTTATGTATCCAATCTATTTGGTAATTACACAAAACTGTAAGAACATTCTTTTCCTTTCCATTGTCTTTATTGAACTGTAGGGCTTGCCTACACCAGTTTTCTGAGAAGTTTCTAGGAACGTGCCCTGAACTGCAGAATGATACAGCATTGCAGATGACCTAATGGACCCCTCATTGAAAATATGAAGGAATACAAGATAGGATACCAAATATTCCAAAAAAGTTTTGATCAACATTAAACCAGCATCCAAGGCAGCACTTCCAAATGCAAAATAGTTCAGTATGTTTTTATGTTTGAAATTATCAGAAAGGGATAGAAGAAAATAAAATAAATATAGAAATGGAAGTTCAGCAATAAAATAAATATAGAAATTGAAGTGTTGCTGTCCATGCACTTCTGGGTTATCAGGGGATCTGGTGCATTGGCATAAAGCTCCTGGCCTCTGAGGTCACTGCTCTCAAGGACCAGACTGTTGTGGTATGAACCTGCTTGTGCTGGGGAGCAGATACAGGAAGGTCCCCTCAGGAGAGCACGGAAAAATAAACAGGAAAAATACAAATTCATGACAGAAGACCTTCCATCACACTTCAAACGTATTAAAACCTGTGTCTGTGCAGCCTTACCATCTGTTTGGTAGTTCAGAGCCACGAGCTGTACGCCGTGGAGCCAGAAGATCAGGGGGTGGGGATTGGAGGAGTCGATGCGCGTGGCAGCCGGGTAGGTCCTCAGGAGCTGGCAGGTGGTGTGCTGGATCAGCTTCTGGGAATAGCGCCTGCAGAGCCGCTTGGCAGCGTTCTCGTTCAGGGACGAGATGTGATAGCACTTGGGCGTCCTTATGATAGCACTGAGGGAAGCTGGAGAGTTGTAAGGAGAGCAAGGATCTTCCCAGGCCGGCCGCATCGCATCGAAAGGACCTGGAAAATAAACGGAGCCCTCAAGGCACAGCCGCAGGTCCAGAGACTGCAGAAATGCAACGTGCTCTGGTGGAGCATGTGTGTGTGCTTTGGTTATGGTAGAAGAAGGTCATCCTGGAAAATGACACTGCAAGTGTCATGGCCCTTCTCACACTGTAACAACAATCCATGAGAGGAAACACAACGTCCAAGTATTGAAATAGTACCATGATTAGATGTGCTAACAACCACTTTCATAAATGAACACCTAATTAGCATTTGCCTGAGTAAAATAAATTTCCCTTCTTCTCATTTATACATTTTACACGAGGAAGAGAGGCAAGACTGAAAGCCAACTGCTGATTTTCCAAACAATCTACAGAGAATGCAAAAGTTTAGCAAAATGTTATCCTATGCTTTAGAATTAGGCACCACACTTCTTCACTTTTAAGACACTGGCCTCAAGAAAGAAATCTCTCCTGCCTGCTGCAGTCATGCTCTTAGGCTGCAAGAAATACAACCCTTCCTGAGCCAGAAAATTAGTTCAAAATATCTGTTTATGGCAATCACTTGAAAGGAAGGGGATCTGGGTCTTATTCCTGTTCCAAAACCTTTACTGTACTTTCTTCGTGTTTCTATACATCTCTTCATAGGCAGACACATAATTTCCAGGTTCACAAACTGAATCACTTGCAGAGTCTAATTTGCACAATGACACATTTGGACTTGGCTGAATTTTAAGCTGCTAAGTTCTATTTCAGACAATAAAAATTATTTTCTGGACAAGCCCAACAGTCCTGGGTTTCATTTGTACTTTGAAAATATTCACTTATACCTTTAAAAATAGAAACTCTTAAGATACTTAAAATGTACATTAGTTTTGAATTGTTTATGAATTAGGGCCATCATATTTCTGATCAAGTAATCCTAATATTCCACACTTACCACTTCAGTTGTAATAATGGTACTGTAATAGCTGCTGCGCTAACGAAAAACCATTCCACAGCTTAATGTTTTACACATTGCAAAGTATTTGATCTTTAACAAGCTGGTCTGGTACATGTGTTGGATTATAGTGTCATTCCATGTGACTGGTGAAAGAAGAAGCTAACTTTACCTTTCCCAGATGCTTTGGCAAGAGCTGCTGACTCCCCAGGGCTCAGCCTGCCAGGATTGTTGCCAAAAATGGACTTCCTGCTTTTTCTTTCTTTTCCTCTGCTAGAGCCAGATGGGTTTAGAGTTGACAAGCCTGTTCACATAAATGTAAAAGAAATGAGCCAAAAAACATCTCCAAGAGGGCATGACATTTTCCACCATATTTTACAGTATTTTTGAGGGCATGAACACTCCTGTCATATAGCACATGGGACAAGCAGTGTGTTTATCTCCACAATTTAATTTTAACATCTTTACATATATACACCATTTTATATATGTACATATTATGTATGGTTTTATATATAATGCATCTATGTATGCACTTATATATATAGAAACCCATATGAAACAATACAATATACAATTCTCTCTGTGACATAACTTTTCTTCATTTTTATTTTTTGGCTTGAGGAAGGTAAAGACTTTCTCTCAAATTACTAAGTGGTCCAAATTGATACTAAAAAAGTCTGCAGTAACAGTCCCAATGCATTCATCCTAGGAATAATTTAAAAAATTATTTTCTACAGAAGCAATAAATCTGTATAGTAGTGAGTATCATGGAATTCATCTAGGTTACAATATCTACATAATTAAATCAATGTAAGTTTATGATAGAATGGAATGGAATGGAATGGAATGGAATGGAATGGAATGGAATGGAATAGAATAGAATAGAATAGAATAGAATAGAATAGAATAGAATAGAATAGAATAGAATAGAATAGAATAATGTCCAAATGCTGTTGGTTAAACAGTTTCACTTCAAAATGTTTTTTGAGGCATCTTCTTCTGTTTATTTGTATTTCAGTGTTGGGAAATGCAGTTAGGTGTGCAAAATCCATTACATATTTAATGGCCAATATGTACTAGGAGTAGAGCTAGAAAGTTCTAGTATAGCTATTATTCAAACTTGTCCATTCTAGAAACATAATCATTAAAAGCATGACATGAATCCTGCTGAAGTAAACAGACTTAATCCCACTTAAGGTCAATTTCTTTCTGTTGTCTTGGAGAGAGCACACAAAAATTAAAGTGCACCATAATTATTCTGACATCCACAGCAGTGAGATGTGGGGTGCTCTCAGAGACCCAAGATGTATTTGTGATACAGAATGGAACAAAGCAAATACAGTGTTAGGTGCCTAACTGTGACTCCTAAAACATTCCACATTAATTCACATCAATTCACACCTGCCTAAAGACAGTTCTGGATTTAATACTAATATTTCAAATACAAATGTAAATCACAAAGAGGACATATTGCCCTCTTTCTGATTGAAGTCTGCCCACAGCTGCAAATTTTCAGCTCTCAGTCTTTATGGCATGAGTACATGTACTTACTAAAATTATGCACACAGTTGCAATGGAACTGCTTGGGTTAGTAAAATTCAGAATATACATAAATGTTTTCCATGTTGGAGATATATTGTCTCTTTGGGCCAAAGCATACACAAACCACAGAAGATGGTAGAAACTGAGATCAAGGAATATGAATTGACTGCGGAGTTATGCACTGTGTCCTTCCAGCACTATTTAAACCCAGTTTTCAATGGATCAAATGGATTTGGAAAGTAATCCAGGTTTCAAAGTCCTGTTGTGGAGACTGTCACAGAGGAAACAAACTAAGCTCATAAATCAGCAGAGAGTGCAGTGCAGAGCCCTAGGGCTGACTGAACCCAGTGTGATGGCCACAGGGTACACTGCAGCTGGGAGTTTCCTTTCAGTGTTTCCCATGCTTTGTATGTACCACATCTCTTCCCACAGACAAGCTCCATTTTTACTCCAATTTGAGCTTGACTTCAAAATATACCTTTACCAATTCACAGAGTCATCAGTTCACAAAACAACAGAGATAGACAAGGATATGGAAGTCATCTGGTCCAACTCTCTAGCCAAAGTAGGATCAGCTTAGATCCCACCATACTGTTCATAAATGCTACTGTACTACCACTGTGTCAGAGTAAATGGTATGTGTTTCCCTACAACCTCTGTGCCATGTTCTTTGAGTTACACAATTTAGTGTCCATCTCATGTCTTAGATACAAGCTGCTTCACTGCTTCTAGACTTAATCCAGAGGATTGCAAGCTTTACCTGCCCTTCTCCTTCTCACCATACTAACATAACAGGTTAAACTGTAATTGCTACCTTCTCACCATACCATGTGTTTCAGACCAACAGGAAGTCTGCAGGTTTGCAGACCTTAAAAGGGAATTAACAGCATTTTTGTATGTAGGGCACCCCTTTTTATGTTCACTTTGATTTCCTGAAAAGTGATGCCATAGGGGCAGATAATCTAATATGATGGAGATGGTGACCAAATTCCATGCTCATGACCTCAGGTGACTCCCTGCTCCCTCCACTTGCTTGTGCAAATCCTGCTTTAATGTACTCAGTTTCTCTATTCATTGTGTAAGGATCTCAGCACCAAGGTGATGAGCCATGTGCCAGAAGCAGTGCTCAGGGGTGCTCCACTGCCCTCAGCTTGGGTGACCCCAGAGAACAGACCGTCAGCCTCAGATAATGGTGTAATGATATCCAATGCACTGAAATTCAAGTTAAGCAAGGACTGTAAGGTCAAAGAGCACAAAAAGAACAAGAGCCATGGTGGGTTCCTTATTACCAGAGGTTTTATAAACAATAAATGTTATTTTCTCCACATGATAAATTCTGTTTTGACCAGGGAACACTTAGGGAAGTCTGTGTTATCCACTAGGTTAGGTTAAGTGAACATTATGGTCCTTGTCCTTTTTTATAGTTACAAATCAGTGACTAACATTTAGGGATGTAGGCAAGTGTAAACACAGAACAAAAATACATGAAGACAAGAGAAATAAAGTATTTACACCATTGATCAGACACTGACATGAATTCTACCCTCCCTATTTCCAAAAGCCTTGCATTTTCTGAGTTGGTTAGGAACACAGGCACTAGAGCTACATAGCCATGGATCTACCAGCCTTGTTCCCATCATTAATGGACAAAACCGGGGTCGGGCCCTGCACCACGTCTGTGCTCTCTGGCTGAGCAGAGGAATCCAATCAGTGGCTTGGTGGTCACAGAAGCTTACATTACCTCAGAGGAGGCAGCATTTGTCTCAAAGGACACAAAGTTTGTTAGAAAAGTAATTTCTACAGCTTTATGTGTTCATCTGTGAAAGGAGCTAATTTTCTTAATCATTCTATCCATGATCCCTTTAAAACAAGAGGAAGAACTCTGAGAGGGAAAGCAGGTATTTCTTTAATAACCAGTATTACATTAAAAATTAAATATTTCAAAGTTTTCTTAGAACATCTGATTTTTTTTATGTGTCAAAATCCTTGGAACAACCTAAACTATCCCCGTTTAATCTTGAATATCTTTCTTTAGAAGAAATATTTTACTTGAAAGATATCTCATTGCAAATTTCATTAAAAAGAGTATCAGATTTGAATTTTTAGAAGTCATTATTTTTACAAGTGAGACCTACAATTTTTAAAGTTATAAAAGATTATAAAAGAATGCCTGTCCATTTTTCAGCATGTTTATCTTGCCTATTTGACACTATTTTATGTTTGGTTAGCTTCTCTAATCTGATTATAGTTCTGTTTGTATAAGATCATGATTTGGCAGAATTTCTAACTTTTCCACAGAGAACCATTCCACTAAAGAGAAGATTTTTCATTCAAAACATTAAACATATCAATAAACAATACATTCTCAATTTAAAAGTATTTATGTACATAGTATGAGCCAAAATATACCCAACCTCATATTTCAGTACTGAACAAGTGCCTATCAGTGATCTCCTCAGTTACTCTCCTCCTTTTCTCTGCAGAAGTTATTCTTCCTACTGTACAGAAGATTCTCTGATTTCCACAACTCCTTCCATGAAGACTGTGTGAGAATGTGCAAGCAGCTGCCCTCACCCACCCCATGAAAAGGTGCTTTACCCCTAAAAATGGCTCCTCTCCTGTCCACTTGGGAAAGAACAGAAAATGCAGCTGTAGGCAAAGGTGAAACACACTAAACAGAGGTCACATAAAGATGTGTGACACACTCTACCTTCAAGGTCTTAAAAATATTTTCCTTCTTAATTCAGTAGGTCCTTACATGGAAACTCAAAGCTCTTAAGATAAAGCTTTCTGTCATCTGGCATTTGGCAGGAAGCAGTTGTCTAAGTTGTGAAGACTGGCAAATTTCACTTTTGTAAACATTTTAATATGACAAACAGTAATTCACATAATTTATGAACACTACTTCTCAGACAGGAGCTGCTATTATGAAGACGACCAAATCATGAAGAACAAACCTCCTCGACTACTTCAAACTAATTCAAAACATAAACATAATGTCTCCAGGAATTAGAAAGCTTAAAGCAATAAAACAGGGCAGTGTACTCACCAGGGAACTTTACAGCTTGACAGTAAATGACAAGATCTGATAGCTCTGGGGCTATTTGTCTGCTTTCCTTCTTATTTTGTGGAAGGTAGAATTCTTCACCCAGCTCCATGTCGTAAACCTGAGCGACAACACCGAGAACATTTAATAATAGTATTACTGAATGTGTAAGAACTCTTGCATATCTTACTTACATCTCTGAAATATTTTAGCTCTTTCCTCCTATATGGTTTGTGTTCTCCTAACAAATCTCCCTCCTATGTGCACATTTCTGATCAATAACTGTTGCTGATTCTGCAGTAGTGTGTAGAAGTGTTATTCAGAGTCAGTTCTACAAACATTTGGATGAAACACACCCACGTTGAGAAGAATCTACAATACACTAAACAGCAATACACTGGTTCCTTTTTCAGATGATTTAATAAAAGGTGCTGTGATTACCTGATATCATAGTGTGGTATTTTAAACTTATCCTGAAACACAAAAATGCTGAAGATTCAGATGAACTCTTTGGTTCCATCAATACTAATTTTCAGCCAAGCAGCCTATATATACTATAACCTCTGAGGACTTTTCTTGAACACTATGTTGAACATTTGTTCTACTTAGGCTATTTTCTCTGGTGTCCTTCCATGCTGACTATTGTTTCTCATCTTTAAAGTGCATTTTCTATCTGATGTCTCAGTTACCTAAACTGTCCAAATCCTTTTGAACCTGGTTATACATCAAAGTGCAGCTGAGAAGAAAGGGGGGAAAAGCAGAATTACCTTTCCTTTATTATTGTAAGTAGCACTATCAGCCTTCTTTAGTCGTTTGGCAGTCTCTTCATTATATTCAAACTGCAGTTTATCACTTGATAATTTATTCTCAGGTCGGTCTTCAAGAATATTATCTAAAAATTAATGAGATTTTAATAAACATAAAGCCAAACAATTTCAACTAGAAATTTAATTTGAATTAACAATATTTTGTGGATAGTGCTGTGAATCTCATATGAATAATCAGATGCTAAAATAATGCATTTACTGGTCAAAGCATCATCCTCTAGTAGTAACCTTCTATGTAAAAACTTAATGCTTGGATTTGGATAAGACATTGGCCTTCCTTTAAAGCCCATCCTTTTGTACTCAAAAGATCTTTAAAACCAAGCCATCTAATGTTTGCCATCTGAAAACAACTGATATTCCTGAATGACAAAAAAATTCTCAAGTCCAAGCACAATTAACCCCATCAAATATGTACACATTTTGCACAGCAAGTTTTGGCTTGTTTCTCCTTACTTTCAGCACACACAAGTATTTTTCACCTATAGAAATACCTCTTCAAAGCTACATATTTTTCAGAGAATAGTATGCCTAATAATGATGTGGTCTTTCTGGACCAAAATATTGCAGTTGTCACAAAAAGAATGGTTTTAATTTATTCCTGATGCTTTGACCATATTCTTTTATGCATAAAAAGTGTCACACATGCAAGCTTCTAACAGTTCCTTGCCAGTTAACAATGCCATATAAGAATATCTGCTTGCATTTATAATATGAAGTAGAAACTATATATTCACACTGTCACATTGAACAGGCAGTTGAATTGTCAGAACAACAGATTGATGCAGTGCTGATCTCATGCAGTTAAAAATGCTCAACCAAGTGGTTTTTACCTTCCTGGCTGTTAGGAGCAGGAGAAGCATTAAGGACATCAGCTACAGGGAAATGAGTCAGAGAGGGAATAAGAGTAAAGGGAATTAAGATTTAGAGCCAGAGAAATGAAAAGTAAGTGTCAGTTGTAAAACTATTAGCCTTATGCAAAAAAAGTATCTGTAAGAAAAATAAAACTGAGTATCTTTTAGAAAGTTTACAGACCATTATTTAGATTAGTTTTAACAAACTATTAACATAATTAAAGACTTGAAAGAATAATTGTTGTAATAAAGTAGTAAACCATGCTGCAGGTTTCTTCATATACTGGAAGATGTTAATGTTTCTGGCTAGCTTCAGATTTCTCAAACCTTCTCTTAACTAGAACAGCGCTCAAAAGTCATTTACTGCAATCAGTTTGCAAAGTTTTCTTGGCAAGTCTGTTAGCAAAGATTTTCACGGCAATTTACATCTACACCATCCCCACCCTGTTCCTCACAAAGAGTATGCTCAAGTAGCCAGCTAGGCCAACTTTCAGGCAAAATGCAACTGAATGCAGCATAACTCATAAATAAACTTGCTATTCCACAAGCAGTCTCAAGTCTTGAACCGCATTCATTAATTTTGTGACTATTTTTTAAGTCACTAAACACAGAAGCAAGTAATGTAAACAAGAGACCACCTGGAAAGAAGTCCTGTGCTTCAGGACATGCTTAAGCCTTACATCTTCTCTGAACATGGCACCTAGAACTTAAATGGGTCTCCACCAGAATTAAAGGTGCAGCAAGTGAAGCATTTCACTGTTCATTCAGGAGAACATCCCCAGCTGTGTCAGACCAGCTGTCCATCTAGCCCAGTATTCTCTTTCTAACAGAGACAACAGAGCAATCAGCCACAAATCACCACCCCAACAACCACAATCACTGAATAATAGGGATTTTGGATCAAATACCGCTACCTATAACATTTGGTTATAAATCTATCCATGAATTTGTCCAACCCTTTTTCTTTTAATATGCTGATGCCATTTGGCTCCGCAATTTCCCATGGCAGCACATTCCAGAAGTTTACTACCTGCTGCAGAAACATCTTTCCTGTTTTGAGTGATCTTCCACTTGTTTTACTGAGAACTTCCTAGATCTAAAAAGTAACATTTTGTGCTTCCCTTAATCCACCACTTCATGACTTCGTAAACCTGCTTCTAATTCACCCCTCAGTTCTCTCCTCTAGCAGTTGAAGAATTTCAGCCTTTTCACTCTCATGCAAGGACACTACTTACCCAGCTCATTCCTGAACTAGAATATTTACATCTTATTACTACAGTTCTAACAAAAACACTGTAACAAACAAACAAATGTGGTTACCATCAGAGAGAGATTCATAGTCATAGTCATATTCATCCTCCTCATCTTCCTCCTCTTCATTGGTAGGTGTGGGGTTGCTAGCACCATTGCTAGCCTGTGCTTGCAAATGTGCCAGCTGGTGAGCCTACAACAGAAACACTTACTACTTTATTGCTAAGTACTTTTTAAAAAGAGAAGGAGTTTTCATCACTGTTTGCATCTTGTTTTGTTTATATGAAAGCACTGAATATAAAAAGTGAGAAATAAGATTGTTAAGATTGAGCTAAAATATCACTTTAGGAGTTTGAATGTAAAGAGAACTTGCATTGCAAGAAAAACACTTAATGAGTTGGGAATTATGGGAAAATGTCCAAGTTGCACATCACTGAAGACTGCCAGTCTGAGATACGCTGCTTCAGAAACAGTTAAGCACTTTTTCAAAAGATGGAGAATATCCATCTACTGGTATGATCAGTGTGATTTACTCATCTGATAACAAGTATTTATGTCTAATGTAATTGTGTTTACATTTTGGGTAATGGCAATTAGTTTTCAAGGATTCAACTGAACTGCTGACTAACTACAGACATTATTAGATTGGGGCTACTTGTGATGCAGCCCTAATTATTAGAAATAAAAAAAAATTCTCACATAAAGACTATTTGAGTAGCAGCATCCCCCATAAAAAGTCAATAAAAATCAAGTATTTGCCCGTCTTGAATTTGAAAAAGGAAACAAAGCAGAACTCTACCAAAAATGACTACATACTATAAATATACACATATACTGAATGTGTATCACTACTTCTCAATAAACATGAATAGTAAATGTTATAGCCTCAGAGAAAAAGATTCATTGATGTTTGTCACACAGGACATGCCATGTTAATATTATGAAGTTTTATAAAATTAATATGCACTAAAATATAGTTAAGCTGTAGCTATAATTCACTCTATGTGTTGTCTACTTATTTGAGTACTGCAATCTATTGTGAGTTTTCCAAGCATGAATGTGCATTGCATTACTCTGCTGTACATATGGGATTAGCAAAACCTTCAAACACAAATGAACTATTTCTAACAAGAGTTGGGTCTCACTGCTTGCTGTTAAGGAAGGACTTTACCTTTTGTTTCAATATATCCACTGGTGTTTGATGGGCTTTCAGCTTCTTGTTTTTAAGCAGGATTTTTCTTCTCAGTTGGCCAGGGGAAGGCAGCATGGGATCATCAGAAAAGTCACTCTCAAACAAAAACTTTGTCACCAACTTATCTCCAAATACATTCTGAAATACCAAGAGCAGGTGATGTATTACAGAAAACCCCACGGCACATGCTTGGGATACCTGAGCACAGCTGATGGCCCACCTTGAAGATCTCGGCCATCCTGCGCTGCTGGGGCAGCGAGCAGTGGTTTTCTATGGAGATGATGACCGGCATGTCGGAGGTGACGAACGCGTTGCGATCGATGGCTTCCACCACCTCCTGCGAGACAGAGAGCCCATTGAGAGAACATGGGAGCCTTCTGCAGCTTTCAGTGACCCCTCTGGTAGCTGACAGGGGAGAGAGACATCTGCTTTCCTCTGTGAGAAGGAAGAGGCCACAGCGTGCCTTCAAAGCAAGCTGGCTTTTGCATCTTGTCACAACGCAAGTTGTAACACTTACTTTTCTGATTTATGTAACAAGAAGACAGAAAATGACACTACATATGCTACAAAAACTAATTTGAAAGCATATTTACTGCTGAGAATTTAATGTCTGACATAATCTATAGTTTATATTCTATTAGAATTTAGCCCATTAGAATTTGTATTCTTCTAGCTGGCAATTATTTTTTCCCTTCATGAGAGAAAAAGTAATTCCTCTTTTTTTTGTTGCTACTTGCAATTACCAGCATACCTTAAAAGAGATCTTTGTAGTAAGAGTGTGCCCGTGATAAATGATAGGCATCCCATCATCACCATCCCAGCAGTCCAATTCTACACTTCTGCAGCCTTGTAGAAGAACCTGCAATGTAATTGAACACTGTAAGTACATCTAAGCCACGGTATCTTGCCATCAAAACGGAAGGCAGACATTGCAGAGCTGAATGAAAACCCAATGATTCAGCAAAATCACTGGAAAGAGCAATCTCTGTGAAGTAAACAGCCCACAGAAGAAACAGTCCACAGAAGGTACAGTCCCCAGCTAACTGCATTCTCTAACTGAATTCCTTATTTCCCATTGAAAAAGACTGAGAAAATTAAGCAAAGCATGTATGTCCTTGGGAGAATTACCATAAAGCTTTGAAATTCATGGTATCGTACAGGACACATGGAATCTGTTTGCAGAAGGTGGTTCTTACTGTATAGCTTAATTTTTTGAGAGAAAGAAACATTCCCATATTTCTACCTCCAATAACAGCTATAAAGCAACATGGCAATTTATTTCAGGTTGCTCCCATGACAACTTATGGGGGAAGCACCTTCAGTTTGTTTTCTGGATTTTTAAATTATTGTTAGTTTTATAAATAAAAGACACTCTGAAAAATGAAGTCTTAAGAAACTTCTATGAGGATCGTTAAAATGGAAATATGCCAGGCTATCCTGATCAAATGTTAAGCTAATTTACAGCCATCAATTCATTCATCAGTGTTTTAATTATTCATTTATTTATTTTAGAAAGCCATTGCTTTAAAAACCAATGAAGGAAACAAAGAGGAAGGATGAAGGAAGAGATGAGCTAACCCATCTTTTGGTAGCTCAGCTTATTATTGCTATCAGTATTCAGCATGCTTGTCATCTGTACTACAATTTAATATTTTGTACTGCAAATTAGTATTTTATCAACAATCAAACTGATTTCCAGCAAAACTGTTATTGAACAAAGAAAAAAGTACTCCTATTGAAAACCTGAATAATTTGATTTCAAGCTTTTGTGTCCATAGCTGGCACTCCACCACTTCTGTGAGAGCCAGACACACTGAGCCAGAACCAAGTGCCCCTTCTGCTGTGGCAGCACTCCTTGAGGGACAGGAGGAAGCTTTTCTTAATCATGCAAACTTTGAAGGCAGCTGATCTCTATCTCACTTCCCATCTACTACCAACACAATACTAAGGATCACTGTGCAGTGCAACTACAGGAACTCTGCAACTGCATTACTCACTGCATTCATGTCATTCAGGATTTCCTAACACAGCCTCACCTCTCTGTCTATAGCCCCAGGTGAAGGAGCACTGGGACACCAGATGAGTCCTTTCTCAACAGTGAGTCATTAACTCTCAGCATAACAAAAACACTACTGACAGGAAGTCTGATGCTTTCTCCAGCATTTTCTAAACACACAGACCTGCAAATATATATATGCATATATACAAACAAACACAGAACTGAAAGCCCAAGGGAGAAATTGTTCCTTCCCTAATCACCACCAATCAGGAATAAAGTCTAAAAACTGTAGAATATTCCTAGAAGTAACATTTTTAGAAGTTATAGTTCTATTTGAAATTTGTCTTTGCAATCCAATGTACAGTATTTCAGCAGTGTTTTTGACATCTGAATGAACTAAAATATTAGATCAGTCTTTCCTGTGGGAAAGTCTAATTTTAGTAGGTTGGGTCAGACCGACTGGTGTCTAAATGCTATGAATCTCAAACTAAACCAATTTTTTTGCCTTAGAAAAGGCATTTGAGCACAACTGTGCTTACAGGCAGCTTTCCCACACATCATGTTTTCCAACATTTTGCAAGCAAGGGTTTAGGACATTTAGATTTTCAAAGCAAAAAGGTCATGTTCCTGAAACCTGCCAGTAAAACAAACAAGTTCATGTTGAAAACTACACAACAATCCAATCCTGCATACCTGGCTGTAGAGCTCCACTGAGGACTCCCCTTTAAGCTGATGGCCAGTAAGGTAAGTATTGTGTGAGGATTCTATGTAGTAATATGAGAGAGGAAAGTGCAAGTCCTCAGCATTCTCCTGTGATTCATCATTTTTGGAGGCAAAGTTGTCTTTATCCATTAAAAATCTAGAATGAGAAGATGTGAGGAAATTTTATGCTGTGCTGAGCATTTTGTGACTCTCTGAGAAGCACCAATACACCGGTTTCATCTTTATATATATATACATATATACATATATATATATGTATAAATTAGTATATAAGTAATTACCTTGCAAATCCTTCAAAAGATAGTAGTCCCTGCTGGCACATGTTCACACTTGGTTCAAATTTCTATAAGAAGGAAGAAATCAAAGATATATTCTATATATATGTATATAATAACAACTCTTAGATGTTATGTCTCTCTTATGTCTTTGTCATGTTTTATACGTAGTCTGCTCATAGCACTAAACTATGTAAACAGTCTTTTTGTGGATAAAGTAATCAGGTGCCTGCACACTGTGTTTTCACAAACATACTAAAATCATAATAATAAATCAAATAATCATTCAGCTTGGAAGGGATGTTGGGAGATCACCTAATCCAACCTTGTGTTCAAAGCTGAGACAGTATTTAAATTGTAATTAAGAAAGATTCATGATCAGGTGGCCTATTCCTACCCAGTATGCTTAAACACAACTCACCACCATCTCAATGAGAGTTGTGGTATTGCATCTTGCAGTTTCTTTAGAATTTCTGTCTTTTAAACTCCGCAATTCTGTCTTATATGTTGATAGTTTTATATAGTTATATATTATATTTTAGCCTTTGTTAACTGGTGAAAGGGGGCTTAGTTTTTGAGTATGTCAGTTATGCATTTTTGGAGGAATAAAAATTTTTTTACACACTTGCTAAAATCCTCAGCCATGGTACATAAGGGAATAAAATGTCCATGTTTGCTCTGCAATTTTTTTTTTACAACAAAATAAAAATATGTGGAAATACATGGTCTCAGACAAAGAGAAATTAGAATTGTCACTAATACTTTTACTAGGTGATGACATCCTTTACCTGCTAAGCTACTCATAGCTAATAAAACTATTTATTTGCATTTTTTAAATGGATATGTTTATGGACATCCATACAATTTTCTAGCCCAAAATAAAGACAGTATTAAATTTTAAATTCAAGTAAACTATACAGACAGTATCAGTGTGAAAGCAGATACCCACACAGATGCTATTCTGAACAGCATACAACATTAATGGGGAAATTGGAAGTAATTTGAGTTCTAGTAAAAAGGAAATGCAAGATATTTGTATTACAGACCTGGATAATACTGAGGATTTCATCATAGGTGCAGTGTTCTCCTTGGCAATTCACTAGAAAGTCATTCAGCTGCTGGATTCCTACTCCAAATACTCCCAGTGATGTACTTTCAACTCCAGTACCATTGGTTACGATGCTGGCAGCAGCAATAGCATCAGATATTTGCCTCTGATTGTCTGACAGCTGCTGCCTGCTCTTAATGAACAAACCAAGGTCTGAAACATTTCTAGTCAACAAATCTTAAAAGAAAAATGAGGAAATAAAAATATAAGCTAAACAATTATGTCTATTACATATCCTGTATAGAATATAACGTAGTATACAATACACGCAAGTATCTCACTGGGTGCTTTAGCACTGACACAGTAAATTAGAACAAAACCATCTTGCTGCTACCCACTAATAAAAGAGAGAGCATTAAGCATGCATGTGAGGGGACTACAGGTGTCTAATTACTCTGAACAAAATCCTGGCACCTTTAACATGGATCCACAGCCTCCTACACACCCAGGAGTCTCCTGCTCCCTCTTATCACCATGAACAGTCTCAAAGCCTTTCCTTCACTGCGTGCAACCCCACACCCTTCCTGTTCAATCACCCTTTATCTTCTCCCAGTTTCTCATGTCAATTGTTCTGCACCCTCCCCACAAGCTGCTTGGCAGACAGACTGTCTTCTTTACATGTGGCCAAAGTCTCAGACTTAGATTATGGTAACTGAGAAATGTAAAGGGGGACAGAGGCTTCCTTCCCCTTTATCCTACATAAAGCAGATCCACTAGGAAACGAGATAAGAAAAAAAACAGCCAAATGGGACACAGGGCACAGCCTCATCATTTCTCCTCCCTATATTTGCTCAGTGTTTTAGCCCTTCCAGGGCTCCTGAAACCTGTATAGATCCCTGGGCTAAGGGATCATTCAGCAACAAGTTTTATTCCTCTGCTACTACCAGTTACAAATATATGTGGCTAATGGAAAGCTGGAATACTTTTCCTTCCTTTCATTTTTGTCTTATATCCTGCTGTTTATTAGTGGAGGCATGGCAGCAGTCCTCTACCTAAACTTATAAATGATAATGAGACTGACTGAGACACATTTTATTAAGGCAAATAACTAAAGTTGTTCAGCAGCCTAACAGCTGCATTTTTCTCTTTAACAAACCTAAATCAGGCTGAAATCCACTGCTATTTTCATCAATCTTCAAATTAGTATAAAGTGGAGCAGGCTCTAAGCCAGATCGATTGCAAGGCACAGCATAAACATCAAAAAGGTCTTTCAGATCCTTGCGGCTACGGACACTGCAAAAAGAGTGAAAAAGTTCAATTTTTGCTCTTTTATGAACTTGGATGAATAAAATTAGTACAGAAAAAAAATCTTTTACCTAAAAGATTTGAAGAGCTCTACAAATTCCACGAAAGTCATGTTACTATCGGACACTATGAAGTTCTGAAATCCCTTCATTCCTCCTTTGACACGGCCATGCCAGCTACTGCTACTCCAAGTGCTGAATTAAAAAAAAATACTTCTGTAGTTTGGTTACATTAAACTTCTACTTAATTGAAATACTCTGCATTAGTGTATTAACAATTTATTTGTGCTTTCCTTAATCCATTTATTACCAGTATCTGGAAGAAGCAAATAAAGCACCATCTTATAAGATGCATAATTATGTTTCTAACCTTCTTGCTTTATAGCAGCTATTTTTTTTCTTCAAGACAACTGCAAACTTTATCAGAATGAATAATGTGTATGATGAAATTTAGAACTTCTATGTGGAAAAAGGCCTGATGCATACGGCACAAATGAAAACACTTATTTTCCCTTTAAAGAAAACAATGCCGGTATTCTTTTAATGCAGGCTGTGTTTAAGGTTCATTGAAGATGAAATAACAAAACTGTTCTGTAACTGCAATCATTAATCAAAGCTGTGCAGCTGAACAACGTTTTTGAAGCAGAACCAGCACATTTCCAAAAGTCACATCCCAAAATCTTTAGGCTTCCAGAGGATTTTCAGTAGTAAGTACAGTTAGGCCCTGACTTGAGCAGTATGAACAAGTCCTTAGTGAACTACATGGAGTAACTTGCAATGAGGGGCTGAGCTCTTGAGCCCCTTCCTGGGCCCAAACACCAATGAACAGACTTTGCAGGAATGGGATCTGCCAGCAACAGCATCCTGAAAAGGGTAGGATATAAGCAACAACACAAATATCAAGAATTATCTAGTTCAAACCATAATTAACAGCATAAGTTACAGTACTTCAAAATATCCGACCACATGTCAGATTTTATTGCTCTGTAATGTTCAAATATACAGATCCATTCTTGTATGAATTTTGCCAGCAGGTTCAGTACAAATAGTTCTGACAGCTGTGATGGAAAAACAGGACCAGCTTGTTGTTCAGTATCCCTAAAGACATGCCTGCAAGTAGGTGACTTTCTACGCAAATATGCTGGATCAGATCCCTGAGTTTACTCCTGGCATGGGATGGATGCATGCAATTGAAAAAAAAAAAAGTGATTTAGAAGTATTAAAAAATATCATCTACTTAAGTCGATAATATTCGATTTTGACATCACTATGGCAAATACTGACATACTGCATATAAATTTTTTTGGCTAATTCCTAGAATTTTTATCAGACAGGAAAAATAAACCACAATGAGACAAGTCTCTAGATTCCAGAAAGCAGACTGGAACTGCAGAGTACCAAATGGGAGACCAAGAACAGAAAAAAATGCTCAGCATTTCACCTCATGTGATCACTAAAGATTATCTTCCAGTGTAATGGGAAATAAATACAAACAAAAGGGTTTTTTTTTTAAAAAAAGCCAAAACCCCTAAGAAAACCCCACCATCACCAACAACCAAAATTGCAATTAGTAGAACTCTGGATTACACCTGCAGGTAGTTAATGAGAGAGGAGGTTTACTATCCCTTCCCAAAAAGGCTCCCATTTCTAGTTTTCAATATCCTGTGCTCTGTGTCCCAGTGGCCTTATCAACAATCCTCCTGCTTCCTCCACCCTACAAGTGGCACCAGATTTTCAAGGAACTTGGAAATTCACTGGATGCTCATCTGCTTTGAAGGAATGACAAAAGCAACTGCAAGCTACCTGTGTTCAGAATAAAACTCTCTCCAGTGCTCCAAATTTCTTAATGGCTCATGAAAATTGGGTCAAGATATTGGGTAAAACATGTAAATCTGTTCTGAGGAAGACTCCTTCAGGACAGATGAAACAGCCATAAGCTACGTCCTGAGCAAGTTCTAGCAAGAAGGGTCATAGCAAATTTGGGACTGCTCTGCAGTGATGCTCTGGAGGTGCCAGACAGCTTTGCCATGGAAAACCTGTGGTAACTGGGGGAGGTCCACAGTGCTTAGCTACAAACAGATCCATGCAGAAACCCATTAAAGAGAGAGAATTTAAAGGAACATTAGCTGTCCTTTCCCAGGGAATGCAAGTTCTCCATTGAGCCTTTTAATCTCATTTAAAGACAACAACTATTCTGGCATAAAAGCAAAAAGCAGATTTGCAAAACACAGAATCTTTTTCACGAGATAGTAAAGCAGTATTTCTTCAATTCAATGTAAAAGAAAGTTTCTCACCCTTACAAAAAAATTAAAAATTGCTGACCAAGACAAATCCAAGTTTGTGAATGACAATGAAAAACAAAAAGAACACTAGGCTCCCAAAGAGTGTGAACCCAACCACACATGTTCACAGGTGGCTCTACCACTCACACCTGTTGCCAAATCCAACTATTTTAAGTATAAATACAATCCTCGAGAAATACACAATAGAAACCATTGCACAAGACATGTCTCTTCAAATATAAAGTTCTATCAGCAGCAGTAATCTCTTTCATTGTTTACTGCTGCTCTCCTGGAACCCCCAAGATTCATACTCATTACGATATTTCAGCATTCCTTCTCCAAAAAGGCAAGCCTCTGCTGAGACTGTCTTCTTGTATGTCATGAAGTACTGTCCACATCCCTGACATTATTAATACTGTAATTACTACCACCATCACCATTAGTACTTATAGAATTAGTATAAAAGTGCGATATGTTACTGCACATATTGCAACAGCATAACCTTTTACACTGCCTAAGCAGCACAAAAATCATGAATGTTCAAGAAAAAGAGGCCTGTAAGAGAAATATTGCAAATCAGTTCCTCCAATTCACAAACCAGTACTTCAGTCATCACCAAGAATATCAGCAAAAGTTATTACTCCCCCAGGTAGAAATTATTTCTGCTGAAAAACCTTAGAAGTTCAGTTCACACATCTACAACATTTCTCTTGATTTTCACTTTACAGAAAATATCCATAACTATGTTTTGGAGAAGATCTGGAGAAAGAGTTAAACTCTGTACTTGTGTAGTTTTGGAACAGCATTCCAATCTGCTTCTGTAACAGATATAAACTGAAACATGCTGCTCAGGGACTTGCTACAAAGCCATCCTCAGATTCATGGCATTTCAGCTTAAATGTCGTGTGTCGTTCTACGTGTTTTAGATATCCACAAAAAGGCTGATGACATTTCTGGCGCTGTTTTTGTCAGATTTTGCCTGTTTGGCACAAACTCCACATTTGATAATAAATAAGTAATAGTAGTTTCTTTTATTTTTAAATCAAAGCATGGATTTTACCCTTACCTAGACTGACTTTTGCTTGATGATATTACAGGAGAGGAGACTGGTCTTGCTGGTGAAGATGATGTAGCTCCTAAGCTGGGAGATCCAGATGCTGTCAGAGAGTGAGCTCTTCTTGATGGCAGGTTATTAGATGGAGAAGCATTAATAATAATATTTTGATCTAAGGAGAAAACAAAAGTTTTCATCACAATTACAACAACTGGCCCATTAAAAATGCTTTAGTCCAGGAGACCTATATGAAAATTCATTAAAACATAGTAAGACACTAGCAGGATCTATTTGTCTCAAAACAGTCAAAGAAGTACATATTGAACAACACTTACAAATGTATTTTACCAGAATAGAAAAGGAATGCTACTGAAACTAAATGAAAGAACAATCATGAACAACTAAAGAAATTAATTTCAGAGTTCACAGATTTGGAGTTTTAACTGCAAAAGGAGCTTTAAAAGTTCATTTTAACACTACAAAAAGATTACTTCATAAAATGGCTTTGAGCAAAACCCTGATAGGTTTTTAAGTACTGAAGGAATATACCTACCTGGTTCTTCCTGTTCATCAATATCTTGAGGATCTGAACCACTTCTATTACGATATTCCTTACAGCTTTTTGCCTTCCGAGTTGCCATTTCATCATCAGTGGCCTCTCCACTTTCACCCTAGAAATAATGAGCACCATAATAAACATTCCAAACCCATTATTTCCATTTCATTTCAGTACAATCTGTAACAAAACCATGAGATAAATCAGCTATTCCTTATGAAACAGATTCCTATGAGGCCAACACCAGTAGAAAAGAGACAATTTAAACAGATACATAGTCAAGCATGTGCCCACTAGGTGTTACCTCATTTTGACATCACACAGAAGATGACAATGATTGTGCCTCTCTAGCTTGTTGCAGCTAGTTTTACACTATTTCACTGGTGCACTGGAGCCCTAAAGAGGATGGATCTTATAATCTGAGAAACTTCCTACCTGTGGGTAGCGTAGACGTGCTAGTCCTGCATTTTCCTCTCTCCTGCCTTCTGCTGAAAGCAGTTTTGTCCAGCAAAAGAGAGGAGACTGCCAGACTATGCCATGTTTCTATCACCCACACAAGATAAAATGGGTGCTAATGGGATGTGAAACAACTAGGATAGTATTTTTTGAAACATGAAAACAAAAAGGATTAAGAAAAAATTACACCAACCTCCAGACACCACTTTGCATGTTAAGATTTTTATCACCACCAGTATTTTATCTTTATACTGAGGTAACAACTAAAGGTTGTAAGAAGATTCTGTCCCATTCTGCTAGCCTTGGCACCTACATATCCTAACAACATTGCAAGGATGAGAAAAGAACAAACTATTGGAAAACAATAATCCTCAAACCTGAAACTACAATAAGCAGTTTTAAAATCATCATCTAACTTCTTTTCTCTGGTCCAGAACATAGCTATACACTGACTGCAAGAAGGAAAAAAACCACACAAATAACAAAATATTCTACCCTGTTGAGTACTTTCTTCTTTTTCTTAGCTGTGTTGATTCCCAGAGTGTTGTTTCTCTGCACATTGGGCTTCTCAGTGCTTTTGGTGAGAGATCCTGTGCCTGTGCTTCTTGCACTCCATCGTCTGCCTCCGAACAGCTCAACAGCCTGAGCCAAGGTTGGGCCTTCAAACCTTCCATCCTCCTACAAAGATTCTCAGCATTAACAAAACAACGAGAATAAGGACACATTTTTAAAGCAATAATACAGACATTACTGAGGAACCAATGAAAGAAAAATCAAGAGGAGGCAATTTTTGATTATTGAGTGAATTTCCCATTCTGTAAATTCCCCATTTTGATTATTGAGTGAATTTTGTCTGCTGCTTTGGGGATGTTTTTGGTGCTATTATCACTCATTATTTTGGTGCCCTTTTTTAGTACAGTCATTGCTTTTCTTTAATAAAATACTTAATCCAAAACTGCAAATATATGAAGAGCTTTGTAAGAAAAAATTTAACCTCAATGTATTGAAAACTTGCAAGGTTTGAGATAACCTTGTGTGGAGAATTAGATCTTGCTGTTTAAGTCATGTTACAAAGTTGGAGATTTAGTGTTGATCTTTAATCTAATCTTACTTATTATAGAAACTAATTGCATTTATTTAGCTGTTGATATCTTTGAACTTTTTAATAGAGAATCACAGCATCTTTTACCTGGTAAAGGCTGACATACTGTTTCCGTAGCCACTGTAGTCTTTGATCAGGGAATCTCCTCATTTTTCTTACAGCTTTAGTCAATTCCAGCAATCCATCATACAGCATTCTGGCAGTGTATTTTGGAGCAACAAAGTGCAGCAACTTATTATCAGTAGTCTGAAGTCCATAAAGTAGTGTTATACCATTTTCTTCAAGGGACATATTGCAAAGTTTATTTTGAACACACACAGTGTGCATATCAATGCCCGAGTGTCCCATGTATACAGCCTTGGTTGAAAACAAGTCCAAAAAGCCTTCCACCAGTCCAGTATTACCAAGAAACTGGTATTTACCAAGATCAGCAGAATTGCCCAGCACACTCAGTTTTACCTTAGCATTTGCAGGGCAAACTGTTGTGGGTTTTGTCCAAGTCAAAGTACTATTGTCAGGCTGGAGCTGAAGAAAGCAACGAGCTGAGAGATGTGTCTCCTGGTCATAGTGAATGACGGTTGCCCCTTGTTGCATGAACTGATGCACATCAGCCCTGATGGACAACACGTACCAGGGAATCAGCTCTATCCCATGGCAGAAAGCCTTTTGTTGTTCTTCCACTGAACTTGTGTCCCATTCCTTCAACTGCTCAAATATGTCACTTTCTGAATCCGAAAGATCTCCGATGAGAAATCTGCATGTGAGCAAAGATGAGAGATTTGTATTTAGTGATACGTGTGCTGATTTATGCTATGCTTGATGAATATTTTTTCTGCTGTAGTTTAAAGAAATGGAATACTATCACTGCTACATAATTGGGACTTACAGGAACTTGTATAGTTTTTAAGTATTACAATTTATGTTATTGCAATTTTGTATCAATTAACAGATGCTGCTACAATTACTTAAAACTCCTGAAACAATATCTTTTCCTCAAGCTTTCCAAACTTTGCATTAATAATAAAAAGAGTCTGATTGGTTTTTAAAGCCAAGGGATTCCAGTTTCTAAATCCAGTGTGTAAGATTACTTCAGCTGAAATATTAAGTGTCGTGTGTGGAAATTGATAGCAGGATGTGGTGCATTTCAGACAGGACTTCTAATCTCTGTTCTATTACTGATTTAATGTGCAGATCTTTCACATTATATAATATTCTGATTAACAGTAGTGAAATGCTGGTTAAAATACATACCTTCCTCATAAGAACACACAAAGAATTTTATCAGATACTTTCCATAAGAAATTTTATTTTACTTAGGGAAAATACTAACATTAAACTTGTATGCAGCAACCAAAATTTCTGAAGTATTTTGCCAAAATTAGAAACAGTAGATACAGAGCAACAGCACTGAGCTAATAGAAGAGCTAGTTTAAATGAAATGTCTTCCCTCCAGAAGCTTGCATGAATGCACAAATGTTCAATTTTGGGTACTTCAGTGAACATAAAAAAGGACAAACTGTTCTGTGTACAACAGAACTAATGAAGCACATTTTCCTAAGGATATCTAGGCAGTAAAATCCAAACCATCTTCATCTACATACCCTTTAAGACATCCTCTCCTAATACCCTCTTTGCTTCCCCTTCCTATCACCACAGCACTCCCAGTTCTTGCCCCTTACCTACCAACTAAGCCAAAGATGACCCATATTGTGTTTCCAAGTCACATACACCATCTCCTCTAGTGCTAAACAGCACAGATGACCATCAGCTTTTCCTCAAACTCTCCTCTACCTGGACGACAAATTAATCTGAATTTTTCCCTTATTCCATACAGCAATGATTCCTCTATGAACTTATTAATTGGTGAGTTTTCTGTCTCTTCATCAAATTTATTAAAAAGTGGTAAATAGATGGAGGTTTTATTGCTTGTGGTAAAGGGGCTGACAAAATAACTGCATCAATATTCAGTACAGCTTTGTTTCTTGAAGAAATATTCCTACAAATAAGGTCATGCATTGTAACTGAGCTGATATAAATTGTCTTACTAGAGTCATACCGGACACATGTAAACCGAAATATTTATCTGTTTTATGTAAAATTAACATTTTAAAATGAAACAAACAACTGAAGCAGCTCTTCTCCCCTATGCCCTCAAAACAATCGAACAAGCCTCTGTAAAAATGCAATGAAATGTATTCAGAGAGTAGCTGTGCATGGCTGGAGGAGTCCATTATAGCAGAGACAGAAACGGCAGAGCTGTGTTCATGCCTTGTTTCACAGGCAGCACATTGCAGAATGAAGGGTACAAGAAGCAGGTAAGCCAAGCACACACACGTAGCCACACACAGAAATGGAGCCTCTGACAGGAGCTGCCAAAAGCGACACTGCTGGCAATCACCCAGAGCACTTACAGAGCCTGTGCTGGACCAGGGGCTCTCTTTACATGTGCGGCACTGAGAGGCAAGGAAATTAAAAGATTAAGGAAAACAGTGACACAGATTACAGTTTTAGAGGAGAAAATTTTAAGTATATAAGAACAAAAAAAGTAGAGGTTTTCCCCTATTATTTAATATGTTATTTACTGTAAATGGAAAAGCTTAAAAGTGAAGGTAAGACCAGGCTAATGAAGCAATGATTCAAAGTCAGGAGTATCTTCATAGGTCACTCAATAATTAACAATTCCATAAAAACTCTATTTAAAAAATGGGGTTTTTTTTTCTTTTTTCCATTTTCCTACCTACCTTTATTTTTTAAAAAAATCATTAATTTTCAGAATAGAGTTCTAAGAAAGATTAATGTTTGATATTTCTCTGGCATGTACAGAAATCCAGGGCAGTTAGATGGGTCACTGACTACAGAGTGATAGAGCTTATTTGCTAACACAACTAGGAAAGTAATTATACCCACTGGCCGCTGATTCTATTAGATGCCTTTCATTTTCTTCAAATCAAATTAACCTACCAGCTTTGGTGGGTTCATGTTCCACCGTACTAATCCAAATCATCAAAAGAAAAACGAATTGAAAATGTTTCTTACAATTATAAAGTAATGAGAAACATGTTATGCAGTGTATTTTTCTACCTTTATGACCACGACACTGCAATTATCATTTTCATTTTCAATTATCATTATCAATTATCAGATACTCATAAATGAGTAGTTAGTAGTCTGAACCAGGAAACATAACTTTAATTACCTATTCACAGTATTGTTCATTTAAGTTTTAAATCTTCATTCCAGATTTACACTGGGTTTTTTAAAAAACTGAATTCCTACTTTAGTACAGAGTGCAACTTATTATATTATATTTATGAATAAAGCATAAGTAATTTACCAAGAAATTATTTCATAAGCACATAAAAAAGGAACTCAGTTTAATTTCTATTTTGTTCATCCAAGTGAAATGTTGACAGGCCTAGATTATTTGCCATTTGAACTGTGATTTCAAGTTGATTTTAAAACATATAAATTAACAAAAATGAATTCCTGGAAGACAGCATTACAAATGAAATAAGTCAAGAGATAACATATGTGGGCAGAGAAGTGGGTCTGTCTTTCTTGGCTCAATCCAGTGCACCACTTCCCAGAAGCAACTAAAGCCAGATGTGAATAATTATATTAGAAACCATTCTTTCAGGAAATAATGATTATTTATTTGAAATGAAATTTAGAATTACATGTTAATGAAATAAATGCATTTTAAACAGGAAGATAGTAGTTGCCTCTCAGGCAGTCACTTATTAGATTTAATGTTTAAATAGCTGAAATAAGTTGGATTGTTCTGAACTTGTTGATACTTCTGATACACATTATCAGTAAAATAACTCGAGCAGTGACTTAAGCATGTCTTTTTTTATGCAGCCCTCACATAATTGTATAGTGCTTCACCTCAGTGCAGTACAGTTCTGTTACTTAATTTAAAATTAGTCTAACAGTTACTTAGTTGAAAGCTGACTTGACCCACACCTATGTCTACATGGGCTTTGCAATGAAACTTCTCTGCAAAGCAACATTCTAGAAGATCATGTGAAGTCCTAAACTTTGCATTTGCTGTTATTTCCTGCTGGTGACTAGTACAGCCCTCAAGAGTGTTCTTCAAAGTCAAATCAGATTACTGAACACTGGGCTTTTTTTACACAGGACACAATGAAGCAAACTTCTTTGTAAAATAGCAGGACTACAGGAACCTGAAAATTCAAAATATGTACTCACACAGGAGTGTTTTCTGGACAAAACTGAAACCTCTCAAACTAACATGTCCATAAAAGAAGAAGTCTTTTGAAGGATAATAAATAACCTTTTTTTGAAGGGGCCAGAATACTGCCTGAGCATGCAGAATATAATGTTCTGAGCTCTGATAACAAATATGTCCTGGTGCTATTCCTGTCACTAGAGATCAAAATTGTAATTGTAACTGTGGATTTTTAAAGCTCTCTGTGTAAGACAAAAAGGATTTACCCTTATCATGAGAGGAAGTAATTATATCATGAGGGAAAATATAGCTATACAGAGAATTTCCAAGCAGTTAAGTATCAGGGGAGAAAAGTTCTGACTTGGAAATGGATAAATACAAGGGAAGATGTTGAAGTTGCTCTTATTTCTAAAAGCAAGCCTTGGTAAAAGAAAATCAAAGACTAAAACCATGATATATACATACATGTGATGAAAGTAAATAAATTAGACCTACTGGTACCGGTTTTTGTCCTTCAGAGAGTTCTTCCTTGAATCACTCCCTTCACTAACATTATCTTCACCCTCCTCAGAATCCAAACTACGATTGCAGCTCCGAATAGTTTGAAAGATATTGTTTGTTGTTGATTCTTTTTCTGGATTATTTAAACCATCTTGGCCTACGCGTTGTAAGAAATTATCTTGTCCACTGTAATCTGAAACGAACTATAGAGATATCTAAAAGATTAGTATAGTTACAAACAGAACATTGAAACAGAACATCTACTTCTCACTGTAGAAATTTTTACTATTAAGAACATTCAGTGCATATTTCCTACTTGCTTCCCATGAGATTTTGTGCCTACTTGTAACCCAAAACAGACCAAATCATTTCATAAATCAAGTAACACAAGTTGAAGTAACTCCTGAAAACTTTAAAAAAGCATCGGTCTTTTAAGTTTTCATCTAACAGGGCATTTTTCTATTAAAACTACCATACTAAAACTCAAGAATTGTTGCTTTCCATAGAGGAAAAGCTTCATCTGCTGAGCTTCTAAATTCTGTTTTTAAGGAACTGAACACTTCCAATTCCCAGTGAAATAAGTGGAAGGTAAAAGTATTAAGCAGAAAATAATTACACATTTTGGGCTTTACATATCTGAATAATCCAAAGCACAAACAAGATCCTTTATTACTAATGCTGATTTCTCAGTACTGTGATATTGAACTAGGTAGAAACAACCAGATCTAAATTGCTAAGGAACTATGAGAATTAACTTGAGGACCACGTAACTGACCAGTCAGTAAAAGTCTGGTTTAGAAAACTTTAATTTGATGATGCCTTTGTGTAAGATTATAATAAATAAAGCACTGGCTAAAAATATAACATCTTGGAATATTTGTCTCATTTACCTCTAATGTTTCATATTGGGAGTTATACCGGGGACAGAGTCTGATGAGGCTTGATGATCCATCCAAAACTTCACAGAGCTCTTTTAAAAATACACCACAGAAAGGAACAACTTTACAGCCTGGAATATTGAGTGCCCTGTTGACCACTTTCCTGTATTCAGATGATGACTCATGTTGTGCCATAGCATCCTTCAGACTTCGCATGGTTTCAATATCAGACTGGTCCATAAACTGCCACATTTTTAAAACTTTTCTTGACCTATTGCAAGAAGAGATCACAGCATTTATGAAAAAAAAATTTAAACAATTTACCTTCAAGTCCAACATCCACAGCATACATGTAAACAGAGGAAATTCTAATTGGTCATAAATGAACAAATGAAATCAAGGCCATTATTTTTATGAAAATTCCCCCTTTTGAATTATCAAAGAACAAGACTAAAATTGAGAAACTAGTAGTCTGATTTACTGAAGCAGTATTTCACATTTTAATAAAAGCCCAGCTGCATAAAACATACCAGCAGGCTTTCTAATATTTTTATTGTGTCATTGCCTAAAATTTTTAAGGGCCCATAAAGAAATAAGAAAAGATTAAGGAAACAGCATAAAGATAAACCAGAGTTTATCTTTACAAATTATTTCTTACAAATTCCTTCAGCTATATTATGAACAATCCATAAAGCTAGAAAAACTTAGGAGGTTTTAATTAAATTTATTTTTAAAAAATTACATTGATTAATTTGCTCACAAAATAAGCTATTTATTTTCACAGAAATCAGGAGGTCAGGACCATGTTCAAGCTGTCAGGCACCAGTGCAGAGCAGTAGCTGGAAAGAAATTCTGATTTCCAACAGAAATAGCTCCAAGGACTGTGTGTACCTCTGGAGCTCTCTTACCTTTTGAGCTGTATGTCTATGTAATTATATGGCCTTTCTTCCCGCCCCTAGCCTCAGACATACCAAAAGATCCAAAGGTACACTCACAGCAGACTGCCCTTAATCCCATTTTCCATCCCTGTCCTGGAAATGCTGCTCATCAGCACTAGCCTTCCTCTCCTTTCTCTCTTGTGCTGAGCATTAGAGACAAAATTAAGCTTTAATTGGTTTTGCATTTTCCATCATAACTTATGTGGCTTAGAGATTGGGAATGTATTCTGCTGAAATATACTCCCCATGCCTGTGAGTGTTCCAAATGAGCTTTATTTACTAAAACCATAAACAAATAGCTCAATGAGATCCTTACTAAACCACAAAGAACAGCAATGCAAACACTGTAGAGCTTTCTTACACAAACAGGTTATACAAGGAGGGTCAAAGCCAAGAGATGGGAAACTTGATGTGAACTCTTCCCTGTTCAGTCCCACCTGCTGCCCTCTGACCTGTCAGTGCTAAGGCACTGCTTTCCTGCTCCCCTGGCCCTCCATGAACCTCTCATTCCAGAGCAAAGCACACAATGAGCTGTCTTTAAGCCCCTACTCTCTCCTGCTTGGATAATGCAGGTCCTTCTACATAAGGCCATGACAGCATGAGATCCCAATGTCAGTCTGTTTAAGTAAATCAGAGGGGTCAAAAAACAGATTTGGTTGTTTGGCCTTGTTAGGGGTTGTTTGTCACTTTGGGGTAGCTTCTTTTTCACAATTAAGACTGATCCTTTTAGAGCATCACCATGATTATGTTTCATGTATGTTCTGGAGACTCCAACCCCAAGCTACATTAGTTGTAGCTCATTAGATAAACCACAGCTTTCCCATCTTCTTTTTATATTTTTTAAAACTTCTGCTTAGGAAAAAAAAAAGCTTTTCAATGCAACATATTCAATGTGGACCAGGAAAACTAATGGAGTCTTCAGAGCATTTTGAGAAAAAAAGAAAAAGTTTAGCATGCTTCATTTTTCCAAAAGAGATTACTAGAAAGTCACAGCATGAGATGATGTGGCTTAGGCATGGATTTTTGTTTAGTTTCATTGTTCTCCAGAGACCTCTGCTTAACAGAAGCTGCAATGTAATCTATCACTGAAAAGCCATTTAAAAAAAAAGTTGCCAGTACCTTAGCCCCGCCAGGAATTCCATCACAGCATTGTAGTTGCCCATATTCCAGCAGCATTTTGCCACATGTACTAAGTATGAGAAGACTTCTCGTTTCTCCTCCATAGAACCTGCAGTCAGGATCAGCCAGGTAACCCATGAGCTCACCTTGTAAAACCAAACACAGCATGGTCAGCCAAAGCAATGCCGCTTGGAGCATTCATGTATACTTGACAGATAATGTGGGTTTGTTTGGTTTCTTCCATCAGCAGAACATCAGTCAAAATTCCCTTTACATGCTTATAGCCAAATCACATATATACTGCAAACATAACTTACACAGTGATATGTTCACATTACAACAATTAGATCATTAACTAGACTAGAAAAACTTCTATTAAACAAAAACCAACTGCATCTTCTGAATACACACTGATGCCACAGAAGAAAATGGACTGTCACTGATTTCTAAAGCTGCTAGAGAGATCTGCTGTATAAATTCTCATTAACATGGCTTATAGATCACAGCCCCACAGTGAATAACCCTTGTTAACAATATGAACAGTGAAAGTTGATAAATTGGATTTTTTTTGTTTTGGTTAATTTCTTAAAACTAGATGCATTTAATGCACATTTTTGCTAATTTCTACATGCATGGAACATTTCAGACAATTTGCAATATCTGTTTGTAAAATCACAAATTAAGCAAATAAAAAGAATCCCATCTCCCAAAGTGTGTCCATACTACCAACTTCTCTTTGGTAATTAATTAATGCCAGAATCAGAAATCAACTTAGTATATGATTCTGTTTGTATTTAAACAAATAAAAATCAACCCTTCATTTTATCACTGTGCAAATTTTCTTTCCAGTTTATGTTCCCACAACATCCATAAAAAGTAGCTATATTTCACATGGAAACCTAATTTAAACCAACTGTTTCTTTTTACAATATGCCTCCCTGGAGGCTTGATTTTTGTCATTGTGTAAACACTTAGGAGGCAATAAATGTGATTTGTTTACTGACACTGTGTTCCATTCTTTGGTCCTGAAGGACTCAAGTCTTTACAGATAGTACCAGTGTGAGGAGAGGCATACAAAAATTAGAAAATGCTAGTTCACCCCTCAGGGCCCATAGACTTTAATTTTTAAAACCAAGCATGTGAAATGAAATGTAAATGCATTAGTACTAACAGGAAAATAATCCCACTGAAAATATATAGAGCTTCTATTTATGCAAATCTATACAGACTCATGGGATGTTCCAAGCCACCCACTCCTGAGGGAGGACAATCAAAGACTAGGAAGAATCTAAGTTACTGTTTAACCTGTCTGATGGCCACATCAATCAGGAACAATACATGAGAAATGTCAAGATGAGAAGAAAAGTCATACTCCCCATATGCAAAAAATTACACTTCTAGGACTGAATTCTTGAAGAAATTCATTAACTGGGGACATCCTCAGGACTGAGGACAATGACTGTGGGGAGGCTCCTACAGGTTGTGAGCATCAGGAGCAGCACATGAACCACGGCAGCAGCTCAGAATGAGAATCTGAATTCAGCTAAAATTTTATTGAATGTGTTTAGTTAGTTACTCCTAAAATATAAAATTCAATCAACAAAGAAGTGCATAGCTGAAGAGCACGAAGGTATGGAAAATACAAACCACCATAGCACGGCATGGCTCAGGGGTCAAATGAGGACAAAACCAGAATAAAAGGTAATAAAATACATTCATTAAAAAATCAGAAATTGTGAAACAGAATAGTCAGGTCTGTGGCACAGATCTGGTTTTGTATGCTAGAATCAAGTGAAATATTATTTTTGGATATTATTTTTATTTTCCAGAAAAAGCTCTGTTAGGGAATGCAACTGCTAAACAGGCAATCTCACAAAAAATTAGTATTTGTTTGCTACAAAATACCAAATGTGGTAATGATTTGATTAATAAGGTTTTAGCAATTTTAAAGAATTGTATAATTTTAAACAAATATGTTTTAATCTAAGGTAGTAAAGCAGTAATAATCAGGAGAAAACTATCAAAATTGAGACAGAATGTCTAAAAAGGCAACTGATTTCAGACTCTCCATTAAGAGAAAATCTTTAAACTATGGCAGCCACTTGCTGAAATTCCATTTAATAGTGAGTTTAAGACTGCTATAAACAGCATGATAAACTTTTATAATCCATAAACACAAACGAAAAATTATAAAGGGCAGCATGGATGAGCCTTTTCAGCCTTGAGATACTGTAACATGTAAGAGCAAAAGAAGGGTACAAAATGCACCATGAAGTTCATGCTCACTCCTCTTGCAGGACAACAATAGAGGAGTAGAAAACATTTAAAACATCTTTCACTAAACAAGAAGAAAATTAAAATGTCTGAATCTTTACATTCTAAAATGGAATAGGCAAAGGCAAATAGAACAGATTGGGCAGAATCAGAGGATAGAAGTGAGCATCTAAAGATACAGACCACTCCTGAGAAATAATGAACATTCCTGTTTTGGAAACATTGGTATTTTATTTTTTCCTGGAAATCAGGAACAGATGGTATTCAATAACAAACTTATCAAATTTTCATTGAAATGGAAGTTCAGAAGTGGGTTTTCTCAGATGCTGTTTGTGTACAGCTGATGCACCTCACACAAAAGAAGAGAACTCTACAGGTACTTATTTCTTGGTGGATATGGATTTCACCTGGAAGTTGAATTCAGAATCCTGTTTATCCCACTTTGGCAAGCAAGTATCACAGATGGTACTTTGACATGGCACAATTCCTCTGTCACTAAACCCAGGGGTTTTCTTGTGGGGGAAGAGAGCAAAGGGAAGCTCCACTCTGGCAAGCTCTGACTTCTGGATGCTCCAGCCAAGTGCATACAGAACAGCACCTCCTCTTGCAGCACCTCCCTCTTGGCTGGCTTGCAGAGCCACCTCCCCAGCAGCACCACTGCCGAGGAACACCTGACCTGAGGATGAAGCACCACCAGCTGCCTTGGTGCCAAGCTGCCAGGACAGCAGCATGAGAGCTTCAGCACTCAGGCAGTGCCTGAGCACACAAGCACATCCCAGCCAAAGAGTGCACAGGAGTAGCCTCGCCAAGGAGATCAAAATACACTGCAAGTATTTGTCAGAATGAGTAGTAAACCTTTTTGGACTAAGGTTTTTGTGTTGGACAGCACTTCAACATTAGATCACAATCTACATAACAACACAGTAATCATTATTTCCTTAGTTTACTTTTTTCACACTTGACTTACATAGTTCTGTTTATGTAACTCATTTTAAGCTCCCTTCAGAACAGAAATCATCACAGCAAACCTATAATTAGATTTCCGCTGCAATGCTGATGAGCCTAAAAAGCATGAGAAAATGTATCCTGGCTTTGTTACAATAACCCACATGACAGCAAGACACAAGGAAAGTAATAAATTAACACACGATCCACTTAAACAAGTTGATATTAACATCAGCCTTTTCATTCAGATGGATAAAAATGAGTGTCTTTCACGATTACTGGATACTAATACCAAGCACTAAACAAGCAAAATTGAATAGATGTTTGCTTAAGATTTAAATATTTTCTGCTGCCCTAATAGAAGCACTAACAACACTGAGCCAGATTGAGTTTAGATACATAGAAAGTAGCCTCATTTGCAAAGTTTAAGAGATATAGGAGTATCCTTCAAATCTGAATCTGAGCACACAAGACCTGCACTATATGTCTGGGCAATGCAAGCTATACTGAACAACATGTACTACAATTTGTAGTACAAAAAGATCTGTACAGTTTGAGGTTTTCTGAAATGATCTTTTTATGTAATTTCTACTATTTTAACTGCACCAAAATGTGTTGTATTCAATAACTAATTCCTTAGAAGTTCCTTGGCTTATCTTACTTTGAGCAAAGACTTCAAGTAAATTCAGGTTAGCTATTGCTAATGCATTTGGGAAAAGCATGTTTTTACTCAGCGTGGGGTTTTTTTGAGGTGGGTTTTTTTGTTGTTTTTTTGTTTGTTTGTTTGTTGTTTGTTTTTATTTTTTTTACTTTTAAACACGGGAAATATATATCCATCACTAAAAATGTAAAATGAGTTTTTGATTACCTAATTATTGAACTACCACTAATTTCAAGTAAAATCTATATGCAGGGTAAAATCTCCCAATTTTTCAGGGGCAGTATATAGATTATCACTGAGGCTCAGCCACTTTTACCAATAAAACATGAAGGACATGAAAGAGACACCCCTGATGGAACTTGATCCTCAAGTTACAGTACATGACCTTAAATCTCTGTACAAGTGCAACCTACAGGACTGTTTATCATTCACTCTATGGAAACCTCACTCCATGTAGTACACAGGAAGGAACAGCAATTAATGCATGTTGAATTATTAACTGTATCCCTAAATTTGCCATAGATTTTCTTCACTCATTCTCTTATTTCAGTCTTCTAACACTCAAGATTATGGTAATTCATATACACATATATTTATATATATAAAAATTCTTTGCTGTCCTCTATATAGCTCTTACAGAATGTATTATGTGATTTTTTAAAATGGGAATTAACTTATTTTTTTATGTTTTAGAGAGAATGTAAACGTAGTGGTGCTACTGAGGGAGGAAATTATTAACAATTTCCACCTACAATGTGCAGTGGTTTATCATCTATAGTGTTTTACACTCATTTCACCAGTGCTTCAGTTTGTAAAACTTTTACAGCAATTCCCAAGCTACATACTTCAGTGGGTGATGCTACATGGAAGAAATTATGTTCTCTATATTTATATTACATTTTTAGGAACTTCATAATGCTTGAGAGATGCAGCTTTCAGAGGTGAAATTGCCAAACACAGCTGCCTGACTGAAGTTTAACAATTGCCATTGCTAGAAAGTAAAACAAAATCTTCTGGTTTACCACAAGATAAGATTACAGTACAGGCCTTCTTAAACTTCTACCATAAATTAGCCATGGATATCTTTCTATAACAAATTGTAGCTGATTTAAATACTACCTACACGGGAGCAAGAATGCAAGAAACTTTAATACAGACAAAGTATGTGTATGAAAAGTTTCTGCACACAAAACAAGAAAATGGTTTTTAATCATCCTTTATCCAAAGGATAAGCATGGCAATCTAGAACCCATTTAAGAAAGTCATTCTGGTTTTAGTAATTTTGTTTGATAAAAATCAAGAAATTTGAGTAAAATCAGAAGAACATGAAAAATTCATCAGATATGACAGAATAATTATGGCAAGAGGAAAAAATACTGTTTTTTTAAAAAGCAGATTTCTTAGTGCATCAGGATAGCCCAATTTCTCCCTTTAAAAACAGTAATTAAAAAACACTAGCAGTATGCAGCACTGCCACTAATAGCTGGCTGCAGTGAGTTCCTCAGCACTGCTAACTGCACAAACCTGTCAGTGCACATTGATGAATATCTGTGCATGTGTTTATACACAGTTCTGTATATAAAACAGAATTGGAATTTTTTACATGAGTTTCACTGAGGTTTAATTATTAAATTCTTTGGCTCTTGGTATAATATGCAAAATAATTTTCAGATGCATTCTTAAAATCTGAATATTTTAAATTGCACATCTTATGAACAGATCGTTTACTTTACATACTTGTGTGAAATTATATAACCTTACAGAGAACATTTACCATTTTAAATCTGATTAAACACCATTCCAAACAAGGACTGGAAAGAGTTTGATATTTGTACAAACACAATCTTTTTAAAAGCATTATGCAAACCCATTTAGGCATTGCAAAAAAATGCTGAACTAAGAAACAGAGTGCAATATTTATTTACATTCCATTATTTCAGTAAAATGATATGTCTGTTTTGCTAGTGAGGTTTAAATTTGTATTTGAATGAACAATGAAAAAACCTTACAAAATTTAACCATTAAAAATAAAACTAACATCACTAAGTGTCCTAAGTAACCATATTTTAATTAACTTTGCTGATTTAAGAATGGTTTAGTGAGTGATGAACCCACTTCAGTTAGCAGGGCTATACTAACACTGTTCAAACTTTTTAAACTTTTTACCTTATTTTTTGGCAACCATATCTTTCAAAAAAATCACCTTGTCCATCTTTCTTATTTTGCATTCTCAGTACTGTAGTGAGACTACCTTAAGTTAGCTGTCTGAATGATCTTCCAGTCTGGTGCAACTTTCAATCTAAGAACTCACAACTGCTCTGTAAGCATATCTCAGCATGGAAAATTAAATGTTTCAGTTTGTTTAAAGTTTTATTGGTTTTCTTTTCCTTGAAGCTTAAGCCAGAAAGATCAAGTTACAAGAGACTCTCCTCATGTTTATATAAAGCTATGACTGAAATTATTTTATATCTTTACATAAACATAAATGTTTAAAACATATACATTGTGTTTGTGTCTCTGTGGTTGCTTTGCTGGTGACAGGCAGAAGAGTGGCTGCGAGTCAGTGATAAAGGTGCAAGAGCCTGGGGGGTAAAGAGACAGAAAAAGAAATAGAATCCCAGGAAGACAGTGGCATATGACACTACGGAAGGAGCACGTGTCATTCCACATAAAGAAGCAGGGTGAAATCATGTCATACAAGAATCAGAGAAAAAAGAACTAAATGAAGAAGAGAAAGGCACAGTAGGCAACGAGGAGAGATGGTAAAAAAGTATGTTACAGTTGTTAGGGTCGTAAAACACCCTTAAGTACCATTTTCCTAACTTCCCAGTTGCCAGGGCTCTGTTAACTGCAGAATCTCAATAGTTTCTTCCTAAAGTTTGACATCCTTGAAAACCAAACTTCTTATAGTCAGAGGTCCACCAGAGCAGAAAAATATATTTTTATTACTATTAAGTGCACAGTCTTAGAGACTTCGAGCCAATAGTTTTGTAAAGGTAGATGTTACTGTATTTTACTCTAATCCTCCCACACTAGCCACTAATTGAGAATCAGCTTTTAATTACATTTAGTAACAGCAAAGAGTATCTGTCTTTAGCTTGGTCTGCAGTCTTGCTCTGATGAGACTCTAAGATCAACTGGATATTATTAGCAGCAAATTAAGCATGAGCTGTATCTCACTGTAAAGTACATTTTGTGCCTAAGGCTCCACTATCAAGCAATTACATTTTTAATCAAACCTTAAAGACTACAGGCTTTATTTATAGCTGGTGATACTGAATGCATGTAGCCCAAAATCTTTAGGATTGACGGTCAATTTACACAAGTATTACAAAGTGCTCCTCCTTAATATAAATTGTCAGAAAAAAAAATACTAAAAAGTATACTGCTTTATGAAAAATAAGTAATATAATTGGTTTTTAGCAGAACAATGACATGGAATTGTTTTTCCCCATCATGTAGCCTGTCGTCCTAAAAGTAATTTTGGCTCCTACATTATAAATATACTTCAGTATTTCTATAGGCAATGCCAAAAAAATCAGCAAGTGCTCACTCAGTTTTGCCAACAAAATCATGACTCTTTGTACAAGAATTTTCTTTCCATTTATAAACAAAGACATTTTGAGAGTTCACGTTCATGATTGGCTATGGTAACTGATATACTCCATCATAAGATAAAGCATATAGCAAAACAGTGATTTATTACAAGCAGTAAATATTGTACAATAACTCCACTTAAACATATAACATCTATGTTTTTAAAAAGTTATTCCAGATTATACTTCAAATAATCTATTGCACTAAATACCAAAGAATCTGTGCACTGAATACTTGGGAATTAATTCAAATTATATAAAAAACTATCCTGTACCATTACCAAACAAGGAACACTAGGCAACAAAAACTGCAAAGTCACAAACCTCTAAGACTAAAAGATAATGCTGACTATTTTATCAAAAGCCAACTTTAATGCTAAAATTGTCATTGGTATGGAACACACTCAGTCATTTCTGACAAGACTTCTTCAGGACCTACTTGCTTTTCAGTCCTGTGACCCTTCAATGTCAGAACACAATCATGACCAGTCTAATTTGTGCAGCTGATGACAGCATGTCCTCAAGAAACTGCCCTGGCATTGTGTCTCACCAGGCTGCAGCACAGCATGGCCAGTGCACCTCGTCCCCCGTGGCTCAGCCCAGGGACCACTGCAGGAGAAGCCCCACAGGAGGGAGGGTCCCAGCTGGGTCAGCACCTACAGTCCTCTCCAGACACACCAGCCACAGTATCTTGAGTGCTGCTACTGCAGCTAATTTAAACTGTTTTTAGGCTCTGTTTAAAGACTGAATATTGTAGTTGCAACTTTTATGTATGTTCCCATAATTGAATGAGGTGAGAGAAGCCAATATATTTACCCTATTTGAGTTGCTAAATCTCAGTAACATGCAAGAATAAGGAACACTTTGAAACATGCTAAATATTCACTCATTGATTCTTCTTTGCCTAACACACAAAAAGTTCACCGGGGATCAATATACATTCTTCTATATTTACTTAATTTTATTCTGGTTTTTTTGCTACGTGCATGATTTTCATCTCACCCACCATAAGAATGCAGTGGATAGCAAACTAAAAAAGCACTAAGTCAACTTTATCTTCACTTTATTCCACTTCTACAATTCTAGAAACTGCTAACTGATAACACTGCACATAGCTCACCCCCCTAAAAAAGAAGAAACAACTGTTCCATGTTTCTGCAGCTAAAACATGAGTTTTTATTTACGTGGTTTGATTTTGATTTGGGTTGGGATTTTGGGTGGATTTTTTTTACTGTCTTCTCAATCCTTAATCAATTTTCTATTAAACATGTCAGAAGACTACCTTCCTAAAACCAAAATAAAATCTTACTAAAGAACTCAACATTTGGCTTGTGAAAATGTCATGCCAAGCGACACTTCTTTGCAATAACAATGCTCAAGGCACACACAGTGATTAAATAAATAAACAGTGCAGATTAGTGTGTAGTTATGTTACAGAAAATACAGAAAATTGTAGTTTATAATATTTCTGCGCTGACTCCTAAGATCATGCTTGGTCTACAAAAATAAAAAAAAAACTCAGAACTCCAGCACCTAAACAAAATAATAAACTGACTGAAACTGTACCCCATACTGTCAGTATAAATATAAAGAATGAGAAGTCTGTCATTTTTTTCTTCGTGTTTACTTTACAATGTGCAAGGAAAAGTCAGGCCACTGTTTCCCAAGCTCACTGAGCAAACTGGTCACATAGCTATTAAATTCAGTGGAAGTTATTTAGCTAAATCCCTGGTCATCTTAACTTATATTTTAAAAATTTGTTGTTACAGCTCAATTCAGCTGAGAGATAAAGGAAATAACTAACCCACACATCAGGTAATAACCCTTACGAAAAGCAATTATAAAAGTTTTGTTTTACCTCATTAAACCTTGTCACGAGATCTTCTACAGCATTATGTTCACCATTGGGAGAAGAAAGAATAGTAGCAGATATAGATGCCTTAATGGATGGCAGCTTGCTTGGACCCTCAGCATTACCCAGATCCCTGGTTAGAAAGCAGAGGTAGTCGATGGGTAAGACCTTGCGGTAGAGCTCCTGCTCCTGCTCAGTCAGGATGCTGGCAACCTCCTCTGGGAACTGGATGAGGTGCTGCAGCTCCATCAGCTCCCGGCTGACACCGGCCGCGCTGGAGGGAAGGGCGCTGGAGCCAGCCATAGATGTGCACGCTTGGCGCTCTGAAACAAAACAAATCAAAAAGTCATTAGGCTTTGCCTTTAACTCTTGGACCGTGCTGTGCAAAGGCAAGACAACTTTTGGTTTTGTTAAACTGTTCATTCATTTACTCAGCAATACACTATATTCTCAATAGTTTCTTTCTAGTTAAACAACCTAGTATGTTCTTTTATGTGGGGTTTTTCCATGTGTCTTTGTATCTGGGGTTTGCTAGATAGTGGGCAACTAGAGTTAAGAGACTGTAAAACCACCTGCCAAAACACACTTGCTTCCAGAAACATCCAAACACCTTCTTCTGCTACCCATGGCCTTGTCACAGCCTAAAATAAAAGGGTCACCTGGCAGAGTGTGATCTGCTTTGTGCCTCTGCTTTGCCTCCATGTAACATCCACAGTGCAAAGCAGTCTGAGGCCTTGACTGGGACATTGAGACCCTATTCCCACAAGAAATAACGTATAATGATAATTTAAAACTCATGTGAGTCAGCATTTTCCTTCATAATCCACTTGCTATAAGATAAATTGTATCTGAGCTTGCTGCATCATGAAACCAAATGTCCAAGGCTACAAATAATTTTTAATTCCTCTCAGAAAATGCATATATTGGGGAGTATGCATATTTTATCCATTAATACAAAACATTCATGGAAGTTTTATAATATCCGAGCAGTGCTATCTCTTGAAAAATAAAACTTTCCCTAAGAAGGAAGAAGGCAAGCTTTCTAAGATCGTGTGGGAAGCATGAAACATCAACACAATGATTCCAAAATAGTGAGTGAGTCTTCTCACTAGATAAGTTTAGAATGGGTCCTCTGAACATTTTTTCAAGAATTACTTAAATGTAAAAACATTCATAGCCATATATTACATACCCTTCTTCATTCTCAGAAAAAGGAGTTTATTTTTTTGCATTGCTTCATGAAATATCTTCAGAGATTTTTTTTCTACACATAATGGAAGTTCACTCTAGATCTAGCTCTTACCATATTATATATATATGTGTGTGTGTGTGTGTATGTGTGTGTATATATACATATATAAAGTCTCATTGGATAAAGGGAGCAAATGTTCTACTCTCTAAAAAAAAAACCACAAGTTTACGGCAACTAATTAAAATTCAGTCCCTTATAATAAACATAAAATATGCTACATGAGTTTTCCACTCCTAGTCATTTTGGACAAACTAATATTAATCAGAGGGAAGTATAAAAAGACAGAAAATCGGCTTTTCTTAATATATTCTGCTGAAAGTCAAATCATAAATTGCAGTAGCCCTAGTCTTTGGGCTAACAGAACCTATGGAGAAATGTTCAAATACAGAAGAGACTTCTGAAAGAACTAAGACAAATTGTTTCTGTCTAGACTAGCAAGCAAAAAAATGGGCTTAATTTGCAACAAGAAGTAACTTGGTTATATATAGCGGGGTACATATGTAACTTGATAATGAGTGATGATGAGGAAGTGCTGCACAGTATCTGTAGATACTGAAATCTCTCTCATTGAAATACCTGCAGGAAAGAGTGAGGGGGAGAAGTCAGTTTAGAACACCACTGATATGTCACTGCTGGTTTGGGCAACAGGTGGAGTGCAGTGAGCTTCCGGGCTTCCTTTCAGTCATGTTTGCTTCAATTCCATGTGAGACTGCAGTTCTGTTTCCTGCTTCAATCTGCACAGAACTATTCTCAGAGGGTTTGTAATAAAAAGCACTAAAAGATCATGTGCACTATTCTTGACTTTGCAACAGAACACAAGCTTATGCCAAAACAAAAACAATGCAAAACACAATGTTCATTTCATATTAGAAGGATTATGTATTTATACATGCCTTAACATGGACTGAACTGTCACTGTCACAACCAGCATTATCTCAGTAAGAAGATGATATGGAAGGCATGACACAAACACCCACCAACACCTATTTGCTCCTTGGACATCATAATGCCTCACTGACTCTGCACACATGACAGCCCTTCCCACTCAAGACAGAGAAAGTACAGCATGCACCAGCCTCCTCTGTGTCTCACCACTGAAACTGAGGGTGTTTGGCAGTGTCTGTGTTGTACATTTATTTTAGATCACAAATGGACTCATGAAGTGAATCTCCCAAGCATCCTCACTTACTGTGCTTTAGTTTAGTCTTAGTGCAAAACAAGCGGATCCTTTTCAGACAAAACTGCATCAGAAGATGCACTTCCAGAAGGCAACTAACACATCCCAAATGGTAAAAATCTGTAGCTGTCGAAAAAACATCCAGTCTTTGGAACAAGCAGTTGGCCCAGACAGCTCAGATCATGGCTCAGCTGCAGGTGATCACATACCACAGGAGACAGAGAGCAAGCACTATGGACAGTGCAACACCACAGCAATACCGCTGCTTTCCAAATCCAACATTATTTGTAAGTACAGCTGCCAACACCTTATAGTTGTCCATATAGCAGGAAAGGAAGATATAACTCTGTAAGGAGTGTCTACTGACTGATGAAAGAGAGATAACATGAGAGTGAAGATGAGCTGCTCCTTAAAGCACTGCTTGCTGATGAGGTTCAAAGGTGCATTCCTAGTAATTCACCTTCTCCACAGTACCAACTATGCTATGCACACAGACCTCGAAATCTGGCAAAAGTTGACAATGATTTTGCAACAGGACTAGGGCACTGATCATGATACTTTGCACATTACCTTGCCCAAGTATAACCACCCTTCAGGCTCCACTTTGTACAATCTCTCACATCTAACAAGGCTCAACATCATGGAGTGACCACAGCTAAGGCTGGCTCTAAAGGTATGTCTATACTGCCAGAAACCATCAGGAATAAATATCTCATTGGAACTGGATTTCACTAGACTGACTGCCCAATGATCAAATCCAGCAGAAAGCTAGAGCAGGGATTTTGAATGCCTTTAACCAAACTACCTATAATAGAACTATCATCTTTCATAATGAAATCTTCACAACCCAGCTTCACTCTAACAGAAAAATGAAGCTGTCAGAAAGAAAATCTTTTCATGGAATCTAAGCCAAGACAATTCAAGAGCAGCCAGTAGTATTAATGGATTTGGAAGAAGACTAAAAATAAATAAAACACTTCCTGATTCAAAACACTGAATTTCAAAGTAGCATTTCTCAATTCTTCATTAAACTGGAAGAACTTTATGGAAATTCTCTCTGTAATGTGAGAGTCCATGGAACAGGCTGCTGCAGCAAAAATGTAGCTGATATCCAAGGAGAGGAACACAGGCTAAACAGAAATCTGAAGGCACACAGCTCATGGCTGAAGTATGGTTATAAATAATGAAGGAGTAGAAATAACTTATTTAAGTAAGTAGAATAACTCATTTCTGTTGACTTTTTCTACACCTATAAATATTTAATTCTTCCATAATTCACATCTTTGCAAATCTTGGTTGTTGGCATAATTTACCTCTCGAGATTCAGATATTTTCTCTTTCCTCATTCCAATCTTTTGTGTTTTATCACAGAACATCCAGGATCCTTATTCTCAACTTCACCACCTTCCATGATTTACATGCTGCGTGGAAGTCTATTCCTTTTTCTGTCTCTTTGTCTGCATTCAACTCGGATTTTTTCCTGGACTATCTTTTCGTCTTTTTGTGTGTGTATGCTTCAGACTTCAACCATTTTTCACTCCTGGAACAGATCTGTTTCTGCTATAAACTCCTTATCCAGTCTCATACACAAATCCTCCAGCTTTGTGTTTTAGTTTATGCTCTTCAGGAAACAGATAGTATCTTACTGCACTTCAAAGAATGGCCAGATCCTTAAAGTGACTTGCAGAATGGAATTGCTTTCAGACCAAAATCATGAAGGTTTTTTTACAGTAAAGGCAAGACACAATCCTCACTAAAATTAGCTGCTGCTGCAATAAATGATACTGGGTTTTTGTGTTCGACCACATCAAGTTAATGCTATAAATACTACAAGAAAATGAGGACCCAGACTATTCATTTGCGAGTTTCCTAAAGCTAAAATTGATGGCTTTGCTTATCCCACTCATAAACAGCTGAAGCAGATAATCTTTAGCATCGCAAGTATTGCTTTCATTAATCAAAACAAGATAACCTCTGCTTAGCTTTAACAAAGAACTTGTGGACTGATTTAATCGTTGCTGATGCCCATGGGAACAAAGAGGTCTCTGCTCTAACAAAAGAATAATCTTTCTAAGAATGGGAGAAAAATCAAGAGTGCAAGGGAAAAATCACTGCATTTTTTGAGCAAATGCAATCTTAAAAGAGTAAGCTTGCCTAGAATAGGAAAATCTACTTTCAACAAAGTTTGATGGACTGAAAGATTCAATAACTGGATTTCTGTCTGTCTTAGTTTTATTTCTAGGCCTTTTTCTTTCTACACTTACTTTGATAAAAAAGAGTAGTCTCTCCCTACATTCAAAAAACAGTTTTAAAGCAGTAAAGTGAAAATTGTAATCACTAACAACATGTTCACTCTCTAGAAGGCTATTAGTGAAGATCTTGCCATTATGACAAACTGTGCTCTGAAGCAAAAGACAGATTTCAATAGCTGTAAGAATAAAAGTAATTATTCAGCCTATTATATCATCTTTTTAACTCAGATGGGTTTTTTGATAATAGATTTTGCTTCTATGACATTATACTAATATAACTGAAAGTATAGAAAAATCGTAGAGAATTGTTTTCTCATATTAAAATATGTGCAAGAAATAGATTATAATAGAAGCCTTTTTAGTAAGCTATGCTACAGATATCCTCCAAATTGTTCATTTGCTTTAAGAGGATATATGGATTATGTATACAGTGAGAAAATAAAAACTGAGCACAGAAAAAAAGAAATAGTCACAGACAAACAGCTGTCAATATATAAAATGTAGCACTGCTCTGTTCAAAAAGGAAGAAAAATACAATAAAAGCTCCCCCAAGCAGAAGACACCTATGCAATATATGGAAGTTTAATTGAACACCAGCTTCCAGCACAGATCAGCAAAACTAGGATAGCATTGTTTTGCTGTCCCTTGGATGCAACATATCTCGGTACAGTAATAACCAAACCAACAAGCTTCTGTTAATTTCCTTTTTCTCTTCTATCTAATTAAAAATATCTCTCTCTCCCTTAACAAACATGAATTGACCATTATCAATTTTGACTGCAAACAACTCACGGCATTATTAAAGAGCCTAAGTGAGAAGCCTGACATGAACAGGATCAAGTTCAAGTTTAATTTCACTGTAGAAACCACTGAAAATCAATAGATCCATTTCGTCTTCAAATTTGCTTATGAGCCAAGTAATCAAGGAATGAGAAGACTCACAGGCTCTTTCCATGTACTTAAATCTAGCAATATGGGCTACCTCTTAAAACTGCCTATCAACACACATTGGAAATTATTATTAGCAGGGGAGCTCTGATCTACAGCTAATCTACAGCTCTGATCTTTCTACTTGCACTAAAAAAATTGAGTTCATTATGACCTAAGCTTCAGCAAGCAGAAGACTTAGAGATAACCTGAAGAAGATTAGCTAGGGTCTGTAGAAAAAACTGGGTTTTTTATTAAACCAGATACACTCAGAGAGCACAGGATCCTTTTCAGGTTTGGAATAGAAACAGCAAACTTCACAGCTAGTTCAGGAATACCTGCTTTGAGTTTAATTCAATCATAGTAATAGCAAGACTTTGGAGAAGGTGATCTCTTGGGGAGCAGCAGCAAGTTACCACATTGGGCCAGATGAAAAATGCAATAGTTTTTATAGCACAAAGAGAAAAGGAAAAATGTAGAAATCATCTGTAGAAAATAATTTGGCTGGTAATAGAACACCCTGAAACTCTAACACACAGATATTTCTGCTGAGGCTGAGATTTTACTGTTGAACAGATTTATGAAACCACTGGAGAGGATTTTTTTTAAAAGGCAACTAGCATGTTGAAAAATAAATGAATTAAATTACATTCTATACACAAAATCCTGACTCATGAACTGACTGCATAGTGGAATTCAGCAAAAAAGAAAGATATGGAGTTATCACAACAGTCACTAACTCCTAAAATCACTTCTTGCTTTAGGAACCGGCAAAGAGTTCAGTTTTGAAAACCAGACTCTGAACACAATTTTTAAATTTTGCAATTATAGCATCAATCATGTGAAATGACAGAAAAAAAAAACCCCAAACATGGAAGTACTGAATAGTTAGAGATAAAACCTACCTAATAATTTCTGACTTAAAACAAATATAAGTTGTCTAAAAAAGTGACAATTATTAGGACAGTTGAGATGTACACGCATGGGAAAGAATTTTTTTTTCCTTTAACCACAAAATTTAGGTAAATATTTTCACAGGGTAAAAACCTATGCACAACAAAATATTCAATAAATTTGATTTAAAGATTATCAACATGAAGTATTAATATATTAACTTTGAGTTAACAATTACATAGCATTCCTTACATTTTTCAGAAGTTCCTATCCTTAAGGATGAGCTTGAAAACCTATTAAAACTGTTTATGGCTGCAGTAGAAGATCCTGGTTTTAAGCTAGATACACTGATATTAGCTCAGTTGGCTAGAGCATGTGCTAATAACATCAAAGTCGTGTGCTCAATCCCTGTATGGGCCATCCACTTAAGATCTGGACTCAGTGCTCCCTCCAGGTCCATTCCAACTCAGAATATCCTGTGAAATCTCCTGAAATACGAGCAGTGACATAATACATGAATGGAATTCAAAGCACCACCATGATTTCACCACACCTGAACTGTCATGCCTACCTCCCAGCATTCTTAGTGTACAGCTACACTGCCCTGTGTAATTACATCCACACTGCTGCTCAGATTTCTGGAAGTGTATCCGAGGGCTTTTACCACTCCACTAGCCTGAGTCATTCATGGAAATTCTTTGCAGTGTACAAGAGAACTTGGCTGCTTGTCTCTGAATTACCATATACTGTCAACACATTTAACCAACCATTTCCCCTCTATATGCAGATTGGCTGGTACTGGCTACAGCTGATAAAAACAATCACAGACCTGTCCATAATAAATACATCTACTGGGTTTTCTTCTGGCTGTAAACTACAAAGAAAAAAGATGCAATGAATAGCAGTGTAACATTTATTTTAACTTTGCAAAACTGGAAGATCTCAGGACAAAATTTATGCAATTTGATGTTGATTTGCCAATTCCTTTCCATTTTCAGGGAAGCTAGCAAAGAGCTGAGACTGCATCCTCATGCAGGAAAGTACAACTAGCAATGGCTCCAGCATATCTGCATAAGAATCAATGTGGTTTTCGAGTGTTAACCCCAGCAAGTAAACATTTCTTCTGCTCCTGAAATAATAGGCTTTGAAAGCAGAGCCATAACAAATGACCCCGAGGCTGGCAGAGTAGCAAATGGATGCCTCAGCTACAAAGGGCACCCTGTGTAACACAGAGTTTGGCTGAACATAGACATACCTCTAGGTATTATGGAGAGATGGATCAGCAGTGCTGCCAGAGGTCTGAAGAGATCCACCATCTATGTGTTTAGTCAGAAAGCAGCTTTAGTGCTTCCAGTCTACATGTATGGCAGTGGGCCACCTGCTATTTTAGGGGACTAAAATTCACCTACTGCTGTAACTCATGAAACTATATCCTGATTTCAGAACACGTGCCAGAAGAAGGTTTAATTATAATTTGGTAGATAGACTGTGAATGTCTGGTTGACTGGTTGAAAATTAGCTCTCAAATGCTGTTTGATACCAACATGCCATCTGTCTTGCTGTGGCATGCTGCAGCATGCACTGTGCAAGACCAGACACAAGATTTCATTGCTTCAGAGGTAACTATCACCAGGAAGGCTGGGTGAAGGGATTCTGGGCCATAATGACTGATCTTCTGCATCTACACCTTTATATCACAGTGTAACAGATATGTGAAAAGGCTGGAAAGAGGTTAACACAACACCATCACACTTGCTATTTAAGTGCTTTCAGGTTTTTCATTCTTTTCCTGCAATGAAATCCCATATAATGAATCCCCTCCTCTGAAAAACTCCTGAATGATTTCAGAAATATTTCACTTTCACATATATTTCATAAATCTCTCTCGTAAAGGCTGTTGTAGTGGTAGACTAACAGGAGTTTGACTTGAGTGACCCACCAGCAGGAGGGTTCTCTGTGCAGTTCTCTGTACTCAAGACCTTTTAAGATCTGGATATAAATACAGCACAGCATATGGAATGTTAAGTTCAAATGCTAAACAAATGTACATGTAAATTACCAGATAAATTCCAGCCCATAAGAACAAAATGGTCAAAAGTGAGGATTTATAAGTTTACTTTGGAAGAAAAGAGTGTTGTAGAAAAAGAATTGTACAATTCTCACTGTAAAATGAACTTGTTACTGCTAGAGTTAAAGCAGAACTCAGGTCAACCTTACCTCCTACAAAACTGATACAAAGCACATCCAAAATCAAAGCAAGAGCTGCTGTTCAAAATTAACTTAAATGCATACAACTTTGAATCAATGCTGCAATGGAGAAATATCCAGTAATTAGACAGAGTGCAAGAATCTCAAGTCAGGTTCCATATTTGAGCATTTTGATCAAGACAGTAAAAATCCATCTTATTTCTAATTTTCCCATTTATGTCATGCAGAAGTTTTTCAATTTAAAGAATGAAGAACTCTGTCATAAATCAGTGAATACGGAAGAAAATGCAAGCAAAAATGTAATTTGAGAATATATATACACACACCTGTGGAAAACAAGGATGTTAAAATTAAGATGTATATAAAGTTAGGTACCCATTAAAGCGAGGGCTTATGATACTGATTTTCTATATTTTCTTTTTTGCACTTTTAGGAACTTAATAATTTTCAAAGACTATACAAACTGTAGTTGCAGCAAAATATAGCATTCATAATGTAAATAACTTTAAAACTGCAACAACAGGCATTTTCAGCGTTTCAGAGCCTCAGCCTTGAGGCATTCCTTTCTAGCCTGAGTGCACTGGACTTCAACATCAGTAATCCCTGCATTTAATTAATGATCCTTCCAAGTTTGCACCTTGCTGCACAACTTTTAAAAATTACCACAAGTGCAAATTAAAACTCATTTTTGGCTTTAATATTCTCAGAAATAGATTTTGTAAAAAGCAACACCTTCCTTACTTTGGTCTTACCCTGAAGAAGAGATTATTTGTGACAGCAACCCTCTGAGGACAGGTGGGAAAGAGGAATGGTCTGCTCCCATCTGGTCCAGTTTCCCAAATACTGCACAGGAGTGCCCAAGTTCAAATAACTATTTTAATGAAAACTGTTCCAGTTTGGAAAACAATCATTATATATAGTTATTCAAGGTAAAAATAGTAAGAAGGTTTCCTACGGCTTCAGTGTCACATCAAGTGAAGCAAATACTAAAACTGCCATTGGTGTTAGCAGTACAAGAAGAACACTAGATGCCAATATGAGATCTTAAAATTAAGTTTAATTATGTCAAAGAATAACATGAGAATTAAGATCTGATAAGTGTACAACACTTAAAACCCATTTTTCTTGACTTTTGAATCTTCAAAGGAAAGACAATCCAGTGCACAAGACACACTACCAAATTTTCCACATAGACCAAAGGGCAGGCAAATCCGCTGCATAAGGTGTTTTGGTTATTATTCTTACTGATTATTGGAACAAAATTAATCCAAGCCACATCCAGTAAAAACCACACTTGATTAGATGTTCCCGATTTAATCCTTGAAGCTTAGCAGTGAAAGAATTTTTAATTAATGGAATACACTTGAAAAATGTTCAGTCAGTCCAGAGTATTCATCATCCTGGCCTGCTTTCAGCAGTCACCTAAACAGAATCTGTTCCTAACACTAGTTTGTTTGAGACCCGTCCTCTACGTAACAATTTCACAGAAAATGGATAGAGAATAGAGCCACTAACAGCAGATTGTGCACCTGTGTACAAAATACCTTTGTATGATCTGCTAAGGAACCTTTTTCACTTATTTTGTACTACATTTTGAATACTATAAATTCAACCTCTACATAACTGAAGCACCTACAGAATCTACATGTTCACCACTTAGTTTTGGTGAGGATTCTATTATTGACTCTACTGTGTGCTCTGAATATTCCCCAATGATGAGAACATTTTGTGAATAGGAGATTTATTGTAACAGCTACAATTTAATCTGATATTCAAGATTTTTAGATTTCTAACATAAACAAAATCCAGAAAATATACCTGTATTTAAACAAAAACATACACACAGAAATGCCCAAAGACACATCAGAGAAAACAGCATGATTTATTAAGGCATCAGTCAAAAACCTGTAATGGAACACCACAAAACTATTGTGATAGTAGTTTTTTGTCAGCAGTGTACAGCAGGAAGAACCTGATAAGAACAATATGGCCTTTCAAAGCGCTGTTAAAGACAGTATCATCATTTATAAAGATACTTAACAAAGAGTTAGTAAAAACAGTGGATTCTATGCTGCTAAAATGAAATACTGCAGTAATTCTATCTCCTAGTTCAAAATTCACGATGTAGAGGAAACTATGAAAATATTCTCTCACACAAGAATAAATGAGTGAATCAAGGACACTAATTGAAAAAGATGCGAAAAATGGAGAAAAATTATGAACTGAAAATAAGTTGATGGATTACATAACAGGGTGAAGGGCAAAGCTAATACTTACAACCATTCAGCACTCGCACTTCATTATCAAAGAAATGGCTTGAAAGTATTTTAAGACATACTAAAAAAGTATTCACTGAAACTGGTCAAAAAAAGAGAGAGACATTTAAGACGTGAAAATGAAGATGACATTAAGTGATGATGACATGTTATGATGATGACATGAATGGCTTACTGACCCATTAAGTAACCTGCAGCCACTGGGAATGCTGGGCTGCAAATCCATGGCTCTTCTTGTATGTCAGAGCACTGTCACTGAGGCCAGCTATCTCCACTTTACCCCAACACAGCCAGAGCTGTGCTACTCCTCCTTAGGTGCCTGCCTACAAAATATCATTTGGTCTGTGTCCTGTTTACACTGCACAGAAACCCAGGGGTAAAACCACAGCTGATGCCCTTGCTGTAATCCTTATGTGTATCCCTGGATAAAAACAAGCACAATCTCTTAAATTTTAGTTTAAAAGAATTAAGGCTAGCTATTGCAGTTGGACTAGACAATATGAAGGTCCCTTCCAACTGAACTATTCTGGACTACTGTATTCTACATATTACTTACATTTTTTTTCCATGTGGTTGGAATTAAAAGTGGACTGTCTTCGAAGCTAGTATTAATAGCCATTTCTGAGCAATACAGTATTATGGGCTAAGTATCCTGGGCTGAGTGCTCTCAGGACAAAAGGTATGTTACTTAACAGACGCTTAGTATCGTAAGATGTTTCTTCCACATAGATTCTGCCATATCAAAGAAACAATCAGCTGGAGACACAGCAGATGAAAGCTGTGGGAACCCCTAAGGAGTCAGCCAGTGCAGGTAGTCAAATTCACCAGGAAAGCACTTCATGGATAGAAACTACAATGCACAACATGCAAAGGGATCCACATAGGCAAAACACAGATGGCTTTACTAATACATGTCTATTGTTTATTTTACTATGAGTTAGTTTATATTCTTTTTCTCTTTCCCCAGACACAGACTTTTCTCAAGATCATTGGTGAGTATGTCTTGTAAATGTACAATATGTCTAATTAGAATTTTTCCTGTAGGGTTAAAATACAACTGAGGAAGCCAGCCTGAAAAAAGGAAAGTCTTTAGTTACAGAGGAATAAAGTAAAACTACTGCCATATTGATGTTTTGGGTTTTTTTCCAGAAGGGAAGTAATTCAGCTCTTTTCTTCTGTAAACTACTTCCTCTCATAATTCAGGAAGAGTAAAACCAATCTCTCTACCTAGAATAACATCAATCCTCTTAGTCTTACATGTTTTCCTTATTTGCAATTTGAATGCAAGTTTCCAGTGTACTACAATACCTGTTTGGCAAAGTCCAATTACCATTGTTAAATTTACTGAAGAAGAAAAGGATTCTGTAATGAGTTTACAGAATTAAATTAAAGAAGCTATTCCTTACTCTAGAATGCAATTTCCAAATTTTAAAAGGTAATTTTGAAAGGTATCTTTCAACGCAAACATCTAATTATGACAATTACCTGAAAATTTTCAAAAGGGTTGTAAACAGCCTGAATCCTTAACAAGCTGATTTTTCTCATGAGGAAGCTGATGGGAAGCTAAGGAAAATTCATATGCTATTTTTATAAGGGATTAACATGAATTTACAACTTCCCATCAGAGTAAGTGGGATGTTCATGATGTTGTAAGTATTATATCATGCCAATTTTTCTTTTAAGAAAGTATTGCTACTTTCCAGCCAGCTATTGCTACTATAGCCAGCTATTCTTAGCAAGGTTTCTGGAATCACAAAAACTGTGCCAGAAGCACAACTCAGAGGATGTTGAGAACCATTTTAAGCGGGAAAGAGAAATACACAGCAAAACTCAGGTCAATATAATCAAACAGACATACAAGTCCACAGACATACAGAACATATCAAATGCACAGTCACTTTCAGTGGCTATACCAAGAACTAAATGACCAATGACCAATGGCACTGTGGGCTACCTCACCACTTCAGAAAGAGCCAGGTGAGCTAGCAGTGGAAGTGCTGATATGCTTAATAAAACTGAAGTCCAAGAATCTGTAGTACTGAGACAGCAAAACGATTATGTAGCTCAATGGACAAACTTATCACAGTAACAAGAATTGCCAAAAAGTCAAAGCTGAAAAGATTTTGATTCTTCCTTTCATGTTTTTAAATTATAGAGTGGAGAAGCCTGTGTGATTTAGCCTTAGAACTGTAATCTGTTCTGCAACGCCGGAGTTTAAGCCAGAGAGGGATTAGTGGAATACAGCAGACACAAGAGAACAGGGCAGGCGCATGTCTGGAAGCCAAAAGAAGTAGAACAATAGACTACACAAAGTATTAAATCAACCTTAACTTCATAACAGAGGTCTAAACAATCTCAACATCTATGACTTGCCTCAGTATTACTTCTTCTTACCTCAACTATAAATGCTCTAAGTACTTATTTATCCTTGCAAGCTTTTTTACAACTTCACTAGTAAATTGCTATAATTCTGCTTAGACTAAACCCTCCTATAAGCAACTATATAAGCAACTATTTTCTATAATTGTTTTTGTTTAGTTTCTGTCATTTGGGCATCATAAGGTAAATTAACAAAGATACATTTATACAAGATTGTGTTCAATCAAACAGTTTAGTTATTTATATTATACTGCTGAAACTAACTATCTTGTTAAAAAAATGAAAGTTTGGCTTTCACAGGATTAGTACACTTGCTACATTAAAGCTGTTCTAAACAGTCACAAGACTACTTAATGAATTGTGTCTTTGTCATTAAGCTTTAGAAGATTATACTAGAAAGGGTGTTTGTAGTCCTTTCCTAACAGGAAAACTTTCAAAGCTACTGATTTTACCATCTGAAAACAAACTTAAAATTAGTAACTTCCTCAGATTTTAAGAAATCTCCCTTAACCTGAAGACTTTGAATGCAATTAATTCCTTCTGTAAAAGTACATAGCAAAAATTAACACTTCTCTTCCTTCATTGTGGTACTACTGCTAGCAGTATTGCAGTTAAGGTTTTAAACGGAGTTAGGGCTAACCATGTCAACAATATTCTTTATATAGCAAGAAAATAAAACAACTGGGAAAGCACATTTGTCTTTAAGACCAGCACAGTCCCTACCAACCCAAATTATCCCAGGACTGTTACATGACAGTTAATCATTTTACCATACAAACCCGACTTTAATAGAAAAGCAAGTAGTCAAATTAGTGTATATATTATAGATCCATTGGAAATAGGAAGTATTCTAGCCATAAGAACTGCAAATCCTGTGTATGCAAAGGAGTTTTGCTTTCCTAAAGTTAATGACTCTCAAGAAATGAGATGGCACCCTAAAATAATTTTTTTTAATGAGCTTTTAGGAGGTGGTGATGGCAAAAACAGGTCCCTGTGCACAGATCATGGATGACACCAAAAATCTACAGTTATCTTTCCTCTATTTTTTTAAGACACAGACAAACCACAGAGTATGCAAACAGAGCTATAAAACTATTCCAGGCTTGAAAAGTGAGACCCAGAGAAAGAGATTTAGATGAGAAATGCCTAACTTTCATTCAGTAAAATGAAACTGAGAGGAAATTTGACTGTAGTAGATATGTAAGCACCTTCTAACAGGGGAAATACATGAGATTTTAAATAATTAAATCCAGCAGAAAAAGCGCATAACAAGAACAAATGGTTGGTCCTTGACAACAGACAAAACCAAAGCAGATGTGCTACCCTTCTTTGTCTTAGAGTGTCAGTGGCCACTGGGGAAAGCTGTGCATGTGGATGACAGTTCTCAGGCTTCTTCAGAAGGCTGCACAGTAGCACACCTGCCTTTTGATTACTGAGCTTACAACAGAGACAACTTAGAAGGATTTCAGAGCAGCTAAATATCTCCACTGACATTAGGCTTTGCAATTCTGTGAGCTTTCTTACTTTCCCAAACAACATGCTGTTAATGCCCTCCTGTTTTCAAATTTGATGTACCATCATCCATGCAATCACTAAACCTTTTGTTCCTTCTCATGCTTTCTGAAATATTTTCCAATATTTGATATTCAAAAAAAGTTTTAGGTTTTGAAGGACCTCTCTTGTTTCTTCTGAACAAAAGGAAGTATAATATTTTGGGAGTTTGGAAGCAAACAGAAATCCTAGTTACTAACACAGTTTTAGTTCTATTTTTGCTTCAAAATATTTTTTTCCTTTTTACTTGATGTCTTTTTTTAGAGAAATTCATTCCATATATGGTTATGGAAAATACCTGAAGATGTTTTTCCCCAAACACTGACCTTGTATGCAAATCCTACCATCTTCAAGATAACCAGTACCTGAAGCAACAACTCTTCTTTTTTGTGCTCAATGCATATTTAAAAGGTTTGTTAGTAACTATTAGAAGGTTTCACATTCACAAATGCTGTATCTATGAAGTAGAAATGAACCATATGATTTAATTTAATTCCTTCTACTTCATGGCAATTAAAAAATGGCATATTATGAAGACCTAAAGCCTAGAAGAAATCTGCTTCTAAGGTTTTGGGTTTTTTTTTCCACATTTAAGATACTTAAATAATAAAACTATTTCAGGGTGCTTTAAAGTATGATACCACAAGTAAGTTCCTAAAGTGTTAATTACATTTTATCAGCCAAGTGCCTACACCAACACAAAAACACAACTAACTCTTTTCAGCAAATATGGCAAAAGCATATTTTGTAGGTATAGCTGCTTTCAGAATCAAGTCCCAAAAATCAATGATGTTTCAAATCTGAATTCTTCTGAATTCCAACTTGAAAATTCTAGATACTCATAAGAAGAGCAATTTACTTGAAAAAATTGTATAATATTTTTTAAAACAAGTTATGCATATTTATGGTATCTCAATAACTACTCTGCTTTTAAAAGGAAATATGCATGTCAAAGAAATTTTTTACAGAATCATAGAACATGATGATTTGTAAGGGACCAGAAGGATCATCCAGTCCAACTTTTGGCTTTCCACAGGACCATTCTGCTGTGTTTCTCTGTGAAGCTTTGCAATTTAAATTTGAACAAGTGAACACGTGAACAACTCCAGATCGAATCTTCTCTAAAGCTAACATAACAGAAGGCATTTGAAGCACTAGCTTCTCCAGATTCAGAATTCTTCTTCCCCCCTCAAAGAAAAATACTCTCAGAAGACACCACTCTGGCCTGTGGATGGAGGCAAAGAGAGGAGATCTAATGCAACAGCATCAGATCTATCCCTTTCCTAGAAGATCTCAACGCTTAAAAAGAAAACTGAAAGTAGGCATGAAATGTGTCGTACTAAGTCCGTGGGAAACAGAAGACAAAAATATGCAATTACTGTAGAGGTGTTTAAAGCCCTTAAGATCAAGCTCAAGAAAAAATTACAGGCACTTTTAGCATCAAATTGTATCCTAGTTCTTCTACTATTGCTTTGAAACATTTTCAATTTGTGCTTGATAAATCTTCCCAGCAAATTGCTTATTTCAGAATTACTAAAATATGTAGCAATCCTTTTATAGACATAACTACTTAAACATTTGAAAACTATGTCAATATGAATCTTCTCAAATAAAAGCTAAACCAATTATGCCCTAAGAAAAATCCTCATATCAGCTTAATATTTTAGAAAAATGCTCATACCATTCTGCCTCAAACCAAAGCTAAAAACATTACAAAACAAGTCAGGGTTTGAGTTGAAATTAACTAAAATGAATTTCACTCCTTTTATTGTAATACTTCTAGGTATCCCAGATTTGTTATCACTGACTCAATAGAGACTTCAAAACAACCATTGTTTTGCAATTAATACAGCTACACTTGATATCAGGGTGCTTTTTTCCTGTGCTGTCTAAATCACTGAGGTGAAAATAATGGTGTTGACAACCAAGACAACCTTCCTATTGCAATGAGGTACTATCACATTGAACAGTGAAAGTCTGTCAGAGCCTTTAGCTAACAGCCAGATTAGGGAAATGGGAGAGTTAGCACATAAAAGACATTCCTTTCACAGAGTAAAATATTATGAACTTTCATTCAAGTTACAGATGCCATTTAAAAAACCATGCAAATACAGGTGTTTTTTTATCACTAGTTAGGAGCAAAACATTGCTTTTACATGCTCCTATGCATACATGTCATTCAGAAAGGAAAAAGAAAGTAAGCTCCCTTAAGTAACCAAAAAACAAGAATTGGTTGCAAGTTACATACTTTTGTATACTGAAGATCCAGTTAGAAAAGCTCACTAAAGAAAAAAGTAGCAGTGCATTTACACTCAAAAACATGTTACTAACTTGCAACATTTATTGTTTGAAGTAAAATTTGAATTTATAAATTATTGTAACAGTAATTTATATATTTTAGAAAAAAATACTTACCTTGTTCAAATACTTTTTAAAGTTCCAAAATTCTTATTTTGTCCAGCAATTTTGTAACAGACATTTGTTTTTTGTAGAATAAGAAACAAAGGAATGTCCCACAACACAATTTAGTATCAAAACAGTTACAATGTGAACCAAAAAAATGCAAAGCAATTTGCCTAAGTTACTTGAAATATTGCATTCAATTTCAAACATACTGAAATACAAAATACACAGTTATGACATTATTTCATATTGCCTATATTAAATCCTTACTTCATTTTCCACCTAGAAATAGTTTTGTGTCCTTACAGCCCTGTTATTAAATGCAGCCATTATAGATCTAACATAAGATTAGAAAACTGTCACCCAATTTACTTCTCTGGAAATAAAACCGCTACTTTGATTTAACTCCCTGTCTGTAATCAGAACTGAGTACTACGGGCCCCAGAAGGACAAATCTTACCAGCAAATGTGCCTTCCATTGACTCTTAGATTCCTCCTAAAATGCCAGAAGAGCAGGTACTTTCAGTACCACAAAAAAGTCTCCACACTGCACTTGTCCAAACTAACAGTCAGGCAACAGCTGCTCAGTTTAAAGCTACAAACTGTGGCAAAATGCATAACTGACATGCCTTGTGTAAGCCATGAAGAAGACATGCATTTGGCTGGCTCACTGAAAGAAAGGTCAGGTTTCCCACCTCCCCAGATAAAAGCTGAAACACTCGGATTCAAATGGAAGGAAGTTTAGAAATTAAGGATGAGCATACATCCTGCTAAGACTAAAAGCATTTGATTTTGACAGCAGAGTTATAAACAAGAGTGATTTTAATTCTGCTGGATTTTTGTCTTTAAATATATAAAGAAATAAGTCACCCTACACTCAGGCTTTTGTACAAGTTATATTTATATCAATGTTGTTTAAACAGGCCAAAAGTAATAAATGGAATTACTTTTGTTTTAGGAAACTTCATCTAAAGCATTACAAAAACCACAATGTGGGTTTCTTTATTAGCAAATGTCCTACCTTTATAGCTATTATGCTCCCTGCACTAACAACTCTAGTAAAAGGCAATTGCATTAGCTTTAATGGGACAAAGGGCTGTGACTTAGGCAACCATCCAAAAAAGTTTCTTTGAGAGGCAAAGTAGAGGAAAACCTCCCTGAGGCTTCCAGAAATGTGATTAACCATGAAGAAATTACAAATAGGGGGAATTAAAAACACAGCATAGCCCTCAGATTGCATCAATGTTCACAAAGCAGAAACCAAACCCCTGCCTTCATCCCACAGTCAGTATCTGGCTCTGGCACCTTTATCACTTTTTTTTCTTCATTCTAACCATACCCTTTCTACACACAGTTTACACCACTTTTTACAAGCAGCAGGACTACATCACTGAAAAGTTAGTTATGAAATTTGCTAGAGTACACAAGACTGAAAACCAACATGTTGCCACAAGAAAGCTTTCTCCATTTCCCCAGGAAGTCTGAGAGAGGTTTGTGCAGAAGTGGAATGCGAGCAGTACACTGAGAGACACTTTGTTTATACAGTGAATATACGTCTTGTCTGAAAAATCCCTACTGAAGGAACGGCCATGAGACCTGGCCAACACACCGATATTTTTTTATTGACAACACAAGCATATTCTTTCTTAATTGGAAGAATGGAAATTTAGTGTTGTTTCCAACTTGCAGCTGGAAATTAGGACACTTTGATTTTCAAAAAATTCATGTTAATTATGATAACATAAGGATGCCCACAGGGATGCAATAGAAAACTTTAAAATTAATTGCATTAATAAATGTAAATTTTATTAATGCTATCTCACTACAAATATACTAAACTAACTACTAAATTAAATATTTCTTATCATTATAGGTTCCATACTAAAGCATTTTTCACTTGTTATAAAAGCAAATATCTGAAAACTCAGAGAAAAAGTCCTGAATGTCTTTGATCTACTAAGTAAACTGGACATTATTTCTCAGAATTTAGGGGGAAAAAATATTTGGAGAGAAATAAAACAGCATTATCCTACAAAATTTGATTTTTCTCTCCTAGTTTGTTTCCTAAAACCAAAGCTTCAAGAGATGACTCTTGAGTCAGGTTGCTTGAGTTCTTGGGGTTTTCTGCACATGACTGACATGCCAATATAAACATACCAAAAAAGTTCCATTCTACACTTTAAAAGTTCCCATGGACACTACTTTTACAAGGTCCATTCAAACAAATGCTCAGACCTTTGAAATAACAAACAATAATAAGCAGTTCAGGGATTAACTATCTGCACTCAGCATCCTATTTCATTTTTTTCTGAAGAGCAGTTGTCATAAAAAAAATAATAAATTTGATTTTAAAACTAACATTACTTTTCACAAACTTCTGCTCTCTCTTTGCACAAACTTCTGCTCTCTCAGCCTTCATCCACAGACATCAGCATGTCCTTTATTACCTTCCTCACAACAAATCTCTAACAACACAGACTCATTCTATTTATTAAAACCCTTCTTTTTTCTTGTGGTGGAAACAAAAGCTATAGATTCCCAAGAAAAATACTGCTATAAGCTGAGACTCAGATACACAGGTTAAAGGATCAACAGCATACCAAAACTGTCACACAGTATTATTGGAACCAAAATCTATATAAAATCAGCTGAAACTCAGTTCTGTTTCTTAATGGCTTAGCCCTGTACACAGGTTAGGATATCCAGATCCATACAGACATGTACCAGGTGTATGATACCTATTACATCCACAGGTGCAATTTTACAGATGAAAATGTTTTAAATTCTTTAAATAAGATTACTTACACTGGTTAACTTCAATCTTCTGTCTGGTTCAATTATGTGTCTATCTTGAAGTAATGTGTCTTACTGATCCTGGAAACAGGACTGCAAGGACAAGACAAGCTATGCTGGCAGAACTTAAATCTTAGCGCCTACAATGTATTAAACATGTCCTATTGAAGGAAGTGTTTGTTAAATTGATGCTGTCAATGATCCTCATTAAGTCCTTCTCCCACTAGCCTTGGTGTGACCAATCTGGCTGCAACCAGGCCTGGCCAGAGGGTGGCAGGTCCAGAAGCCTGACCTCAGCGATCCTTCCCTTCTGCCAGCTTGCAGGGACAATCACTGCAGCCAGCACCGAGGTCCCATGTGTCCCTAGACTTACAGCTGTCCTCCAGAATCTTTCTCCTCCTTCCTGATGTCTCAACCTTGATCTGTGCTTCCTGCCATGCCACTCTTCTTTCTCTTCCTAACCAGATGACCTGCACTTGTTCCTGCTCTTCCTGACCTACATCCTGGAGGCAACACAGCAGGCAGAAAATCCTTGTTTCCTGACTCACACCCTTGCCTCAGGCCACATTATCCACATACAGACTGACCTGTCTGCAGTATCTGATTTCCTCTCCTGTCGTGTCCATTGCCTGACACATCTTACCACAGACTGTCAGCCTAAGACATATTTTGTCTTTTCAGGTCTTAATTTCAGCTCATTTGGCTTTATCTCTCTTTCTAGATGGTCTTAACCTTTGGCCCCAAACATACACACACACAGAAGCACACAAGCTCACGCACACACAAACCACCAGCTAAATTATGCTGGCTTTTCTAAATCTATGTTCATCAAGCTTGTTATCATCCATGGCTCTGACATATAGCTATCAGACAACTGCCCCAACTTCAGGGATCCTGGAATTTTCCCAGTATTGTAACAGTACACTTTGTGCAAAGGGTACAAGAAATAGCAGTGGGAAAAGCCACAGGGACTTGGGCACCTTTTTGCTGTGCAGTCTTGTGGATGGCAAAGTCTGATAACAAGAAAAGGGTTATCACTAAATTCTGTGGCATGAATGAAGCAGGTTTTTTTAAGATCAATGCAGTCTGCCTTCACATTCATGACAAATTAGTTTCCTTATGTTCTTGGTCAAAAACCTGCTTTGTCTGTCTAACAAGTCCCATCGAGCTCTCTGGAAGATGTAGTCTGATTTATATCACAGAGAGTGGCATTAGACTCATCTATTTTAGAAGATGCTAAAGTGAAAAGAATACTGATACAAAATGCAGTCTACTCCATCTTCAGACACCTTTTTCACTTTTCTTCCTCTTAGTTTACAAACAGAATTAAATTGGGGTGGAGTGAAGAGTACATTTCTTTGAAATAATAACTCTATCAAATGTAAAGAACAAACATTTTCACATACTCTAGTTTCTTCTTTAAGACACAACTCTTTTTCACTTTCTGCATAAAATGTCAACACCATATGAACTATGACAATGAACATTTGTTTGACTGGCCTTTCAAATATCATTCCAGTGAAAGTTCTGGCCCGTTCACAACTGTGAGCAGACTTCTCTAACAATCACTTTGTAAGAAACAGAACAGGCTGAGAAGCACGATTTCCTTTCTATAGGAAAAAAACCTAGCTTCAATCCAAATCCCATTGAAAGACACACTTAAAATTTTTACTAACCAAAAACTCCGAGTTACATACAGAGGTACTAAAACAGTGCAGCCTAAATGTCTTCAGCGCTCATATGTGAAAATTATGTTCTCTGTAGCAACAAAGATGCTGACAAGGATGTGAATGTCACTGACCAGCTGTGGGAACTCCAGGCATCTGTGGTTCCCGGGAGCCCACTCTCAGACTGTCCCTGTGCTACCAGGACCAGAGTCACAGCCCCTCAGTCGGGAGCCTGACAGCTCTGAGCACCATCTGAGAGCAGGGCTTGCAGCTACCCTGCTCCAGGCCCAAGACACGACTCTCCTACACAGCAGGCCCTACATGAGTTTTTGAAAACTCTCAGTCTCACATCCACGTGACTGGGAATTCTGGCTTAGAAGGTCTGGTATGTTTGGAAGCCTTCTGTGGAACTAACAACACTGGCTGATCTGCCCACAAAAGCCATCCTAGCCCTGGGGACTCAGAGCATTTAAGGTCCTTAGCTACCAAGCAAGACCTTAGTAAGTATTCCCTGGAGCTGCACTGCTTGTGACTGCAAGGCTCGTTACCAGGTCACTAAGTAACCCCTGAAGGACTGAACACAAAGAACTCACAAAGCGCTTGGTGCTGGGGAGACACAAACCCAGGAGGCTATTCTGGTTTCGCTGTCCCAGTATTAGAGACTTGCTATTTGCAGAGTCCCTATTTCCTGAATTAAATATTAATTCCCTATTACATAAAAGCCCTAACTAAAGAGAGTATTAAATTTTTGATAAGTTTTCCTTTTGAATCATGAAGGCACTCCCCATGAAAATAACAGGCTTCTCTTCAAACATGCTGTGCAAGAGAGTGCTGAACTTTGCCTACAAAATTTGCAAACATTTTGAAAGAAAAAGGAGTGGAATGCGGTCTAGTCCAGGAAAGGTTCTCCAAACACAAATTCAACAGCCCTTGAGGTCTTTTCAAGACTTCATGATATAGACTGGTCCTACCAAACAAATTTACTTCTGTTATGGAAGCTTTTAAAGAACTGTCTGGGAAATTATGTGAGGTGCAGTAATATTTATTCTTTAGCTGACAACTGATTTGGAGTTTCAGTGCCTGTCTTCCCAAGAAGTCATTATATGTGACAGAGCCCTACTTTCACAGAATAGGCTAAACATCTCCCTGCTGACTGCAGGTATTGAATTACTTCTTTCTTTTGATTTGCTGGCACACACAGCTTTTACTTTACCTATTAAACTCTCTTCAACTGAATTTTTCAATGAATTTTTCCACTGTTATCCTTCTGATTCTCTTCCCATCTCCTTGTAGGGGAGTGAGTGGCAGCAGGGTGCTACCTTACACCAGGGTTAAACAACAGCAGCTATTAAAGCACAACAGGATCAATATATTCCCTTTCCAATGCCTCCAAACAACTGGGTGAAGTGCTCCCATGACATTCTGTATCCTGTGATAAATCCTCCATCACATTTGATGACAGAATTATTGACATGAATTAAAATTTCTCAGGTTTAGATGAGATTACTTATTGAGATTAAATCCAGCCATACAGAGGATGCTGGACAAATGAAAATAAGTTTGAAAATAAGATTCTTATCAATCTGTATGGACAGGACTATGTCTAAAAAGGTACACACCCATGAATGATGACTAGAGCTCTGAATTCAGAATACAAGTGGGCTCCTTGCTAATGCAAATGGCTTGCTCACATCACCAGGTAACACTCTATTACAAATGTTTGTAGAAAGGACTCTTACCATTTCTCAGATATAATACATTGTCACAATATAAACAAATAGGAAGCTTCCACATCCATAAAACTTCAATATCCTAAAGCTGCAGCACACCTCTTCCTCACCTGAGACCAGCACAGTAAATCATGCCTAGACCACTACAGTAAATCCAATCACTATTGCCTGCACAGGCTATCAGTGAAATTGCAAAATTAGTTCCAAATCTTGGTGCTTTTTTTTAATGTCTTACATCCTTTGGCTCAGAATCCAACCACAGCACATAATACTGTCACCATGAGATACTCCCAAACTATGCAAAGTGTGCTGGTACTTGGAGTACACAGAGCACACATGTGCTCTGTCTCCATAAAAAAGATGTAGCTGTATCAGCAGCTCGGTGACCCAGAGCTGACTATTGCTGCTGCTTCCGTTTCAGAACTCAGCTCTGAAGCACATGGCTCAGCTCTTCTAACCTTGCTTTCTGAGCTGTCACAGGAACATCCGTGTTTATTTTTCTAAAGCACTCATCTCCCAAGAACAAATAAAAAACAAACAAAATAAAATGGAAAACCCTACCAAAATTGGACACTATATTGTACATATCTGTCTCTCACAGACAGTGATGGTATGTGAGGCTTAGCAGTGTTGCTCAAGGCACCACTGAAATTCATTCATATGCTACAAGTTTGCCATCTGTACCCGTTATTCTTAGAATATTTTAGTGTCTGTCTCTGCCCTTCGATTCATCTAGAGAGAAACTAATTAAAACAAGAAAGGGCCACTTTCTGAGATAAAAATAAGACAGCCATAGATGATCATAAACTATACCATATTTGTCTGTTAAAAATTAAGTCAATATCCACATTAGTTAAGGAACCACACTGAATTTGCACTTATTTTGTCATATTCCTGTAAAATTTTGGGTAAGCCATAATATCCACATGCATCACTTCTACCATGGTATGACTGAGATACTACATCCTTTTGTTATGGTTTATCAGATGATGACAAATCTCCAAATGCTTGAGTAATTTATGAAATATTCCAGGCATCCATTAAAAATGAGTTGATAAGGTAAGTACTGTTCTGTACAAAACCATCTTTCAAAGCACAGAATTTGTGCCAAGAAGGCTTTGTTTAACTTCTAAAACTGACTAAACTAATGCACATTAAGGATATTATTACACACAAAGATGATTAGCATGGAAGCATCTATTTTCCAACAGGCACTTTCCATACAGACAATATCCACGTTACTAGAAATGATCCAATACTACAAAGATGAAGGGCCCAGGAGAAGACCCACAGTAAATCAGTAAAGTGTACATGCTTCACAACACAGTGCTATGCTGACAGCCACTTGCACAATGACAACAATAAGAACCAAGTAGAGCATACACCCCTTTCTCTAGGTCTGAACCAAGACAGGGCATGAGCAGGAGCCCTTGGTAAATGACAAATACTACATATAGGAACACCCCAAAAACAACAGCTTAGGCCAAAATTTGGATGCAGACAGAAAAGATTCCAACAAGAAAAAAATTCTGAAAAGGTGTTTGTTTTTTAATAGGATTCTTTTCAGTTTAGTTGCATTTTACTTTATTAAACTAAGATAGCTATTCATTATGACTGCAAAGGAAAATATTTGAAAACATAAATCTTTTTTATCTGTTAACTTAATGGATAACTATATAAACTAGAGAATACTATATAGTATTAATAATTTTGCAACTCATCCTATACTTTAAGTGGACAGAGATAAAAAAAACAACTTCATTACCTTTAAGCATTGTTCTTCCAGTTGATCCTCCAAAGATATTTAAAAGACCACTTCTTGCTCCTAATGATGTAGTTGCCTCTAGTAAAGCACCAGTAATATAGTTAGAGAGTGCAGTCCTCTGTAAAGTGGCACGATATTGACAGTAAGCACCTGCTACACATGATTTTACACAAAAACCATCTCCTTTGTATATACAGTCTGTAACAGATGTTGGGAGCTTTCTCAGAAGGTGAGGAATATATTCACAAATATCTTCTGCTCCTTCCTCTTCTTCTCTCACTGTACTGAAGATCTGTGGAGAATGCAAAAGCATGGACTGTTAGTTCCTTTGCTTAGGATATCACACAGAATATAAAACAATTCCAAACGAACACAACTTCTTGTGAAGTTCAATGACCTGCAATATCTACTTATCCAAAACTGGTTTGCTAGGATTTTGGGTTAGGCTCCCAAACAGGATACTAAAGTAAGAAGTCATGCTGGCTTTCAATCTATGTTTAAAAGCATTCTAAAGATACCCATGAGACTAAAAAAATCCCACATCAATATACCTGATCAACATTTAAAATATAGAATATGCACAAAATTGTTTATAATATTATTAGGTCTGTTGTACTTCTAGAAAATCTTCAAGCTATCAGTAGCAGAAAAAACAGATCAACTCAGGGTTGGCACTTTTTCTTGCTGAGTGGGTGGGGTTTTGCAAATGGAAATGGTTTTAATCACTCTGAGCCCTCTTTCAAAATGTTCCAGTGTCACATTTATTGCATTACTTCCAGCCTACACACAGGTCCTCTATCTTATATTGGTTTAGTACTCTTCTTCCAATATTTGTGATAACACACTAATGAACTTCAGTCTGTGGCTTAGCAACTAAGTAATATTTGTTTATTTAATAGAGTCTAATGATCAAAGCAAGAATCTGGAAGAAATCTCTTCATTTAGTATACAAGGGAAGACTTGATTCTTGTATGCTGACTTACTGATTAGCATTAATAATTTGTTTCAGTGATCTGTGCTAATTACAAAGTGTAAACTAAAAATTAACACAGGGAAAGGTCAGTATAACTGTCACCAAGACAGGTGCTGAGACAATTTTCATGAGGTTGTTCCCCACCAGTCTTAGACGTGCAGAAGAAACAAGCTGATGGCTTCATGACAGCTTTTTTCCATTAACACTTTGTGTCTTGTTGCCATCCTTTCCCACATAGAAACAAAATACAGCTATCAACATGGCAGAAACTGCAGCCAGTCCTACAAAGCAAGCACATATGTGCTCAGCCAAATGATAAGAAACTGTTTGCACAGCCTGTACACGCCACATGTCAGGGGCACCAGAGCCCTGCCCACAGGACACACACATGTGTCCAGCCACTGATCCAGGGAGGGAAGTGGCTCCCAGTACAGGGATCTCACATCCCTCCACTTCTGCCCTGAGACTGGCATTTACCCTGCTAGGTAAATGAGGAGGGATCCAACTCCCTGCTCCATGAGGGATCTGACCCTCCACTGCAAGAAGAGGTGAACAATAATGTGGTCCTTTCATCCGTGTAAACAAATTGCAGAAAATCAAATACAATCCATTATTTTAGGCAGATATTAGTTATCTCAGCTTTAATTTTTGTAATGATCATGTTTGGGGGAAACAGTAAAATTTTATATTAAAAGTATAATCTTTCATTAACTAGCAATGTAATTCAATGATTGGAAAAAAGAACACTGATATCTTTATTAACATAAAAAAAGAAACTTTCACATGTTGATTATGGTTATATATAACTCAATTCCATTAAAAGATGGCTTCTGTGATGCACTACATCATGATGCACAATACTATTCATGAAATCCTGTGGCATCTACCTTTTTTCCCCTCTGCAGATTTTCCAAAATTTGTTTGGTCTGAGGTTTCTAGAAATATTACACTTGCATCATTATCTTATTTTCTTTGCTATCTGCCAGTTTTATGGACTTTTATACAGACACATCATCGCCTTAATTCAAAAAGAAAACGTGCTCTTAAAGAATGCCTTACCTGGATGGGATGTGTGTAGACCTTTTATTTGGTTTACTGTCTGCAAGTTCCTTTTCAAAAGGTGTACTGTGAAACAGTAAACCTTTGGACTACGAGTATGTCACACACAGCAGGCATAATTAGTCTTTTTAGCTTGTTTAAAAAATATTTAGTTAATGAATATAATTTAACTTCTCAAAACTGCAGTTACCATCCAAAATATTTTAAAAATTGGTTTCTGCAACTTATAAAGGCATGTTCTGTTGCCTACACAACTAAAATTTCTTTCAGCTGCCAAAGCAAAGAAACTATTTGTTGACAGAAACAGGCGGCAGTGTTTTGCTGGAGAGATTATATAGAGAATAATGGTGTTAATCTCTTCAGTGTAAAGTAGACTTCGGGGCACTAGCTGTCTCCAGAGACTCTGCACATCACATAACATTTTCAAATTCTGTTTGTTTTGATGGGTGTTAAAGTTCTGAGTGTGTTACCTCTGCTGCACACAGATGAGGTTCCAAAAAAAATACAGACTTACAGTGTATATACTCAACCCCTGAAAATACCTCAAACAATCAGGATAGCAACAAATCCTTCAGGAAACTGTTCAGGGAAATCATCTATCAGAGAGATTGCACCAGACAATTGGGGAAACTTCATCTTGCCTGGGTGCCAAAGAAGTTTATACCAAGCCAGGGTTACAGTTCATCCTGGCAGAATCCAGATCCTAGTGACCCATCTACTACTAAAGAATGACTACGCTTATTAAAAATGAATGTGAACCAAAAAGAGTAAAATGCAGCACTAAACTGAAAGCCACCCATCAAAAAACAAGGCCTCACTTTTGCCTTATATATCAAATTAAAGATTTCAAACCATTTGCAGTCTAATGCTGTCATGTCTCACTGCATAAAAACCAGCAAGTCACAAAAAACTCAGGACAGTATCTGACTCTTACATTACAGAATATTAAACATTCTGTAATGAACACACAATATTTCTAAAATAAATTATATGAAACAGGAAACTCTATATACTAATACACCAGTATTCCAATAAAAGCATACGATGGCTTCAATAGTTTTCACTTCCTTCTCTTTTTAAAGGAGATTTTAATGGATAAGTAAAAGGAAAATAAAAATTACTTGCAATGTACAATATTTCTGGTTTTACAGGAGAAAATTGTCCTCCAACTCAAAAATGAAAATTAGCATTAAAATAAAGATTAAATTCAGACAGAATTCCATCCTTGTAGCTTTATAACGAAGTCCATATTTGGAAAATGCATGAAAACAAAATAGATTATTCAGCTCTTAATAATGTATGTAATAAATCATCAAAACTTTACTTTTAAAAGCCTCTCAGTTTTGCTTCTAGCAACTTAAAATGGTATCTGCAAGTTAACTTATCGATAACCTTCAGGCAATAAAACTTTGTTACAGTGACAACAGACATATTTCACCAAGATATTAAAAATATCTTTCAAAATAAACTATAAGAACAAGTGGCTTATGCTAGCCTTGAAAATATTCCTTATTTTTCGTTTGCAATCTTTTTTTTTTCTGTTTAATCATCATGCAATTGCAAACTCCAGTATGTTCTTTTCTCCATTACTATACATTACTATAGCTTTACTGTTTAGAAATGGTGGAAACCTAAACAACCACAGCCATTTATTGCCCATTTTATGACACATACTCCATCAAAATGAAGCTGGAGTTCATGGGTGCTGCTGTACCAGAATTATCAGATATAGTAGCTCATAAAAAATAATCGTGATTTCTTACTTACACTTGCATGTATCTCTTACTGTAGTCTTTTTTTGTTTCTCTTTTCATATTTCTTCTGCCTCAGGTATTTAGCTTAGAACTTGGAGGCATGTTATCATGTTGCCAAACATCTAGCAGCTGCTGTGCTTTTGAAACCCAGAAACTGGAATTATGAACAGGCTAAAAATGTCCCATTATTAGGCAACAGGTTTAATTTCTCTAACTTTATTTGAATAGCAAAGAATATGTGTACCCAAGAATTTTACTGCAAAAATAGTAATGAGAAATTATGCTTATTGCTACTATACTGTAAAAATATGAAAAAATGAGGCGTAATGAGGTTTTAATACTTCACTGCATCTGCCCAAATTCTCTCTAAACACATCTATCAAGATAACTTGAATGATCAAAATGAAATACTGAAATGTAGGAGGTGTGTGCATGTGTTCAGGTGGTACAACACGTTTCAGTTTTATTTTCCTGGCTGTTCACCTGCAGAGCATTTCTATGATGGAGGGCTGCTAACAGCAGCCTGCCTTCATTTGTTGTATGCTTCTAAAACATTTTCAAATGCCTGTAAGCCATAATGGTATATTAACAAGTAATAACTCTCAGGACAGTATGTGTTGAAGAGCACTTAAATATCTCCTTTAAAAACACAAAGGTTTTACAGAGCATACAAGCCTAAACACAGTTAACAGCACAGGATATGCTGCTCTTTTCAAATTTGTTTTGTTCAAAAAAAAATTACATTAAAATAGGGAAATTCTGATGGTGATTTTTCATTTTGGCCTTGCAGATTTTTCAGAAGAAAACCCTTACTTATATTGATCAAATGAAGCTAACAGTGATCTCTTGGAAGTCATGACCAAGGACCATTCCAATTGCTTTTCCATGTATTTATTCTACCTTTTAACTCAGATATCTATAGCATGGAATACAAGCATGGTCTGCTATGAAAATAAAACCATCTTTGGCAGAAAGAAACTAATATGCAATGTGAACTTGGGTGAATGAGGCATTAATTCCCAAATGATCAATATTTCAGTTTTATGCCTTCCAAAAAGGTGCTCCAGCATAACACTTTGGAGTATATATTAGTAAAAATGAAAAAACAGGTAATGCTGATAATTAATTTTCTGGAGTACACTGGATTTTCTCAGCTTTATCTCGTTCAGGTTATGACCATACCCCCTCTGATCAGCTCATGATATTTCAAGATCATGGCTAAAGTACAAATCATTAATTCAAAGTCTTTCTAAATTATGAATGTCTTGTAACAATTTCAACTGAAATACACTGAACACCGAATGCATTTTTTGTTATTCCTAGAATAGTGTGTATGTTTGTCCTTCTTCCTACTGTGCACATGATATTCTCAAGAGGACATGCCACCATATCTCAAATAAGCATGCAGGTTGTTCAAAGCCAAGGGATTTTACTGTGTTGACAAAGAGGATGCTCTGAACAGCTGAAAAGTCTGCTCTGTCAAGACTATTTCTTAGCTCTGCTCACTGACAAGTCTTGTTCACTACAGCAATCAAATAGGTGAGGTCTTCAGAAACCCTTTCAAGAAACCGGATATTTTGGTAAGTGATTTCAGTGTTTGGAGTACAAAAGGCAGACATTTGGAGTGTTAGAACATTATATTCTTGGTGGTACTCAGCAGCCTGTAATCAAATAAGCACACACCAGGACAGCTGATGAAATTTTTTGCTATACGTCTTACTGAGTTCTGGTACTTCACAAGAACAAGTAGGGCAAGATTTATGATAAAACCTGTAGTCAATTAAATTCCATTCCCAACTTATTATTCCAGATGATGTGGATGAATACGAATACTCAACTGTAAGCTCTTCTAAATTGTAGCACCACTGAAATTTGTGATGGACTGATGACTGTCCAGCCCAGCAGAAAATGAAACACCATTCTCATTCCAAATCCAAAACAGCACAGTAATAGCTACTAAGAAAGCTCTACCCTACCTGAAAACAGGACAACTACCCCTCCCAGGTTTCTCTGATCTGTTGTTTGTCATGCCACTCTATTGCAGTTACTCTTCGTGGCAAAGATGAAAACAACCATCTGGCAGTTTTGCAAGCTGGCATCAAACTCACAAATTCCCACAGATCCTCTCCCAGCATCTCATGATCCAACATTTTTGGCTAACAGGCAACATTCTCAAAGTATGAACAGCCATCCCAGATTAAAATAAAATACAATCAAATAAAGAGTTACATATTATGATGCCTTTCTTCATACTCAACAGCTTTTGGAGATGTATTTGAATGTCACCCTTCAGGTGGCTTTGCAAGCCAACAACTGCCCCACCAAGAAGAACTGACAGCAGATTCAGCAATGGCACTTGCCACTGGAGAACACAGGAGAACAAGAGCTACCACCACCTGAAGATTTTGCTGAAACACAGCCATTTGGTGCATGTTTACATTTGTGCTCAAGAAATAGCAGTAAAGGGCTGTTTTGACAACTAATCGGCAAGAAGGCTGGAGCTATAAACACATATTCACAGCAATATATATGCCATTCAGCAAAAACTGAAAGAATGGCTGGGATTAAGAGTGTTCTCGGTATCTTAACTTGCTCATATCTTGCTCTCTGTGTATTTTCATATGGTTCTTAAATGTAATAACTTGCCTGCTGAGATGCTAGGTTTTGTAATGGAAAAGTTCCTTAAATATCCCTAGACTGCTGAAACACTGTTCTACATTTTAAAAAACTGCCTAGAAAATAAGAGGATACAGTGCCATGGTATAATCCTAAATGTACTTCATAACACAGGAGGGATGCTGTGCTGTGCTGGGGAGTAGGGGGCAGAGGCAGGGAGTCAGCGTAGCAATCAGTACCACTGCAGTTTTGCCCAGTACTTGAGAAACGTGCTATTTGCTGTGAGGCATGTGCAGGTGGTGTTGCTCACAGGTGTTCATCTTTTGCTTGGGCTACTAGAAAGAAGAAAAACAAGAACTGCTTTGAGAATGCAAAACCAGCAAGGTTTGTTTGCTGCAGCAGCATCCTGCATCATTTGCGAATGCAGCAGGGAGTAAAAGCAAGCACCAGACTTTATGCCCTCACTGTCCAAGAACTGGTGGGGGGTGGGAGGAGTGGACATGATGCCAAGATACAGCCTGATGTATACTATCACTTTCTCCTTACAGTAGGAATAAATCTCCCAATTCAAACAGAAGTTGCCATTCCTGGGGTAGGGTGCACACAACTGACAGAGGAGATGAGTGCATTGGAGCCTGTCCAGTCCCCTTACAAATCTGAAGAACTCATCACAGGAAAGAAATAAGGGTCTTCAGGTGTCTCTTCATCATAGGAGTCAATGCTTGTTCCAGCATACTCACAAAGCTTTTCTAACATCCAGTGATACAGTCACTGTAGGAGACCCAGGTATTTTTCTGCAAATGATATTCAGGTTCTAGGAATTTAGAAAAAAACACTGTCGTGACCTGTCCACTGTGGATACCCTTCCAGCAGCTGTCTTGCCAATATCCTTTTTGCAATGTCTGCTCTCAAAAGCCTTTCCAACTTTTGTGCTCTCTTCAAGGACTGGGAAGATGTGGATAGATTGTCAGGACAGAGTACAAGACAACAGTACCATGCTACAGAGCAACAACACTTGCTCAACAGCAATTCTTGTTGAGTATTCAGTAACTGGGCAACGTGGCACAGAGCAGCAGAGGACACATAGAAAACAGATGAGTTGACCCTGGGAACACGGAAATCACTGTCAATGGCAGCTGGAAGGCTGCCAAAAGAAGTATCAAGCACAGATGTGCCCAAACACTAATATTCATTAAGTTAAGTCCTGTGAACTTTCTACAGCTTAGACTGCAATTACAGAATATGCATTACCTCACCAGCTAATATTTCTTATGAATTGCATCCTGTTAAGGATGAGATAATTTCAAGAACAGAAACAGAATTTAATGAGGATCAACCTATCTTACACAGGCAATCCTTAAATACAGTTCAACATTCTTCAGGAATATTATTAGCCATGACCGTTCAGTTCTGGTATCTGATAAATATCTTTAATGGAGAATTTTCTTCATTTGTTATTTTCAGGAAATGATGTTGCTGTTTTTTAAAAAATTAATTTAAGATTTGAATTTATGACCAGAAATTGTAACAGCAGGTCCAAACTTCCAGCAAACCATCATTTTTACTTTTGGTTGCTATCACTTACTTATTTTCCATTTCTGTAAGGTAACAATATTATATAGTCCTTTCCAAAGGAAAGATGGACTTCACAGATTTAGAAGACAGAAAAAGGAGTGTGATCTAATTGGGATACTAATTTAAAACAGTATCTCCACCCTGAGAAAGTCCTGCTTTTCACAGCAGGTATTTACTTTAGATTCTAATGACTACTAAGAAGAATCAAGATATAAAACAAAGGCTGATAAAAGGCATTAATTGTCATTAGAAAGTTTTTTCATAAACACTTGAATTTGCAAGTTGATTACAGAGAAAACAAAAGGATGACACCAAACACAACTCAGGAGTTCTTCACATCACTTTTCAGCAATGTGGAACAATGCCCTTGCCAGTGAGAGAAATGTCTGTAATCTTAGCCAGAAAAGGCCAAAAATACCACTTCCAGCTGGGCCAGTTATTTATACCTCTGTTGGTACAAGAGTGTATGTCAAAAAGTATAATGTTATTAATTATTTTATTACGAAGTTCACTTGCTAACTTCTTGGTTTTAAATATTTTTTTTGTCTTTTTCTAGTACTTCGCAACTTACAACTTTTAGCTGTTTACTGTTCTACCCTTGTCAATTCTACATGCAGTCAGTATTCTTTTTATTTCCTGAGCGCTTATTTACTTCCTCCAAACTTTCACCAACAATATAATTTACAAACAATATGCTGCCTTAGTAACTAATTAAATTAAATTACTCTTTTAAATAAATCTGTGTAATCTCCACCCAACTAATGTACAACACCTTGAGGGTTTTTTACTGAAAGGCTGATAGTTTTACTCGTGTGAAGTGCATCATGTCTTTGAATACCTCATCAAGTGGACTAGAATTTCTTGGATTATCAGCTTTCAAAAAAATTACTATGTTTTTAACATAAAAAAATGTTAACATATGCACCACACACATAACCACTTTTCAAAAACATTTTAATAATGACTTTTGATACACCTTACTCATGAAAAAAAAGCATTCTTATAAAACTTAACAGGTATGTTATAAAAAGTATTTAAAACAAGAAGATGACTACCATGTTGAATTTTTCATTCAGTATTTGATTCAGAAGTTTTAATGTAGCTAAGTATATTATCTAAAATGGGCTAATTAGGCTTAAAACTGTCAGAAAAGCTGAAATAATTCATTCAAACCATGTAGCTACTAGAATATTAAATGTGTCATGATTAAATCATTTCAATTCATGAGATGAACAATTTTGTTTTAAATTCCTCCTTTCATCATAGAAGAAAGGTCTTTGGTATCAAACTGTAATGGGATGCTACTATTACAGTGGATCTCTGAATCTTCCAAATGCAAGTAAGAAATGGTAGGAAATTCTAACAGAAGCCACTGAACACTCTATTTAATACATCCTTGAAAGCTTGCTTTCTTCAAAGGTAGGAAAAAAAATTAATTCAATTAGTTTGCTGAAGGTTTCAAACAGGCATCGTGTTCATATTTTTAATTTCCAAGATACTGACATGTGACAGGTGCATTCAAAACAGGTGAATACCAAGCACTCAAAGCAGAGGAACAAAACAGCCCCCTTACCACATCTTTTTTTTACCTATTATTCTGTATGTGGAGCAACAGCAAGTCTATATTTTCTCTAAAAAACAAACAAAAACCCCAGACATGCATCAGATACAGGCAGCAATCTGTATGGGTTTGTACCTTGGTATCAACTGTATTCTTCCCATTTGAGGAAAGGCTTCCACAGAACTCACACATTTAAAAATAGCTGCATTCCCACTAATGTGAACTGATTATTTAAACAAGTTTGAAAGATGAGCTTAGTTGTATATTCCTGAACTATAAACTAACAATAAGGTTTGGGGGTAACAACAGAAAAATCTCAAATTCATGGCTGTTGAAGACCATGTCTCATCTCCCCTTACATGTTTGGTTTCTCACTCTCTTTCTACAATCTCATCTATTTGTCAAAGTTCAATATAGCTGCTTATGCCAAGCTCTGGCCTTGTATGTTCTTTAAAAATATTATGTTAATATGTATACTTACATAACTGATTCAGAAAGCACACAGTCTATTTCATTCCCATATCTCTCATACTAAAATTCATAAGATAGAAAGTAATAAGGGTTAAAGATCACAGAACTGGCTAATTCTGTTTTTAATCAGTGTGATGCTACATACCTGCGAGTAGAAAAACTGTTCACAGTTGCTGAAGAAGGTCTCAAGCTCAAGGTAAATGTGCCAAAGCTCAAACACAAAGTGCATACAATAAAACTGTCATTGTAATTATACAATCACTATTCTTACTTGCATCAAAAAAGGCTCATAATTGGATTTTATTGTACTTTACATTCTAGATTTACATTAAAAGGTGGAACTTTTCATATCTATCAGAAACAGTCTATAGTTCAGACCTGCAGTCAGAAACCTAAGGATTAAATAAATGTAAAGTGCAACAGAACCTTGCTGTATCCTGAAATATTTTCATTTATAACCAATTTTAACTGATATTACAGTAAAATATTGGTAGATTGCTACAGCTGTAAAATTTATGCATCCTACTCACGGCATACAGCTAAGAAAAGAGCAAGTTTTCCTTAGCACAGGAAATCTAGTTCTCATTTTCTAATTTTATAGACACTGAATCCATGCCTATTTGTTTGCTTGTACTTCAGCTGTTGGGTTCATAGGGTCACATGAATAATTATAAGATTATTTTGGATAGTACTTAGGGGCCAGGAAATTCTCAGAGTTTTCATGACTGAACTGTTTGATAGACTTTTAGGTCAGGATACAGAACATGATTTCATGAAACAAAATAACTTTGTTCCATAAAGAGGCATTTTCCACTTTAAGGGTTTTTTAAAAAATTACCCAGAAATAGAAAAGGCACAATTCCTTGCCCAAAGTCACAACAGAATATTGATACTTCGAACTTAGCTTTTAAATGACATGTTTAATCACAATTTACTGATAAAAATGGAGTCTTCATTCATCACTGTTCACAATGAACACTTAATAACAACCCTACAAAAAGATAAGAATAAAAAAGGGCTATCTTGTGAATTTTTGTAATAAAAATTTCAGCTAAAACAAAGAGATCACAATAATACATCACGGTATAATGAAGCAATTTTACTTATGTTGGTTTCTTGGATCAATAACATAGTACCTTGAACACTAATAATCTTCCCCAGTTATTTGTTCCTAAGGAAGACTCTGCTGCATCTATATAAGTGTAGAAAAGTTAAATATGTGAAGACATTGTGAACAACTAATACACAATGCAGTAAGCTAAAGAAATAACTTCCCATTTTCCTTGTTTCCAACTGGGGTGTTCACCTGCTGCCTTTACATAACTGTCCTGCAGAACACTGTACATTCAATTTTCACATCCTATTTTTATTTTATGACACAACATTGATGATAGATACCTAATACACACTAATAGCCATACTTGCACTAAGACAACCGTATACTGAAATAAAACTAAATCTACGGAAAGAATTCTCACTGAAAGAGTTTTTGATTATCATCTGAATATGCAAAAATGATGAAAGGATGGTAATACTATGATTAAGTTAAAATTGAGTCTGTCTACAAATGGAGCTCTGAAAGCCAAATCCAAGATCTAAACACAGGGCATTAATTCATTAATTATATTTCCAGTTCAGTTTAACTTCACTGAAAAATCACAAAATAGATAATCTAGTGTTCTGCAATTTTCAAAAGTTCCAATTCTGTCATCACATTTAAAACATGTTTTCTAAGGTAAATATGCTTGTTTTAAAGAGAATGAGTATGAGTGAAAAAGTAGAGTGACTGAATAAGGGAGAAGGGAAAAGTGCACATTAGCTCAGTATTTAAATTACACTTTTTAATTGTTGATGAAGTAAGTTTCGGCAAGACCAGAGTATATGTTCTCCTTTCTTTTCCCACTGGAGTGGAATGTCACTAGAGGCTTGATTTTCAGAATTTAAGGCATCTGGCTTAAGACCAGATGAACAAAAATATTTTAAATTAACTTTCCTTATTCTCTGGGGATTGTTACAGACCTAGGGACTACAGTTTAGTCATCCATGAGATTTATTTTGCTTTAGCACTAGCTTCAACTAAACTTTGTATATGCAACAGCTTCCTTACCAGAATTCATAGCTACTCTGCTCAGTGTAGTCATTTTTATAAACTGTAATTATATTACACTGAACTACATGCATAAGTGACCTTTGTGTATGCTTAGCCTCACAAAATGAAGGATAAAACCTATATTCCTATTACAAGCTTCTCTTTCATACTATCACACCAGTTCTGAAAACACTTTGACTCATTTATCTAAAAGTACATGTGCCAAATTTAGGATTCTTTAACCTTCAAAAGCTTCACCTTAGTGAGAAACAGTGCTCTTCAACAGCTTTGGGAGAGCTGAGTACAGATTTGTTTTGAATTAACTGCAGCAAGTTTTCATGTACATAACGAACTACTCACGTACTTGTGGGAGGAAAATTTGAAATGGATGTTTCAGTTAATGATTAAGCAAAAATGGTTGTTTGCTCTTGTTTTAAACAATTATCATAGAAAGACGAAAAAATGTTGAAAGCATTGTATGTTTCCATGAAACTCTAGCAGTAGCTTAACATTTTACTCAAGTCTTAAATACTTTCAGTTTGACAAGTACATTCTTAAGATCTTTAGAGGGCATTATCATCCTGAGAATAAGCAGGAAGACTTGTTCAAACAGTGCTACAATAAAAATTTGAGGCAACATAGTGACAAAAAACCCACAGAAAAACAGCACTTTATAAAAATTATATAGATCCAACGCACAGATCTGTAGCACAGATCTGTATATAGATCTGTAGCACAGAATAAACAAGCAGAGATAATTTCCAGGCCCCTATTTTCTCAGAGTCACATCAAGGACAATCTATTCCACCGAGCGCAAAGTTTACATATGTTTTTTATAACAGAAATCTCATCAAATACCAAATCTACATTAAATATATAATCCTGGCACTGAAAAGAGCAACTCCATGGTGAAAAAAAGTCATTTCCACTTGAGACATATACTTCTAAAACCTATTTTAAAACTGAGTCTCTGTATTCTGTAAGTTACTCTACAAACTGTACTAACATTCTTCTACAATGAAATCTGCTTATGAAGATGTAAAGACCACATGAAAACAAAATGAAGCAATGATAGATGTCTAGCTACTTAGGAATATGTAAGATATAAAGCTTGGGCACTAGTTTGGTTTTATTAAAATGACTGATACAAAAAGACACTGGCTGAGAGTCACGACTCCACTCTAAATTAATAGAGAAGTAAGAACGAATAAAGATGGCAACACAAACAGTTCCATAAACTAAGAATGGGTTTGCTGCACCCTCAATATGAGTTTGACAAATGTGAGACTGTAACACAACATTTTGTCTGATCATTCTTTTTTTTAATTTTTTCACTAGCTGACTGTGTATTTTATTCATTTACAGGGCACTAATGCCCTGGACTTACCAATATATCAGCAAAAGCCCACATGCACATGCTACTTAGCAATATAGTCATTAAGTAAAATGCCGTATCTGTATAACCCACAACTTGCCTTTTTTATCATTGTGTGCACACTTTAAAACAGGAACTTTTATCTTCCCATGCATTTATTTTGCTTCTTGGAGAGTAAGTCCCACAACCTAATGCTGCCAGACATTATTACAGTATATATTACTTAACCTTATTTGTAACATATCAACCTTTAGTTCCCCTGTGTGTTATGATTTTGTAGCAGCACAAAGAACAAATTGGTATTTGGACCCTTTACTGAAAACCTCAAAGCTCAACCTCAAATGTTTGAGAAAATGAAACAATTCTCTATCATCACTAGTGGGTATGTAATTTTAGCTTCACATGCACATGATGGGAAAATAAGACAAAACAGTATTTTTAGCATTTATAAAAATATACATAATAATCAAATGTCATTCTGACTGCATTTCTCCTGAACAGTTTTGTATTTATTACACTGGGTGAAGCAGTAGCTACAGAATTTTTTTTCATTTATATTCTACTGCATATTCAAAAAAACCAAGTCTTACATATTTCATTTATGACTTCAATATACTTTACAAAAAATATCGAGTGTTTTCTATAAATCCTTGCTGTACATGCAATATTCCTTCATCAAGTCACAATAAGAGTCAGAAATTCATTGGCGGGGTTTAATATCAACTTCATTAGCTGCAACTAAGTATTTCATCAAAACAATAAAGTAAGAAAAATAAAAGCCTATATTTAGTAATTCAATTACTTTATAGAGTTAGAACCCAATACTAAACGGAAAAGCAGACTTTTATAATTTTATGTGCTAAAATTCTGTAAGTGGCTTTACAATCAAACATAGTAAGCTAGTAAACATTCATATGCAGTATGTCTATTTTAAATAAAAAGAAAACAACACAGACTTCAAAATTACTAATTTTTTACATTTACATGGTAAGTATTGACTGAAAATAAAGTTGTTCCAGAAAGAAATATCTTCCTTAATAAACCAAGAATATATTTTTGTTCAGCACTACATTCTTCTTTCTGACGAAGGAAAGCTTTCTTATTACCCGTGCAGTAAAAACTTTTTAACATATTATATTACATGAACCATACCTTTTTCCCTTGTGTTTCACCATATCCATATCATATCAGCTGGCAGGAAAAAAAGACAAAATGGTATAGAGATTGAAACAAGCCAACAAAAGCAGAAACTGCAGGTTGGCTTTCAGCAACACAAGATGACAGTCTGTTCCCATCTACTGAGACTGCCTAAGAGCCTGCAGAGAAAAGAAGTGTGTTGCCAAATCTTAATCCCATTGCTGCATTTCACATGGTGCTGCCTCACCTCTGCAGCTCCTACAAGTCTACTTCCCAACAGTCTGTGGAAATTGTTTCCATGTAAGAACTCCATAAGCACTTCAATGTGATCACAGATAGACAGATAATAAAATCTGATACATTTAATGTTTAATTTTGCAGACCTACTGGAGTTTGTGTTTACATTACTGGAAATGAAATGATGCAATGCTAAATTTATCTGAAAGCACCGCCTTAGACTCTTGGTATTGTATGAATTTATGGGAAAAAAATTCATTTACAATGCCAGCTATTAAGCAATTTCTAAAATGCATATATAAATACAGAAAATAAGGTCACTGCAATGATGCAAGCTCACTGTAAGTAAAAGTAAAATAATTCTTCCCACATTAGATTTCTCACCTCTAAGCTACTAACACAATTATATTACTGCAGAAAATAATACAGATTAATAGGAAAGAAACTTTGAGACAAATTATATAAACAGAAGAGGATTATTTCTTATTACAGTCCTCCTGAACCAGTTCCCAAGCACACTGTTGAGGCTGCCACACTGCTGTGCTCTCATGCTGCAGTGTCCCTTCCTACTGACCAGGCAGATCTCCTCACAAGGGGGCACAATTTAGAAAGGAAAGGCCTGGTTCACAAGTCATTTTTGCAAGCCTAAAAATTCCACGGACAACTCTATGTTACTTTAAGAGGGTCACAGAGGAACACAAAGTGGATGAAGGAGAATTTTTGCTAGTGCAGGAATAGAAATAAGCAGCTTTACAAATCCATTTTTTTGGTGATTAAAGATACATGATAGAGCCAACATGAAAGTACTGCAGCACACTGGGTATCTTGTGACTTTAAGGGTCCTTAAAGTGGGTCACACTTCAAATAAACATGAATAATTCTGTATCTGGTAACCTGGGTAACTACCTCAGAAGCAGAACTTGTTACTATTTAGTTAACCCTCAAATACTGCTTGTCAGTAACTCGAGGTGTGGACAAACACTGATTGAAAAAAGATTATAGGTGAGAATAACAAGTTATGGAAAAGAAAAAAAAAAAAGAAGTATGTGATAAAGGCAATGATTACAAAGGTAAAAGCAGGAAAGCCACCGGCTAGCAAGAGTTTTGAAGAACCACTGAGTAGCAGAAGGTGTGAAGTAAACGTTGAGTCCTGCATATCTTCTGAATTCTTCTTACTGTCCTTACAATACCTTCCTTTATAGTTATGGAAACACACAGAAGAAAAACTTTTAAAAGATATGCTACAGAATGCTGGGAAAGCAAAAAACATGCAAAACATCCAGCTGTTAGTAAAATATGACAGCTTCATTAAGTATTCTCTTACAATAATTAACAGCAACAAGTACATAAAAGGCACATGGCGGAGAGCATAATGTTCAAAGAAAACAGATACCATTATTTCTGAAAAAAAACCTCATAACAAGTGTTCTAATATTATTGTATTTATCAAGACTAACAATTTTAAATACAACATAATCTAGGCAAATAATGCAAAAATAGCAGGAAGTAGCTTGAGTCTATACAAAAAAATGTATAGAACTTCTCAGCATCTTGTCATTAAACACTCCAAAGACCAGTACATTAGAACCATTTTAGGTATTGTGGGCTCCGGCATTACAATACAGTTTTTTCACTCTTCCAAACTGAAGCAAGAACAATTTCACAGACATGCTCTTGTTAAATAAAACTTTCTAGAATACATATGATACACTTTTCTTTAGAATCTTTCCTTTCTCTAAGAATAATGAAACATCATACAACTACATGTGAAGTACTTTTCTTTAGAAAAAAATAATTTGTTTAACTCTAATAACTGATCTTCTGGTATTATATTGATATTTTAACATGTGCTTCGGTATCCAAATTCCCTAATACCAATTTGAGGTTTATTTTCTCAAGTGCTAGACACTGGAAGAAATATTTTAGTGGTTATATTCAGGGAAAATGTACTTTTGATTGACAAGGCATGATGACTTTAAATCTTCTAAAATTTGGTTCATTGTTCCCATACAGATTTGTGTCTAGAAAACAACTCCCTGGAATTCCCAAGTATGAAAAGAACAGGGTAAACACCTCTTCCATATATACCAATTTCATTACATCTTTTGGAGACCAGAGATGGATCAACTACTTCTGAGCAAAAGGGCAACAGTAAAACAATGCTGGAAGAAGAGTCCATAAGGGTAGAGTGAGAGGAATACCTGTAGTCACTTCTTGCTTATTTTATGCCAAATAATGAGTGTGTTTCTACACAGAATGATGACATAGGAGGTACACACTCAGCTTTCTGCTTTCTTGCTCATGATTAACTCTCGTTGAAATGCATCTGTCAAAATCCACAATCTTTTAACGTATAAATATTTAAAGATACCTCTCCTACAGAAAACATGCTCCACACACTTCAAACCATGCTGAAATTTGCAACACAGATTAATTCCTCAAAGAAATCCTCTACCATTATTATACATGTTCTGAAACTACAAGTCACAAAACCCAGCAATTCTCCTTTAGCAGGCCTGCCAAATGTTACAGTGGAAGCAGAGAGAAACACCAACAGATGTTCTACTTGCTAATATTTAAAAACTGGACATCTCAGATGATAAAGCCCATTTCTTCATTTCAACAAAATCACTTTCTGCATAACAGGTGGCCCTATTTTTTTGGAGATTATCAATTAAAAAATGTTCATCTTTACTAGATTCATTCCAGTCTCAGTGGCAGCTTCTACCTCCACTGTAAAGTAGGGGAACAATTATTGTTCTGAATGAAAAAAATTAAATATAATGAATGAATATGATAAAATCTGGACAAATAGTTGTAATTGTTTTTCTTATTTACAAGGAAGTTTATTCCAAGATAAATCCAAAGTTTGCTGGAAGGCATCTATGGGTGTTTAATTTATAATGTATCGACATTTTCAAGTATATGGACATTTTAAAGAAGACATTAATGATTTCTTAGCAGAACAGTTTTGAAAGAATGTAACTAAAAAAAAAGTTTAAAAATGTGCAATGGATTTTGTAGAAGACACTTAATACATTGTTACAGAGGTTGCTACAAAAGTTCAGTGTTAATTCCTTGTCAAGAAAGTTCATTGCTTGTTAATGTTAACTGTTTCAATGTTAGTAAATTGTTCACTGATCTGTTAGTTAAACCCTCTTACCGTCGGGTATTGCCTCCGCTGCTCCTGTCAAAATGGCGAGAAAGAAGATTACATCGTCTAATAGGCAAATGCAGAACTCCCACAAGACCTTGTGACGACTATTCCTTATAAAAGACCCCTATGACAACGAGTTATTATATAAATAAAGAACTAGCTTAACATGTCAAACTAAGGAAAAGGTATGGGACTACACCAAGGCCACAACCAAGATTTTAATTTGTCACTCTAACTGTAGAGACCTAAGCGGAGTATAAAAGTTCACAAATTTGGACTCAACAGTGGCTTCCTAGGCACGACCGTGAGGACGGAAGCCCCAGCTCTGCTACACAGCAAAGCTGCTTGCACTCTCCTCCTCTGCGTCGGTGGTGTGTGCGACCCCTCGGGCCCCCACCCAGAGCTGATTTCACAAATAAAGGCATTAAAAGGAGCTGGTCTCCTGGCCGGTTCATTACAGATTTAGCTAAGCAGCTCTAGAATTTGTAGCTTTACCTATATACTGTGTGCTGCTAAGGTTTACAGTCCTTCATAGCTACTACTCCACAAATGCTGCAGAAATGTTCCTTGAGAATTTAGAACAAATCACCTGAACAAAAGATGCCATTTGAACTGAAAATTCCTAACTCCTGGTGTCCATAATAAAATCTTCATTCCAAGTGCCTACCACCACATCATTATCCCAAGTGTGAACCCTGATACCATTTAGCACAGAAACTGCTTTCCTCTTTTAAGCTTCTTTAATGTGCAGCATGATGGAAAGAAATACTTCAAGACAGCAAATCCATTCTTGGCAGTCCCTACAAAACAACAATCTTACAGATTTATTCAAATACTATTTAAGTGCACTTCTGGCAGATAAACAATGAAATTCTCTCTCCTCTTTGGGGATGTAGGGTTTGCGTAGAAAAGCACAACGCTATCTAAATTCCATGTATAGTCTGGTAATGCTCTCTATCAGTTGAATTTTAAATCATCGTGTCCCTACAGTCTGGAACATATTCTTTTTTGCTCAAGTAGGCGTGTCAATTTAATTAAACTGACAGCACTCTGAAGCACATCCCTGCACATACATACACACACAAAAAAGTAGGAAGACAGAGGAGGCAGCTGACAAGTCTACATTCATTTAAATTATCAGTTCTGAGTTGTTTCTAAGCTCTCATCAGGGACTCCAATATCACATGAAGGGCATGAGATAAGTACTGACATGATTAAAACAGTCAGGACACAGGCACAGGAAGATATCCTTGCTCTCTTCATCTTAGCACAGGGTCAGCAAGAAAACCAAATGCTTTTTCTGTCAAACATACTTTTCATGTATTTTTCAGTGTCATAACATATGGATCTAATACCATTTACAAGAGGTTCCATTCATCTGTGGAATCCAAGAGATGAACAACACTGTTTGCTCCAACCCACATTCACTGCTTTTTTGGGGTCTGTTGTTCTTTCAGTCCAAGGAACAAAAGCAATGTTGTCTCAATAATGCCAAAGAATTGTAGGTAAACAAACCACTATAAAATGCCTGAGGGATGAGATTTTAGAGTTTATTTTGCCAGCATGAGTCATAAATAGTGTGACCTGTTTTTAAAGAAGGTGACATTGTCCCCAGCTGCAGGATTTTCTTGACAAAAAGGTGAAGATGCTCTATTACTCAGCTTTGTTTTCCTTCCAAAGAGAACAATCCATCTCTGCAGAAGACTGATGATATGACCTCTTAATTAAGAGTGGTCAAATCTAAAGTGGCTTTAATTTCACAGCAACCTTCTTCGACATTTTGCAAAGAGCAGAAACTTTGTGCCATGGAACAGAGGTAAACTCCATACTTCCTACAAATCTTTAAATACATAACTCATTAGCTTTCTGCTTCTCTGTCTGAATGGAAGTGGAGAGAGCATGTATCTGCAAGGAACTGTACTACAGTACACAGCCTCAGAAAGGAAAAAAAAAAGAAGACAACAGCCAACATATTCCCTTTGGTCTGCTTGCCAAGTCTGTCCCAAAGCCGAACACCCCAGATGCAGAACTCTGGTTTTACAAGTTCTCCCACATACCTTTTATGAGTTTGTCTGTGTAGGTTACTCCCAAAGGGCTTCAGTTTTTGAAACATTTTGGAACCTGTGTCCATACCAAGACATACATTTTCAATACATTAAACACCCCAGTCCTTTCACTGAGAAAGTGTGAGCTGCATTTTGAGCTCCAGTAAATTATGCTTTTCATCACAAATATTCTGTATGATTTGATCCAAACCATCCCTGGAAAGCTTCTCCTCAGTGAAAGGAGAAAAACATTCCCATGAAAAATTATTTCCTCCAAGAACATACATGGGAACTCTCCAGCACATAAAATTACACAAGTAAAGGACAGAAGGCAAGAATACAGGAGACCATTTTAGCAGAATTTAAAAAAACCAGACTAAAGTCTAACTGCATTTTTTATACCTGCCAAAGAACAGCTGGAAAATCTGCATTGTCCTAAATCTGCACTAAAGACCTTAACATTTTCTTTCCTGCAGAATTCCTCATTTCTGAAGTTTATTGAAAAGTTTTACAAGTACTGGGTGGATGAATATTTTACTTTCCAAAACACCCAGGAGAAAAACAATTTATACCCCAAAATCAGTACATTAAACTACTATAGGTTTACAAATACAGAACCCATGGAAAAAATAAGTATATAAATAACATTTCTAAAGTGAAAACTACTCAGAGGAAGAATCAGAAGGAAAATCTGTAATGTCTAACTTCAGTCTCTTGCTCTTTGCTGAACAACTCTCCCTCAACTGCCACGATTGCAAGGCTGGACAAACCTTTTCCTACTCCTTGAGCTTTCCAAAGAATTCCATACCTCTTTCCATCACCTGGGTGAAGATAAACTGGTATATGAATCAGTTGCTCTTAGACTGTTTTGTGCACAAACTCAGATTTTTCAGAAGAGATTTATTTGACAATCCTATTACCTTAATTATTTGTAAAACTGAAAGTTAACACTGCCAAAACCTTATACACACTATACAGCCAGGAAACCTTTTTTTCTCTCTTTTCTTCTGAATGTTTGTAAGATATATAAAAGAAATTACACTGCCAACTTTCTTTATAACAGGTCTGAGAATAAATCTAATACAAAAAATTACAAAGATGATCAGAATTATTTTCTAAAATACTGTCTATAAAACCCAGATGTTCATAAGGTTTTGACATAGTATTCTTTTTGCATCATACATTTGTAGTTGTTATTTGAAGATTTTAATTCTAAAGTTTTATGAAAAAGTTGCTCAGAAGAATAACTGCCTACTGAAGAGCTACAGATGTTAGCTAATAACAGAATTTTCTTTCACGCAACATTTTTAACCGATCCAGGAGTACTCTCCAAAAGTGCATGTAAGAAATCAGTGTCAAAGTCATACTATTCTTAAATATAAATAACTTTCTATTAATCTAATACGTATTGTTATGAGCAAAATATTTTTTTAGAAAGCTGCTATTATTTTTGAACTTCAAAACTGGAGCTACTCAGATGATTTCTTTTGGCTGAATCAGAAAATGTAACTGCGCACTGTGTTTAATAATTAAGATTTTCATCTGATTCTACCTACTGGTAGGAAATTGTTTTCTATAGCCTTGACAATGGTATAAACAAGAAAAAAGCTTTGCCCACAATGTTATTCAAGTAATAGAGAGTAAAATGGTTTTGTACTGGATTTTTCAACAAGGAATCTAATTTTAAAAAGTGCTAGTAAAGAGTTGAAGGACTGACATTCCATTTCTTTTGTAATTGAGGCTTGACTAACTTTAAATCCTAAACTTGTTTAAAATATATAGCACTGAAGACTGAAAAAAAAATTCAATTTAAATTGTTCTTTTATGCAATCTATTCTATTTAGTGTTTATACTGTTCTTTACATGAAAAAAATGTTTATTTTCATCATTTTGCCAAGAGCAACATTTTACTAGACACAGATTTTTAAATGTTTTTCAATACATATATGAACACAAAGGGCATTGTACAAAGCCAACAATACAAAGCAAACTGAGTAAATCTTTTATATTAAGATAATTTGCTCAAAATAAAACCTCTTTTTGTTTATATTCATATAAACATAAGTGTCATGGCATAAGACTATCCAAGAGAAAATATCATCTCTGTTCAAGCCATATAAGTACAAAAAGCCAGGAAGGTTGGCTCCATGATGGGCAAATGCACCTCAGGAAGAGTTTATTTTGTCTGGTTTGTAGAAGAAAGTCAGCAAAACACTAAAACTAAACCGTAACCATTTTCTGAGGATTGCCAAGCTGGCAAAGGGATGGATCTCAGAAAACAAAGGTTTGACATATACATCATAGACCTAATTGTCCTTAACAAAACATGGGCTCTAGGCCAATTGACCTCCATGGCATCACAAAGCCTGTGAAAAGACCCAGCTCTCCCACTTGGTCCCACAGGATGGAAGAAGACCTGCCTCTCTAACTGCACTCTGAGGTTGGAAAACTGGAGGAAGGCTTCGCCACACATTGCCCAAAGGAATCCTTGAATAACCTTTAAATATCATAAGAACACTCCCCTCAACAATCATTAGGAAAATATACCTACACATGCACTCTTTTTTATTTAATGACCTCTTTGGGCTCCTCCTTTGGCTGACCATCATTCAACCAGTATGGGAAGAATACTTTTTTTTTTTTTAAATATGATAGAAGTCATTCAGAATTTCAGGGAGAGAAAACAGCAGCATGTGGAAAATGCTTAAAAATTTATGGGAAAGGATCTTTTCGAAACAACTTTGGACACCAGTGTTTGTTGAACCTTGTGAAGTGCCGTGGCCTTCCTTAGGGTAAATAAACGCAGAAAACATTTAAGCCACAGTAAGAGTCATAGCACAAACCAGAGAATTTACACCCAATATAGCACATATGTTTCTGCAGGAGTGCAGACCATATGAAGTATAAACCAGTAAAGATTCTATCAGCGTTCTACTGAGTATGTGTCTCCCTGACCAGTGAAACAGTTAAAAGGCGAGTAAGATTGTAAATGCTCTTTCTTCACCAAATACTGGACACAAAAAATTGCTGAAGCAGCTTAGTTCAGAAAAAAGCTCTTATATACCACAGTGAAAGTAACATTTCAACTCTGATTTTTGCAAATAAGCTTTTCTACTGTGTTTTTAAACATTTTTTATCTTTGAATGTTGAGAAATAAATTAGTTACGAGAAGAGTAACAGGGCCATGAAGTTTGGAGTCACATATAGTAAGTCTGTTGAGTCTACTCTAAGCAAGTTTACTGTCAAGAAGAATTTTTTAAAATATTTCAAAAGTAGTCAGTTACTTCGAATAATAATGAATGCTTCACGATTAATGCAATTAAATCTCCCTCTTGTTTGTGCACCATGACTGAACTAATAAACCTTCAGAACTGGCAATGTGGTGTAGCATAGCGCAGACACCTGAACTAGTGTGAATTAGGGAAATCAGGAACATGTGGGAGCAATAGCATTACTTGTTTTTACCACTGTATTGTACTTCAGCTCTTTCCTTGCCTTTTCATTACCTAGTGGAACAATGACATAACATGATGATGACAATAGGATTTCACACATGCATTGATTACAATGTATTTGAATAATTTGTTCCTTTTCAGACTAGAAGCACAAACTTGCTTTTATTAGACCAAATCTGTAGTAATGACAGTATGAAAAACATTATGATGTATTTCTTCCATTATTTTTGAATATGCTAATGGTAAGTTTTGAAAAAAATTTTAGATATTTGGACAGTCTGAAGAAAAACAAGGGAGCTGTATATCAGTCTTCCAGTAGATAACAGGATGTTAGATTCCTTTATGACCATAAAAAACAAAGGATAAAAACTATTCACCAACACAAAAGAAATTCTCTAACAATAGATATTGGCTGCTCCACTGTTATCCCATCCTATATCTACTCCATAAACCATCCTGAGATGTGCATCATGAAGTCATGCCCCCATGCAGTATTGTGTGTAAATAGAACACCTCATAACCTGCAATAAGCCAGAGGCTGGAGCAAGGTCTATCAGGTGTGATCTTTGATTAGCTGGTACAAAATTTTAAACCTTTAGAATTAGTATCTGTAGTGGGGGAAAATGGTTTCATTATCAATTGGGCTTTAGGGTATTTCTTCCAAGCATCCAGTTTTCTAATCAAACATCAGCATCAAGTTTAGAATTCCATTTTGCCTCAAATTCAGTTTTCAGATATTTTTCCCTTTACTTCTGACTAAAGAAATACCCACCAATGCCAATTAAAAGTGATAATACAGCAGAGAAAATATATCAAGATTAGCAATAAAACTGTATAAATTATTCTATCCACCAGATGGCATATGCCTCACATTTTACTTCAAACATAGTACAATTTCAATGACCGGTGCAAAGATCAGATTTTTCCTATTTCTTTCTCTTATAATGTACAAATTTCAATTTTATTTGCGTATTTATACAGTTTTAACAAATGGAAATACCTGTGCTGTAACCATGGTATGGAAAAATGAGATAATTTCCACACTCAAAATACACACATTCCATCTACGAGCTGTTTTGAAACCTTAGCCTTTGCTCTCCTAGCAATGTGATGCTAACACAGCTCTATTAGGGAAATTACACCTGTAAAATCATCCTTGCAGAGATCTGGGTCAGCATAAATATAGTATAAGGATTCTTACCTAATGAAGTCTTATTGTCAAAAGGACTGCAGAAAGACAAAGATTTTATCATCATGGGTATCATACCACACACTCACAGTTACTCCTGAGTATATATGTATGTGCATGTATATATATACATCCAAACCAGGCCTAAGTGGAAATCAGAGATCACAGTGATGCAGTAGCCCTGTTAATACTTTCAAAGACAGTTTCAGTGGAACTTAAGCCCAAATTTTCATACTGGACTCCTAAAAATCAAACCTGTGAATCTCTAAGACTTAACTGCTGCTCGTCTGATTATGAGGAACACAGTTCATACAGCATCTTGAAAATCATGGTAATTTTATCCAGTAGACTAATTAGGAAATCTGTACGTCTACTTTTAACACACAATTTCGGCTGCAATTTTTCTGAATAGCACCAAAGTGTGAATTAGAAAAGTATAATGAGAATTACTGTATAAACAAAGCTTTCTCAGATCATCTCACTCTTGCTTTTGGGACTCAACTGGCAAAGAACAGCCTGAACCTTCATGCTTTTATTGGCTGATGTCAGTCAGACCAATTGCATCTGTTCGTGGTTTAGGCTAAGTTAAAAGCAGTATGTTGGATAATTTGACAATAGTTGGCTGGACAGGAGCAACATGCAACAATTAGAAAAATGCAAATAGCTGTTGAACCAGGGATGTACAAAGTCTAATGGTGCTAGAGCCATTTGATCCAAGCAAATCCTGTGATCAAACTTGATTCAGGCAGGACACACAAAATATCATTTCTTTGACGCCCTTCACTCTTATCTAAGCCAAGTGTCAATAAATGCAGAGGATCAATGCTGGACCATGTGTTAATGGATGTACTAATAAGGAGATCCTCTAACTACTATTCATATGGGAGAGAAAATCAAGTGAAGTATTTTAATAAGTAACTTCTCTCCTGTGCTAGAGAAAAAAAACTGGTACCAGTGATTTGCCTATAGCGCTGCTTGCATAAAGAAGTTAAAAATTGGAAAAGTACAAAAATTAAAACTGCAGAATGCTCAGTGGCAACAACGCTGCCATCTTTCAAAAACCGTGTTTTCAAATTTCCAGTTAATATTTTGTCAATGCTTAATCAATGTTATGAATGTTTCTTAACGGAAAAAAATCACAATGAGGAAAATCTCTAGAAGAAAATATAACATGGTTTTTCCATGTTACAAAATGATGAATAATCTCTTCTAGGAAAATATGTCCCAAACACTTTGTTATCCTTCCTACAAGGGTAATCTTGACATGTCATTAAGAATTCTTTTCCTCAGTCTCAATGGGTCTTGAAGAGTTTAATATCTTAATATCTTGACAAAACAACATGGCAAAGTTTTTATAAAAAATATCTGTAAACCTTGAAACTTGTTTTACAATTCTGAAGACATGCTGTGCTATCCAGCCCCTACTCACCCAGCAGCTGCTCCAGGCCCCTGCTACAGCTGTGGGATTCCCTCCCAAGCAGCTGGAACTGACACACACACGAAGAGCAGCTCTATGATATGATTCAGGACAAGCCTAAGAGAGAAGGTATGCTAATAGGAGGAACAACGTTTTCTTCATCCCATTTATATGTGAACATTAAATGGTGAATCTGGAGGGTGTGCAAGGAAGGCCCAGCTCAGCAAGGTCTCAGTAAACCACAGGCTGAGTGGCACTGGACCCTGGGCTTCAACGCCCTCAGGTCACTCACAGTGCTGAAAGTTAAATGCCATAATATGGCATTTATGTTATGGTAAAGTTGTGAAAGCCATAATGCCTAAGAAAAAATCAGCTAAGGCAGCTGCAGTTTAAAATCTGAAACTGGAAAGTACTCACATTGAAGATCATAGGGCAGAAGAGATATGGTCATAGCATAAGTTAGACTACAGAATGATAATATGATGTTTAGGGGGATTTTAATTGTAATTTCTTTTCAAAAATTTATTTTAATGTCAGCTTTTGGTCTGTTCTCCAAGCATCAGAACACCTTATGGTCTAGACTGTCTTTATGAGGCCTAACACAATATTTATCAACAGAACATAAAGCAAATAATGTCATCTCAGTCAAAAACTACAAAATTTGATCCAACAAAATCATGGACTCAGTCATGGGTTTCCAAGCTGTGGTTCACACACTGTTAATGATACACAAATGTCAGCTAAGCAACCAAGAACCTCTTCTTCTATGTGCCCAAGTACTGCTGCTACCGTGGCAATGGTAGGGAAATAAGGCAATATATGAGCAAGGGAAGTTGGAAGCTCTGCTCCTTATCTCAGGGAGAAAGGTGCAAGTCCGCAAGTCTCCAGAAAGCACAGAGACTCAAACTAGCAGCAGCAGTGTTAAATTTTCTGATATGCCTCATCTTAGTCTTCTAAGAAACTTTGTTACTCTAAGCTTTCCAAAATTACATGTCATTCTATTTCATTATCTAATTTCATTTGTTGCCCAGGTAAGAATTTGAAACCAATTTTTATCAAACTTGAGACTGACTCTTCCTGCACATCTGCTTTTTTTAAAAATAACAACCATTTTTTAAAAAGCATGTCAGTTTTATCAAATACTTTCCATAGCAGAAATGTTGTTGAAAACCAAAAATCCTTGTAAAATATCATCTAGTTAAGAACCCAAGAAGGTAGTAAAATTGCCCAACTACTGAGCCTTGCCACACATGCTTGGCCTTGTCCCATGAAGCCTTGCTGAAGTGTCTCAGTTCTCAACGATTTAAAAATCAAATGATGACTGGTAATCTCTCTCCAAATTCTATTAATTTTCTTTATATTTTTACTTGGAAGTACAAACTCTATACATAACTATTATGACAGCACTAGCACTGGTTTACCTACATCTTAGTGCCACAGAAAACAAACAAATCTCTTAGTTCTGGTTAGGTTTGAAAACAAGATTTTGTCACGTTTTGTGCCACAGAAAACAAGCAAATCTCTTAGTTCTGGTTAGGTTTGAAAACAAGATTTTGTCCGTTTTTGCTCTCTACATTTGTCAAGTCCCAAAACTCAAAGGATGCTTTGTCAACTATATCTTTTATTTTTTTTCCACATTTTTCATAGAACACTGGCTCCTTTTCATTAGTTCTTTCAGTTAACTACCTTTCATATCCCATCAGCAACTTCGCCCACTACTGTTAAATCAATTTCCATATCTTCAACTTAACGAAGAAAGGGGTTTTCAAGTTTTTGTTCTCTTAGATCCACTGAGTCACAACCACATGGGTATGTCCCATGAATCTGCTTTCATCTTGACTATTGTTTTCCTTGTGGTTTTTTCAGACTGGAGACATTTAAATTCAGCAAGGATCAGAGGAATCTGGTCCTCAATGCCTAATATAAATATTAATTAGCAAATACTTCTTATTTCCTGATGAGTACAGCAGAAAAAAAACCTTTACAAATGTCCTGTGTTCTATCATAGTTTGATTTAACTCTGGCCAAAAATACCAGCTCTTTTTGAAAGCAAATTGCAGTTTTAAGGTGCAATAGCACAACCATTTGCATATCAATCACCCAATGCAAAGTTTGAATGCCGTTTACGAATCTTCACATGAAAAAAAAAAATCCCTAAAAAGAGTATGGAAAGAAAGAGGACAAAAGAAAAGTTTAAACTGAAATACAACAGCTAAAAATGGGACAGATGCCATATGAGAATTTGAGCTCCACAAAGCTGGACTTACATAATGAGGAATGCCCATTAAGACCACGCAATTGCGTAAAGAAGGAATTTCACCCTTAAGGACCAGACTTGGCCGAATGTAGATTGTGAATATTATAAAAAAGTACTATCTAATAGTAGAGAACTAGAGGAAAATATATTGGGAAGCTCTTTCTCTCTATTAAAAAATGAAGAATAAAGGAGGCTCCATAAAGACCACCAGTGTAGGGAACAGTAAGCACATGGAGTATAAGTTCAAGAATGGCACTAGCAGACAATATCAAACAGCTACTTGATAGGCTTAAGTAAAACAGCAAAGCTAGTTGGGAGGAGTTATAAATAACCAGAATTTTCAAGAGAGAGAGGAAAATGCTTCCCCTCTTCCATCACTGAATTTAATGAGACTTCCCATGGAGACCTCCATGGTGAGGAAGCCTTGAAAGAGAGAGCAGATCTTGGAGTAAGCCTCCAAAAGGAACCTGAGGAGAAGGAGCATGGAAAACCATGGAGAAGTGAAGAGAGTGCAATCTGCAGTGGTCAATCTTTTTCAAATAGCAATAACTGGACCATATTCTGAGGTAAATACAATTAAGGCTGGAATGTGTAAAAGATTGCAGAGCCCTTAAAATGGTATGGAATAAGGCCTACAAATGGGTAAATAAAATAAGTTCAGGTACCTTGCCCAGGGGAGAAAATGCATGCTTTAAGGTTCTGGAGCTGGGACCTTCACTATAGACCCAGCTCTTCCTCTGCTACTCACTGATAAGGAACTCAGTAACCTAACAGGTAAGGAATATTTAAAGTGCCCTCAGTCCAGGGGATTGATTATGGGAGAACATGCTACCAGCTGCCTCTGTGTGCTTTTCTATCGTGCCAGAGGTTGCAGATTAAATAAAATCTGATGCCTCAGCTTTCCAGGGAGGACTAAAACGGCACAAGGACAGGTGTGGCTGGATGCCACAGAACAGCCTGCTACACTAGAACAAAAAAATCCAGGGCAACAGGTGATCCTTCCACAATGCTTCACAGAAATTACCCTAATCTGTAGACAGGGGGCAGTATTTTCATTATTATTTATATAAACACCTTCTGTCTTCGTAACTAAGTCATCTAAAGTTGCAAAGAAAGACATCGGAAACAAGGACAAAACGCAGCTGCTCTCTATGTGGACTGAGTCAGTTCACCATGAACAAAACAGAAACAAAGTGTACTGCACAAGCCAGTTCTAATAGACAGGTAATATACCAACTATTCCCTCTCTTCCCTGGTACACCAGCCCTGCTTGATTCTGAAAACATATATAAAACTCAGTTCTAAAATTCCAAAGTGATTTGTATGATTACAAACATGAACATAGCATGTATCCAAAGCAGTCCAAAACCTGGGGGGGTGGCAGAACAGGACAAATATGATGTAATGGTAATTACACAGATCATACATCAGATAAATTAAAATATCCTCATGCAAACACAAAAACTTGGAACTGCTTGAACAATTCCATCACGCACACACACATTTTCTACACAAAGCTTCACCCTGGTGTTTCCGATGCTGGATTAATTCTTCTATATCAACTGAGTTCCCGCTGTAGCAAAAACTCTGTAGTATATGAAACATTAAGGTATAGCAAACAGTATTTCATCTCTTGAATTGCAGCATAACTTCATGTTTGTAATGGCGTCTAACATATTTATTGTACTCTTCCATCATTTTATAAAGGTAATTTAATTCTGGAGCAAACTACTGATGCATTTATCTCCTCAGCAGCTGAACCACTGGGAGGAAAAACAGGAAACAGCTGGTCAAAACTAACGTGCGATGAGGAATTTATTCAAAACTAGAAAAAAATATGACACAAAAGTGATCATCATTTAGAAAGGCTGGATTTGCAGTTTTTACAGACCAATTGTAATGAAGCCCTGCGCAAGCTAAATTACATATGCAATGATTCACAAATGCCCACTAAAGATGAAAGAACTTTATTGCTCAAATGCATTCAAAGTACAATAAATGTCCATCCACAGTCTATTGGTTAACGAAAAAAATAAAAAAAGGAAACAAAACCCCTCTATTTCTGGACTTGCAGAAAACAAGAAAACTAATACACTGCTGTTAAATATGGTTCATGTTATACTTCATTCTCACAGATAGCCTCTATCTTTTCTGCAGCCCAAACCCTGGTGAGTGACTTGGTGTGAACAGACCAAAGCTTCCCCTATGGTGATGGCAAATCACTACATCTCAATGAAATGTTCACATAGCAAAAGGTTGTGCACTCTTGTAGTTCCCCCTGACCGTATTTTAAGTAAGGTAAGTTTCGAAAGGACACATAGGTAAGCTAGCATACAAGTTACTTTCCTAAAAGGGAAATATTCTGAATGTTCATGAAATAACGTATTTTCCCTTGAAAATACATACATGGACATACACAAGCCACAAGTGCAATCCCAAGATTGCAAACAAGAGACAGGAAGTTCAATGTTACAGCTCCCATGACAACAGTAATGTGCTTATATAAAGTAAAAAAATCTCACATATGCAAGGGTCAGAACTATAATGGCCTCTAGCATGCTGCAGGACACTCTAAGCCTGCAAAGTTACTCATGAGAAATTTAAAACAGGAGATTGAGCACCGTTTGCTCTCAGGAGTATTCTTCTTGATCCAACACAAAATCATATTTATAACAATTCTCCAGGCCTTGGATACATTCTTATGTTTTTGCTGAAAGTCTAACCATTCTGAATTATCATTCAGACCTTTACTCAGCCTAGAAGTAGTTCACAGTTGATTGGTTATATATATTTTTATTAAAAACTTGGTTTTTTCTTTGCTCTTATGCTGGTGACGCTAAAATCCCCTAACATTAATATCTGGAACTGGTAGGTAACTAAATTGGAAGGTTGGTTTCCACCCTGTCCCCTCCACTGGAAACTTACAGGATATGTCTCTTCTGCAAACTATAGTGCAGCACACAGCTACTGAGCTTGCTGAGGATAAAAGGAAATCTAGCCACAGCATATGGAGAGTATTTGGGAGAAGTTTATCTTCTCCAAACTCTGAGTGAGCTCACTAACAACTAACTGCCTCTAAGTCTAGAGAACAGATGAGATCATCACTTGTTTGTAAAACAGCTAGGACACAGATTGGAGTCCAGAAGCAGGGCTTCCAAGCAGTGTGATAACATGAACAGTAAAAACCAGCATAAGCAACTGATGGGGACTGAGGGAAGTTTTATTTATTAAGTTAATGATCCCACCTGCGTTATACTACAATTACAATTATAACACATATTTACATAGGGAATATTTTTAGTTTAAAACTATAGTTTAAAAAATGCTTAATCTAAGTTTGGCACACATCTGTCTCTTCAAAGATAAGACATAAAACTAGGGTTCACATGAACCCAATAGCCTCATTCTGCACATGCTTTTTTTTCCCTTCCAAGTAACATTATCCCAATAAGAGATTTTAAACAGATTACAGTATGACCAGGAATTCACCCATTCTCTAATACTTGAAGGGAATTCCTAAACACTCTAAGAGCTATGACTGCTGTAACATGAAACTAGGGCAGCTAATAATACATCCTTTGTTTTGCCCACAATTTACTAATGAAGGTCAGTATCCATTCTGATTACTTGAAAACAATTTTTAGTGTTGAGAGACTAGCATGGAAATAACCTGTACATAACAATCACTTTTTAATCACCTTAAAAGAAGCTCACATTCTTTTACTGTGGATTCAAAGTCCAAATGGTAGCAACCTTCAACAGGCATTACAGTTACTGGAAAAGCTAAGAGGAAAAAAACCCCTACTTTCATGAGAGTTCATTAGAATATCCAGAGTCCTGCAACAAGTGCAGGTGCTGATTTCAAGACAAAAATAAACTTTTGCATTGCTGTTGCATGCTTCTGTGCTATTACAGCAACCTGCTCTGTAGGTGTCCATCTTCCAGTATTTTCTATACTAAAAGCAAGTCCTCAATCTCAATTCAAAATTTAATGTATCTGGTAACAGTTGAAAATATTAAACAAATTTTTACTTTCACATGATTTTCAGGACAATAGAAGCACTATCTGATATATGTGTTTTGCAGGTAAATAATGGTGTCTAACTATATCATTGTGTAGCAAAATTATTTGGAGAACAAAAATTTTTTAAAAAGAGAAAATAAAAAAGCAGCCACAAATGCCAGGGCTCAATGCTTATTTCCAGCACTGCCCCACTTGCAGCATTCCTGATGAAAGTTGTGTGCCGTCACACTGCCCTGAGTCACACTGGCTCCAGTGCTGCACTGGTGCCATGAGCTTTGACTGGTGTGGGAGTGCCCTCAGCCCCCCTGACACTTCATTGTCCAGCTCAGACATCCTTGGAGGGCACTTAATGGTTGTATTATCTCCAATTGCTATTTTGATTTTTAGGGTATCAGCAGAACATATTTTCAAAAAAATTGCATTATCAGAGGGCTCATAACTGTACAATATCCAATCACTTTACACACACAGAGAACTCAAATAGCCTCATATCTAATGGAGAATGCCTTAGATATTGTGGCAAGTAATATTTTCCAGTAGACATTTTTCCTCTAAGTTGTTCTTGAAATATCATACTGGTAAGGTATATGCCCACCAATTACTGTCAAGCCAAGCTTATTTTATTTTAGAAAAAATTATTTTTAAAAGATTCTGAAAGACTGTAGAAAAGCAAGAGAAATTAAAATGTATATGAAATCTCATAAATTCAGATTTTTAATTATTCACTCACGAACAGAGTGATTTTTATATGGCATAGTTTTTATTAACTTGCACCAGAGTAAACAACCCAACTTTTCAACAGTTCATACAGGTAATGGAGATAACTTAATTTCAACTGAGAAAGAATTAGAAAAGTGTCCAACTCTAACACTCTAAAATGAACCCTTTAATGTGCTGCAGGGACATTTTCTAAACCAGACCTTCATGCTTCTTTACAGTTAATGAACAGTCACTAGAAGGAAAGTCAGAAAATGTGGAAAAACTGAAGCCATAATATAATGCTCTTGCCAAGACTCCCACACTATTGGCTCTAAATACCTAAGTGTGCTCACAGCTAAAACTTATTGTTCATAATTTGGCCCAATGTTGTTAAAGGTATAAGGCAACTGTAAAATAATACAAAGCATTAAGCTAGTTAGCTCAAACTCTATCACATTATGGTAGTAAAATGACTTCTTCTACAGACAGAGGGTAAATTTTCTGCTTTTAAAGCTAGCCTTTAAAACTGGAATAACTCAGCCCAAAGCAAATATAAGTATAGAGCTTCATTTTAAAAAAGTTCAATTTATTTTTACAGCACTTACTGAAGGGAAAACATAATTTCATGCCTATTTGGCTTCTCTCCTGCTTCACTGATTTTTTTCCAAATAGTCAATTCTGCTCATTAACTTTTTTCTTCAAACAAAGAAACAAGAAATACAGGGTCCAGGTAGAATAAAAACCTGCTTGTCCTTACCTACCAGCTATTTCACCATAAGTAAATAAACCTTTATGTCTATAAAGCACTATGGCATTTTAACAGGCAAAATATTCATGCACAGTCAGATAAAAAAATTATTGTTAGAGCAGAGAAACACTCCAACCATTTGCAGATTATTTGCTTTATGTCATTATTTCCCGTAAATTCCTTTCAGCATGCTAGACTAGAAATTGTATTTCAAAATGTAAGGCCATAAAAAACCTCAAATCTGCCTGTAGTCCACACCATAGAAAGACAAAGTAGCTTTTTCTTGTTAAAGCTTTGCCTTTTGTTAAGTACACCATAAACTTTAGCCTGAAAAGCAGTGTTACATTTTTGGTATGCAGGGAAAACTGAGGAGAGTAAAAGTCCATTTAAAGAATTCTATCTTTTAAAATATGTAATAAGAAGTAAAAAGCTGTGGAAAAAACACATAATTCTAACAGAAAGATGGTATGACAGCAAATCCAGACCTACAGAAATTCCTACAGAAACAATTAAAAACCACCTAGAAGTGAAAGTCAGTAATAATTTAATTTTTTTTAGGCTACTTTGTAGATTGTGAATCTCACAGAGTTTGGCAGAATAACTTTATATCCAAGTGATTTCATGTGAACACACCACAAGCTTTCTGTCTAATAGATCAGACCAGCCATCAGAATGAAACACAGCACGGAAACAGGGACTCTTATACTTATTAATAATCAGATGCTTTCAAGTTTTTATTTCACTTCTTAAGAATCAACAAGGGCCTCTTCATTCTATAAATTATGTTTTGAATACATTGGAAAAGTGTATCTTCTGAGATACTATAGATATAAAAGAGGGTTACATTCTTCATTCTGACAAAATATTGACAATTAAAGGTAACAATGAATTCAACACCTGAGAAAAACAACCAAAAATGTTCTTATACATACAGAGCATTACTAAGCCTTCCTTTTGTTCATAACGTGTTAGCATTTGCAGTAACAAGCTGTTGCATTTGGTTAGTGCAACTGTTGTTGAAATAGCCTAAGCAGACATTATTTCTATGACTGATAGTAAAATAATCTATCTGTATTTTCAGAAATGGCAAAAAAGCATGCACTGACTAGAATTGCTGATACAGCTCAGGAAGGGAGGAGGGCAGCAGAGGGAGGGAAACGAGCACAGGTTCAAAATTAAATCAATATTTATATTAATTACAAAATATTTATTGGAGTTAAGACCATATTAAGAATTAAAAATCAATTATAAACAATAAAATATTTAAGTACTATCTATTAAACAGAAACCAACTTGTGCCTAGCTTTATTTTTACAAAAATATTATCCAAGATGACTATTTTAGATTTCACATTAATAAAAATTTTAAAATACTATTTTTAATAAAATTTTTATAAAAATATAACAAATTTTACCTCCAAATATTTTTCCGCTCCTTAACTTTTTGTTAACAGACACCACCAGTGGACTATAGCTCAGCTTTATGGAAACAAAAAGGAATCTTAACACAGGACTCCTTACATTAGCCATGCATATCACAAATCCTTGCATTACATTAATTTAACACAGGAGTCAAGAAAACACCATGGATGCTACATGGAAAAAAAGCCAAAAACCTGCTGCTAACAAACGCTGAACTACTATGCCAAATCATTACTCAAATTATAAAGCACTCCCACAGGATAAATCTATTGTAGATTCACTATTCTACCCCAGAATAGATGTGGGTCAATTAGTATCTTCTTTAATTGTTGCCTAATTAGTATGTAGCATTTTAGCAGTGCCTTAGCAACTATGAAGTATGTGAGGCATATCAGAGTGCTAACTTCTTTCTGAGCAGAGCTGAGCAAGGCAGCAGAGTTCTTGCTTCTTAAAGCTCAAACTACTGGCACCAGGAATGCAATGACACAGCAAAGATAGTATTGACGCCTACAAAATAAGCTTAACTAAAGAATTCTGTTATTATCCACTGCAACTATGTTGTTGCAGCTGCCATCTGCAGATCTTGAGGTCACCTACTTTGGCCTGAGAGAATCACTCCATGAAAGTCTAGTGAGCTTCCCAGATTTCTTATCTTAGTCAGTGGTGAACAGGGTTACTTCTGTCACATTACCACCACGGCAAAACCACCATCATATCAGGAAAAAACAAAGTGTATTTGAACCTTACATCTCACAGATCCCAGAAAGTCTGACTCTGGGAATTAGTCAGATTGCTAACACGGAGCAGCTGAGCTGAACCCAGGCACTGGATACCTGCCCAAGCAAAGCCAACACCAGAGCCTGCACTCTCAGGATCTGTTTCTATGGCAAATTCTTTGCACTTGTGACTTCCTTAATGTGAAGGCTTATACTGTTATACTGTTCCAACACAGACAAGCAAATGTCTCCTAAGCAGATAAAACAGCCTCTGATAAGGGTAAATGCTGCATGGCATTTAGCTACAAAAACTAAGTGCAAAATTAGAAAAAATATTCAAGATAAAGATCTTCTCTCTTCATACAACACATACATTAAATCCACAGGTGTCTAAATCTGCATATGAAATACCTATCAGCAGTAATAATATGCTACATGAAGAAAAATGTAACATCATGTATTTTCTATATAGTGCAAATCCTTAGTTCCACCTCTCTATGCAGAGGCAGGAAAATGAAAAAATCTCTTGACGACAGTTCAGTGCCTCTCCTTTATTAGCGCTAGAATTTTTATGTAAGGGATATGCACAAATGAGACCCACATTTTCCTACTTTAAAACATAAAGGTCTCTATTGTTCCATGTTACACCAGTACTGCTATGAAAACTTAATTTCTCCAACTTTTTTTTCCTCTTGAAGAACAGAACTACTGTTCACTTAGCTGTTCCAAACAGAATGCATGCTCAAAGGGTGAGATAAGGGGAAAGGAAGAACAAATTACCACATTCATTTACTACTTTTTCCTTCTTCCTTTGATTATTAGCATGAAAGATTCCTACAAATGCCCATAATTCACTGAATTATTTTAACCCAGTGCATACATTCAACAAGTCCATATGTTTGTCAAATCCATTAAGTTAATCTCTATGTTTGTGTAAATCCATCTATAATGCTAATAATAAGCCATAAACACATACCAGTATTATTGCAGAAACAATATTTGACACTAAAATCACAAGAAAAAATGCTAAGAGAATTTGATGCATGTTATACATAAGGAGATTACATACAGAGGTTGATAAGAAGATAAACAGTTTTAGTGTCCATTTGGATGAAGAAAGACTTAGAAACACGTGGTTTTAAGCTTTTTCTCACCATGAGGAAAACATTCTGTGCATCGTAGTTATGCAAAGTGCTTTACAGTGCCTGTTTATCTTTTGCTGACTTGTAGACTGAACTTTCAATTATTCAGTGAATACTTAATACTTTTGTTCCTGGATTCATATATATAGACAACAAAAAAAATCTTCAAATTAAAGCTCTCCCACCCCAAAATGCTATATGTTCAGTATTATACAGTGGTGGTGGAAAGTAGTTAAACAGGCAAGCACAATTAAAGCTAAGGAATTCATGTCAAATTGGAAATGTGCAATTAAGAAATATAAACACATCCTTCAGCTGTCTCAGCTACAAAACACTGTCCCATCTCTCCCCCACAAAACTTATAATGATATTTAAATGTACCATGCATTCACCATGTTAAGTAAACCCACAGAATTATGTTCACCCCTTTGTGGGAGAATGATCACGCACTCAGCACTGCATCCGCTGTCCCGGCAAGTCTGTACTTCCACTGACCAGGGTAGTGAATTTCACAGTAATCAACGGTACCACAAAGCTCTGCAATCTGCTAAAAAACCTGACATGCACACCTTTATAGAACTCTTCAATTAACTATTTTAACGAAAAAATAATTTCTAGAAGGACATGATGATATTACAGGAGGGTACAACTCTCATGAAGTCACAGAGTCCTCTCTTCCCTTATCACTGACAAAATTTCTTACTTGTTTGATCAGTTTTACCATAGGATTCTGTGATCTTACATGAAAGTAATAGATGATTCTATGATTCCATATATGTAAGTTTTCCTCCACTTCAGTCCTACTGAATGTTGTTGAAGACTCTGAGCATAAGTTCTAGAAATTTCTTCCAGCAGAAGGGATTTACATTTACTCAGGACCAATTTATAAGCATAGCTAATAACACAACACACTCCTTTATTGATTATATTCCCCTCCATAGAGCTTATTCATACATTTTAACAGAGAAAAATTACAGTTCCTTTTTTTGCTAAACTCAGTATTCAGTCATTAAAATCTTTTATAGATTAGCTCAGTATTCACTGGTCAAAATCTTTTCTAGATTACATCAACAACTATTTAATTTCTACCAGCACAGAAAATCTTTTGCTACTTAAAATAATATATTAATAATGTGCTATGTAATTTCTGTAATAATGATTTATGCATTCATGATTTCATTCTACACTTAGAATTCCTTGCACTATATAACTTAACACAAATCACGGCAGTATCAGCACATTAATATGTATTATTCAAGTATTACTTGTTTTATTATTTTAAAATAGGTGTAAAAGAAATGGGAATACCTGTAACTTGGGGAAATACTCTGCTTTCTTCACCTGAGCAACAAATTTTTCACTGTAATATAATACTCTCACATATAATCTTATTATTGTATTTATGGAATAATTATGTCATTAATATATCCATCAGATGTTTATACATACATAAAGGCCATATATTCAAATGTGTAGAGCTATAATATATATTCATACACCTATCATATATATATATATATAAAAGTTATATAACTTTTATATTTAAAATATAAATATCTATAAAATTCATATATCTTTTCAATCCATATATAGGTGTGTTATATTCTTATATGGAAAGAACAGTTACCAATAAATAAATTAATAAATATACATCTTTTTTTAAATAAATAAATATACATCAATCTAGGTATAAATATGGTTACCTATACAGGTTTTACACAGATACGTATGTCCATACATATATAAATTTTATACATACAATTATAGATGTATTTATGAAGTGTCTATTTTACACCAAAAGAATTTTAGAGGATATCAACACATTTTTCTAAAAAGCAGTGTTCAGCATAAGGTTGTTCAGTGTTGGTAAGTGAAATATCCCATTCAGTGTTACTAAGTATTTACTAGTTGAAGGCACTTTTAAAATGGAAGGGCCATCACATTATCAAAACAAACAAGGAAAAAAACAACAACAACAAAAACCACCACCAAATCCCGACCAAACGAAGAAAAGCACCAAAAAACAAAACCAAAAGACACTATGAAAATCTTACCTCATACCATAAAGACTTCGGAAGACATGAATTAAATTTCCATTTGATTAGGGACTGAATTATAGTTAGCTGTTCTGCTGTAATCCTAGATATCCTCATGCCACTGTTGTTTCTCCTTTGCTCAACATAATTCCAAGCAACAATTCCTATGTGCCCTGATGGTAAAGTCCTAAAAATTGCTCTCGTTCCAGTATAAACTGATTTTTTAACCTCTTTATCATTTTTACAGAAACGTCTTATTAATAGAGTGGAACGTTCCTTTTTGTTTCGAAAAAAATCCTCTTCCAACTCTTCTTCACAGTTATCACTACAGTCCTCAAAATGGCTCAGAAAGGGCTTTGAGGGCATTCTTCCAGTAAAGTTATTTCCACAGACGTCGTGACCTGTGCACGCCACTTTAACCTTCCGTGGTGCTCTTTCCAGACATAAGTACTTATCCCTTAAAGCATCTTCAAACAACTGCTGCCCATTTTCATTCTCACAGTTATTTGTCAACTGCATTATGCTGCAAGTGCAGGCTGGGGAACCAGAGGTGTTACCATCGCCATCGCCCACAGGTTGCAAGCAGCCATCCAAAATGAAGCTGTTGTGTAAACCACACAAAGCCTTTGATATATTCCTTTCACTAGCACAATGTAAGTGAAAAAAGGCCACTTTATCAGGATCACTGCTGTCATTCTTATTTACTGCTGTCTGGCTTCTTAATGAAGGTCCATTCATTTTCAACTGAATTTCAGCAAGCATGGCTCTTTCCAGTGAAACAGGAATTCCAGTTTCCAGGCATGCCTCCTCCCTTGCTAAGGGAGCACAAGATTGATACAACTGCCTGCACGGGATATTGCTCTTGTAGTTTTTCTGCACAATGTTACAGTTAATGTTAAGAAATTCCACTGAATCAGAGATGGAGCTGTTCCTCTCCCAGAAGTTTTCATTACTTTTGTCATTACTCAGTTGTTCTTTGTCCAGAGGGAGTATCTTGGGCACTGAGCCCTGAAGACTTTCTTCTTCAAGTCTGTGTAAGTAAGACAGATTGTGTGTGGTTTGCCTTCCCGAACCAGCAGTATGTCTTCTTATAACACTGGTGTCCAAAGCATTTTCAGTATTTTCATCTCCAGCTGACTGGGCAGCTATCACTTTACCCTGCACCACCGAGAGGAGAACAGACGCTGTCATTTCCTCAGAAGTCATCTTGACACAGTCTTATTTGCTGGATGTATGCTGGGGATAGGGGGAGGACCTTCTCCACCAATCCTCATACCATGATTTCAGTGTGATGAAAGACTCAGTGCTAAAGAATCAGGAAACACATGGTTAAAATATGTATATATCAGCTGCTTGTTCTTTTTGAACTGGCTTTTACAAAAAAGTTATTTTTTTTACTGTTGGGCTGCTAGGCTTTCCCAAACTTGGATTACTGGCATGAGACACTAACATTTTTAAACCAGTTCCTTATGATGAGGTAGCCATTCAGCTGAAGTCTCTCCACAACTAATTCTTCTGTCATATATAGCACACACACTGTAGCCTCAGATTGTAGATGACCAAAAACATACTCCATGTCACAGACGCATCTCCTCATCCAGAAAGTTGCTTTTCTGTAAAGAAAAGACATATATAGATATATTGAACAGCATCCATAGCACAAAATCCACCATCACAACTACAAACACAACAATGCAATTTAATTGTACTGGGACCTGGAGAACTCCAAACTACACAATTCAATCTTGGAACATCACAGTCATGTCTTACATATTTAAATGGCTTTATCGTCTTCACTATGGACAGCCACATGACTGCAGAAAACTAATTATTCTGAAGCTGTAACAATGAAATTGAACATATAAATAAAAAAAGAAAAAAGAAAACGTATTTTCCATATTTTTTCTGACTCAATAGCCAGAATAAAACATTTTGAAGAATACAATTTTAAATCCACATTGTCGTTTAATTATTTTCCTGTTCAGAACTACAACTATAATTATTTTGGTGTTATATGGTTTTTGCTTTCCTTAAAGTGTATGCTGTTACCATGAAATCATGAAGAAAACGTAGTATTTTTGCCACAAGTTTACAACTGAAAAAACATGAAGACGGATTATAGTAAGACTGAAACATAAATAATCTTCTGACTCTTACTTGTATGCTTTAAGCTAAAAAGTTAACCTAACTGTCAGCATTGTCATTAATTCTTAGCTTCTTTCCTGCAAGCAGCATGGTAGAAGTAAATCTTGGGATCTGAAAATATGAGGTTACAGAGAGCCCAACAAAGGAAACAGAAGACTGAAAGAGTCACCTCTAGCTAAATCATGGTGAATTAAACAAATGCACTTATACTTTAATTCATCACATTTACTACCAAAGAACATAAAGTGTATTATTAAAAATATGGAAAATGTAAGCAGTTATATTAAGGCATATATTTACCAGAAGAGTGTAAATTCAATAGAGGGAAGTAAAAGAAATATAACTTTAAAGCTTCAACAGCAAAAAATAGCAGAAAACTATGGCAAATGATGAAATCATTGTTTCAGCTACACATAATAATTTAATCATCCATAGTGAATAGAAGTAGAAATTATGGCAGGGATAAAAGCAGGAAAGCTCAATAATTAATTTGAAGCATAAAATCTTTGTTGATACTCTTCTCATGTAACTATGATTAGCAATTTTATTTTAATCCATTTTAGAGTGTTGGCTTTAATTTTTATTGATTACTATTCTTCATCAAAAAGCAGTAAGACACAGATCAGAAGGAAAACACACCCATTACTTCACGGGATGTCTGCCGCACAAATTCATAAGTGTAACTAAATGTATCACTTTTGTCACAGTTGGTAGAGGGTCACAAAAAAAAAATGAAAATGAAAACAAATTTAAGAGAAGTTACAGTTTGCTACAAAATTGTGGCTTAAAAGTTTGCTAGACCACAACAGCACTGTTTCTTCATTCAGTAGCCACCACAAAGGCATGGAAAGAGATGCAATTTCATACTTCAGTCAAGATTTCAATTTTACTGGTTTAACAACAGGGAGGGTCACAAAGGAAAGTGACAGAGAGAACAAAGAGCCACAAGTTTTACATTCTCCACCCATTACAAAACACATGTGGCATGCCAGATCAGCGAGAGCAGAGTCCAGGTGGTAAACTCAGATCCTGTACTAGAGAGATTTAGCACCAGAAAGGAAAATAACAGCTTCAGCTCATGCAAAAGTTGTGTAGAAGGACACAGCTCTAGTTCAATGGAGTGCTGAGCTTGGGTCTTAAAACAGAGTCATGTTACCAACACAGCTCACAGAGCACCCTATGACATACTGCAACAGCTCAGCTGAGAGGCACATACAATGAAAAGCCAATACTCAAGCAATCCTCTACATCTACATTCTCTGGTAGTCCCTCTACCTTTAAATTGCACCCTGAAATTTATTTTAATCCACTTTCTTCAACCTCACCTATTTCACTGTAAAGAGAACCAAAAAAACCCCACACTATCATCAATATGCACACAAAAAAGGAAAGCACTTCAGCACTTTTCTTATTCTATAATTTCCTATTCCTCTTCCAATCCACAAATGACAGAGGAGAAGTGTTTTTGACACTACACACTTGGTGGATCCTATCTTATTTTTTCTTGTAACCACTGGCCTTTCAGTTCAAATCTACATATGACAACGTTGATCAAAGGAAGGAGAAGTAGCTGATTTCTTTTTCTTAATCTCTTTCGTTTCTTTCTTGCTATATCAAGTAACAATAATTCCTTGTAAAAGGTATACAGTATGTATACGTATTAGTAGTTGTCTTCAGCATTGATTTTTCAAGTAATTCTGTGATCTATCAAAATGCCCTAACCTGCTGATTTATCTTTCTTGCCACCATGATATAATCATAAATGTACTCCCTGTATTGTTGCTAAGAATAAAAATTCATGGATTGGATTGTCACTGCAAACATTATACCTCTTATTACAGCTGTTGCTAAATGAAACTCTCATAAAATATCACTCTAATGTGCAAAATGACAACATTATGCAACTTTAACATCCCACAATGATTTTAAGATCATAAAATTGACCATGTATGTTAACTTACATTGGTTTTTTATGAAGAAACTGTTAAAAATAAAAACAATCACATCACTGATCTGCTTCTGTAAGCAGAAATTTACTAAAAACAGAAGATTATTTATGTCTCTAACTATCCACAAAGCTCATTCAGAGACTAGGACTGATCTTTCACAGTCCTCCTTCCTACTACATAATTTTCCCATCTCTCTCTTACACCAAAGTGTTTCCACACATCCCCCCTAAATAGCTTCTCTCAGATATTTTTCTTTTCTTTAGAAATTATCTCGGATCTCCACAACATGGATTGGTCACTTCTCTCCTCAGCTGCTGAGGCCATACACCTGCCCATTTCTCTCTACCAGTATTACTTTTCTCTATCTGCCTGTTTGAAATCCAATTCATCAATAATAATGTCTGCATAAGAAGCTTCCACTGCATGTCCAGCTGTTCTCATCCTCTTGTGATCACTGCAATGCGACTGCAATGCAAATGTGATCCATCTCAGGAATCCTTTTACTCAAGTTACTTCACAGCTAAAGCATTCTCCCAATCTGGTTCATAGTATGGTTGTACTAATATGCTACAACAGCAAAAGGGAGAAAATGAGCAGCGTAAGGAAGGGAAGAAAATGCTTCCTAATGTGGTTTACACATTTCTGCAATTTGCAAACATAATTTGACGTTTCAGCTACGTCAATCTAGCAGGTAGCTGCCACCAAAACTGGTGGTCCTACTCCTCTCCTCACTCTTCTCTTTTTGTCCCCATTCCCTCCACCTCACTCATCTAGAGATCATGAGTACACAGAATTCATTGATTCACCTGGCAGGTACGGCACAAAACTATTTTTTTCATCCAAGCAAACTGACTTACTTTATGGTCACATGACCACTATATTCCATGAAAACAAAATACTAGGAATGCCTGGTGGGAACCACGCTTCTCACTAGAAGCTTCAGTTTATGCTTGCTAGGATGTCTAAATGCACCCCAAAATTTCTCTTAGTCTGGTATGCTTAGTGTATGATGCAAAACCTCATGAGATAGCAAATAGAAATGATGGTAACGATGGTAGAGCCTCTGATCTACAGACAACCACAAAAATATCTCAAGCTGTGGCTCTGCTGAACAGATGCCATGGGTTTCATGTGTCCTCAGTTATACTCTTCTCAGTGTCTGCTTTCCACTGCGATCAACAGATTTCAATTCAATGTGTCCAGCAAATTCCTGAAACTGATGGAATTCATTACACATGCTATGAAGTGCGTTAACACAGTGTTATAAATGCTATCAAGTATAAAACTCACAAGCTCAACCAATAAATCCGTATTTTGTATCTTACTGTAGAATTGCAGAATTATTATTCCTTGCGGCTTCCATTACTTGCCTGTCGGCACATGGGTGGTCAAAGTCTAGATCTTCATATAAAATCCTCCAACAAATATGTACATGCACTTGCATATAAAAGTGCTGAAATTATTCAAAAGCATACTCTTCCCATTGTACATACACACTGATTTAGACATACAGTTAAATCTGAACATAAAAGCAAATGAAGTAGACAGCAAAGTCTGCACTGTATCCAATATATGCTGGCATTTTCTAAAGCCACTAGATTAGCTGATGAAATCCATTAATAACTACACTGGTTCATTTTACAGGGCCTAAGTTATGTTAGAAATGTGATGTGCTCCTTCTATCAGTAAAGGGAAGTAAAACTATAAGAACCTAGCGTTAGCAATTCATTGTGGATGCAGGGGTCAGCCAACAAAGACACACAAGTAATTAAAATAAACAACCTGGCAACCATTCAGCACATGCATTCACAGAACATATTAAGTATGAAAACATGTGACATTAAAGTAATTTGTCTACTTTTTTCTTCATTTACACTGACTGCATACACTTTAAGACTTCAAGTACAAGCTGGTTCTAATTAGTATTACTAACAATTGATATAAACATTTAATGATTTCTTATTCCCCAGGTATCTGGAATTGTTACAACGGTCTAGGTAAAACATCCAACATAATCAAAGACTACAAAACTGTATTAATTTACTATCAGTTTAATCTGTAACCCATTACTCAAGCTAATTTCCTTCTGAATTCAGCCAGAATTCTGCTTCAGTGAAAACAAAATACCGTTTGTTGAACTTAAAAGAATTATTTAATCTTAGGAAAGGCATATGAAAGACCAGAACCATCCCATGATGTGCTAAGTTAGAAAGCCTTTCAATTCTAGGCTGTCAAAGGAAAAGATGACCCTGTAAGTATTTGAGGAGGCTGTCTGTCTGGACTGTGGGAACAAGCAGCAACTGCATGAGGGGCAAGTAAGGGATGGGTGTCAAGTGAAGATGGGGATTGTTTAGGGACGCTGGGTGCTGCCAGTGATGCCCAGTGTAATTCTGTATGTATGATACTGTGGGAGCTGCACAGGAAATTCAGTGAATGCCTGGTAGGGCCAGGATTATGAATGAAGAGAATAAGAAGCACTGAAACAGACACATGACATTACTAAACACATACCATGGTTTCCATGGGCTAACTGCTATTGAACTGGGACAGACAGTAATTCAAAACAGCTAAAGGGCAAATGCAAGCACCTTGACAATCCCTTCATCTACCCTGGCCTCACTGGGATATTTATAACTATTTCTTCAACCTTCATCCTACATGCTATATAAGGTAACATGCCTACATGTATATAAGGTAAGTATCCCAAGCAAAAGACATTTCATCACACATAAAACCTGCCAACAACCAAATAATTTTATAAATTATTTCAAATTACGACACCTTTACATAGTATGTAAGGCATAAGCAGTTAGTGAGAGATTCCTGGGATATAGCAAATTACAGAAATAATTCAGCATGGTAAGCGGATATAAAACTATGGATCATCTTGGTCACATCATCCCAACAACAATGCTCGACAACTATAATCCCAGTTCAAGCTCTTAAGGAGAAAACTGATTCATGAGGAAAATGTTTTGTATATTAGAACTATCCATTTACAATTAAAAGAGAATAATGAGCTTTATTTTTTAGTAGATAAGCTATAGTTTGTTCCAGACCAATTCCTTGAACAGAATAAGAAACCACATTTATTAAGTCCTCTTTAATTTATGCTATAACTTGCACACTATTAGCTTTTCACTACAATGTTTTATGTCAGAAGCAAGCAGGACATACTAGTACAAGAACAGGGTACCAACATGTCATCACCAATTTCTAAATCTCACATTTCCCTAGGGAACCACAGACAAACAGTAAGGAGGAAATAGCTAGACTCTTAAGAGCACACTCAAGATGTGCACAAATCCTATTTGAACAGTTGGAAGCAAGTTATAACAACATTTGATTTGGCATAGAGCATCATGCAGAACCTCAGATTTACCACCAGCATCTGCGTTTCAACAACAAAAAAATCTCAAAGAACTACAGTATTTATATGTCCTGTCAAGTTTGAGCCTTTTTTCTAATTTCTAGAATACTTATCTAAACATGATTGCGTATTGGGTGTCTCAAACTATGTAATGTCTGCCAGATGGTGAACCCTCTCAATTGCCTCATCATTCATCACTACATCAGGGAGAATGTGAAGCTTCTGCCAGATACCAACTCCAATCTTCATTTCTTTACTGAAATTCCTTTTCTGCACAAGGAGATGCACAGAGAGAAGCCAAAACTGCATTTATCTCACTGTCAGGATCAGTTCCGTATTTTTTTCTAGATCTGATCTGCAATAAGCTGTTTAAATAAACTTTCTGTTTAGTGGTTACTTGAATTTCATGCTAAGTGACCTTATCTGGAAGCTGTAATTCCATCATCGACACTTGGACAAACGAGTCCCTCTACCTGAGAAGCACAACTCCAGCTGTTAAAGGAAGAACAGTTCTTCTCCATCTTGGAACAAGTACTTCTGGAATAACTTTTCTTAATTTTTTGAGGAATGTGAAAAGTCTTAAATGCATAAAGAAGATTTTCAAGTACTAAGTCACTCAAAAGAAAACTAAGTGCAGCACATTTAAAAACAAAAGTCTTCAAGGCACAGAAATCAACAGACTTGTCAACAGTAAGTAGATCTCTTAGAAAGATTAGATAAAATATAAAGGAAAAGAAAATTACAGTTATTAACTACATTATACAAAAGACAAGGATAAATAATGCTTATACAAAAGAAAAAAGTGCAGTGAGAAATATTTTTTTAAAGCATGTAAGAAACAAATGTACTAGTGCATCAGGATTTATTTTCATTTTAAAATAAATTATTTAAGAAATTTTTAAAATAAATTTATTTAAATTTTTATTTTATTTTTTAAATTTAAGAAATAATTCTACAAATCATGCAAAAAAATAAACACAATTAAAAATGGGGTTTGAGGTTTAAGCCAACCTACTGGCATGCTCTACCCAAAACAGCTGATTGCTCATTCCCCATCACTCTCAGTGAGGGGAACTCACTGAAGAGGAGCTCCTGCAGGGAGAAGAATCAACTAATACAGAGGAAAATTAACCAAGAATGGAAGAAAGTCTTCAGGCAGAATTACCTGATGGTGCTCACAATTCAGTTGTGTAAACTGACAGAGCAGTCATATGCTACATATGCTACTTATGATAGCATAAGCATAAAGCAGCGTGGAAACTAAGGGAGAACCCAAGGCCAAAGTAGAAATGCATCTGCAGCATCTCATATTGAGACAGCTTAAGTAAGTCACCAGATACATTCTAAAAATTGATCTATAGGATTATAGACATGTACGTATAAAAACCTGAGAGGTTCAAGCAACACAAGTCAGAACTAAAAAATAAGACAAACCAAAACAAATCAAAGACCATAAGGCAAGTTCCATCACTTAAATGCAGTAAGGAACAGTAAGATTGGTACTGGCTGAAATGATCAATCATTTTTCAAAATTCAGATGTTATCCTTTGCTTCACTGGAATTATTCACATAATCTGCAGTGAACAGCAAGAAACACATTCACAGCACTGCCCACACATTGAGTGTGTGTTTGAGTCATTCAGAACCACTGAAAAACACCTAGAGCTTCAGACTTGAAAATAATTCAGCCATTATCCTATTTCAAGGCTTTGTCCACCTTTGAAAACTTTATGGTTCCCCTGAACTAAACTCCATCATTCATATCTTCATTTTACCCTTTTAAAAATTCTCAAGTTCTACACACACAACCCCTCTTCATTTGCATGGTTTCACTTTAGTCTAATTATGCCATTTCTCCTCAGCTGATAAAGCACAGTAAGTCCCTTCATTAAGGCCACCTAGTACTAAATATGTTGAAAAATAGCAGGAGACTTTTCTAGTGATCAAGGCTTTAAGTACATCAAATGGAAGCGAAGAAGAATTGAAACTGTTTTGTGCACAACACATCTTGATCTCAAATTATTTTTAAAATATTGCAAATTCTATTGCTGTTAAAATATTAATGAAAATACTCACCATAAAAATGCAATAAATAAATATGAGGGAAATGATTGTATGTACTTATTTGTTAATCGCTCCTGTGGCCTTAAAACATTAATAGAAAATAGAAGGCTTACAGACAAATAATACTGTACTGAGAACTTGGTTATCACAGTTATCACATTCAAAATCTGCCAATAATTGGAAATGCGAACTGTTTATGACTCTAAAGAGTCAACAGTAACCTGAGACTACATACTAATGTAATAGTAATTTGTAAACATGGTATACCACATCCATTCTAGTTTTTATCAAACTGTCTTCAAAGAATCATCAAACGCAAATTAGACATGCAAACTAAGTACATGAGCAGGAAAAATTACAAAAAGCCAGATGAAAGCCAGATGAGTTCTTAAAAGTGAAGGGAAACTGGGTAGGAAATGGCTTGCTGGCCTTCACTTGTAAAAAACATCCAATCACAAATTCACAATGGCACACTAGTGAAAGAACTAAGTATTTCATGCTCTGATCCCATTCTTTTCCTGCCACACCTGTGAAAAATGCTTTTGAAGATGCTGCCTTAACCAGAGGATACCAATTGCCTGAGTCAGTTGCTCCAAGCCTTCAGAGGTCAGCCGGCCCCCAGCCAAGCCCTACAGCAGGCTGACCCTTCTGGAGCAGTGGACAGGGGTCAGGTATCACAGCATGCCAGCCACACTCCACACCCTGCCTGGAGTACCACCTATGCCTCCCAGCAAAGTTTCATCCCCAGTACTGGGATCCACACTTCAGCAGTGATAGAAACCAGCAATCAGTTTCTACAGCAGCAGGTTTATTTGCCTGGACACAGGTAACACAGTGACAGTTCAGCCTTGAGGTAAAGAACCATTTACCAAACATCCAAATACCATTATCTCTCATTCTCCTGTTTCCTAAAGTGATACCAGAGAGGTTCACATCACAAAGCAAAACCCTGTATCCAGCAGGAATCTCTAGCCCTGGCAATCCTCTTTCTTATCTAATTCAGCTTAACAGCAAAGTGCCACTGATAGCAGCCTTGCATGTGAGCTCACTAGCATTTCTACCCAATGTGAAACCACGCCTTCAAGGGACTTCATGTGCCACACTGACATATATTTCAATAAACAGCAACTGCACTTTGTCCTAAGAAATTGTCACCCTGAAAAAACAATCTTTCAAATCAACAACTGCTATAGTTTTAAAATTACTCCAATCCAGGCATGACACAATAAGCAACAAGAACACTTAAGTTTCCTTTTGTTTGTTCTTCCTTACAGCATTTTCCTCGTGTGAGCACCCAAGTCTTCTCTCATTTCCCTCTCTCTGTCTTGTGTTACCTGTAATTCAAGCCACATTGGTGAGAACAGAACAAACCTGAAATAAAAATACTTCTGAGCACTAAAATGTCTGAGGGTATGTTAAAGGTGCATATATCACTACAGTTTATCTTCTGTAAACCCAAGCTAACTCTTTTACTCACAGTATGCTAAGCTACAGTAGTCCTATTTAAAACATTACTTGAGGAATAACTTCTATGTTACTGTTCAGCTGTCATAACTACAACAAGACTGAGTTTGAAACCCTAGTGTTTCAAATAAAAATTAAATGCTAATCCGTAAGATGACAAAACTTCAGTCATTTGTCAATTTATGCATTTATACTTTAGTTAAAGGAAAGCAAAGAAAAATATTTCAAATGCTGAAAACTGACATAATTAAATTACTGCACTACTGTTCCTTTTTCTCAAAATACACTTTCTTTCTTTACCTCTCCTGATCTATTCATGCCATTCATTCAGGAATCTTAATATTTAACCTCTTATTCTTTCTCTTTTAAACATCTGCTATGTCCTGTGCATATTATTATGCCTGAGAGAATATGAAAGTAAAAATCAGGATAAGAGCAAAACAAGGAAAGAGCAAACAACCTTTTTGCTTAGATTGTAATTAATTATCTGCTTGAAAAATGTGGAATTTTCAGACTATTGATTGAGCAGTTTTGAAAATACATGAAAACATTTCTATACTATTATTACTGTTCTAACATTTCTAGATATTAAGCACTCTGACACTGAAAACAGCACTACTCAAATATAGCAAATAATTGCTCAGCAAATCAAGACTAGTTTTAAGGTTTTTTCAGTTGGTTGATTCAGTATGATGGTTTTATCAGTCACATCATTCTCTGGGAGAAAGCCTGCCCTGACATCTAATTCAAGCCATGAAGCAATCTCTAAGATGTTGACTCTTGCCAAAATTAAATGTGCAAGCAGCAAATCACCATACAAATGCAAATTATTTTTTCAGGATGTTGCTAGATGTTCATTATGTTAAGAGAAAATTGATTATGTCAAAAAAGACTCCTTCAGTGATCATTTTAAATGAAATGTTTTAATACTTTAAAACCCCTGTAGGCCTCACTGGAATTCAAATCATAAACACTATTTATTCAATCCCACTCAATAAATAAACAGAACAGAAATAAACCCATGATTAAAATTACAAAGTTGCTTTTATAATATATTGTCACATCTTCCAAGATATATGGAGTCAAAACATAGAAAATACACAACAAATTCCATGTTTCTTAAGCTCCAGTTGCATTTCTGTAACAACTATTTGAAGAAGAAACATGCCTGAAGATTAACACAGCACATCTTCATTAAATGACTGTGGCATATTTAGGTGATCTTTCATTAGAGAACTTTTAAAATCATTGTAATGGATACCTACATCCTTGCTGAGGAGATATTTCTTTTCTTTTCCTGGTTATCTTTCAAACACTCTATGAAAGTAGTACATAAGTATTTCTGACTACTTGTACTTACAATCTGTGGCTTATAGATATGCATTTGTACTTCACCCATTATTTTAGGATAAAAAGACAACCGCCACCAAGTATTCAATTTAAGTTTAGTCATCATAAAAGAGGTCACTCTTAGGGAGTACAGTCCAGCTCCTTGCTTCAAGAATAGTATGAATATAGAATTCTAAACACGAAAATCTGCTCCCTTGATGAGATGGGACTTTATGCCAGATTTTAGTCTACTCCAGTCCACACAACACAGTTAATTAGGATAAGAATGTGTGGCAAAAGCTAATTCTCTATTACCTAACACAAACAATCACTTGTTCAAAGTTTCTTACATTTCTTAAAAGTTCTTGTACTTTCAGCTGAATAGATGGAATTTTAACCCAATTAAGTTGGTAAAATCAATGGACAAGTACCTCAGAGGATATTTAACGTTCATGTAGAGGAGCTGAAGGCACAATCTTAAACAAGACAATACACAATAATCAAGCATTATATACCTTAGTTATTTCTAAAAGTAATAAATTTGAAGTAATCATGATGCCACTTGCAATTAAAGCTTTTCTTAAAGCAGAGGTATTAGTATTACTAAGGACTTTCTCATATATGGACCCTCAACTAATGTGCAACTTCTTCACAGCCAAAATGATTTACAGAACTTCTCTTCCATACCTGAGTAACATCTGCATGAAATTTACTGAGTCCAGCATTTTCGAGAGCTGTACTTTGTAATAAACCCAATTGCTACAGGCCAAGTTAAAAGCTGGAAGAAAATATGTAGACACACAGTGTGCTTTGCAAAGTCATTTCCATAAGAAACTAGGCTAAAAACTGCAGTCATAATTTGGAAAATGACACTTCCTTCTCCAGAACACCTTTTTTTTCTATTTTGACTTAACTAGCAATATGTGCCAGAGAGCCTGCTAGTATCCAAATAAAACTGTTTCATTAAAAATCTTAAAATGCTGTTAGGAAATCATCTTGGTTCTTTTCCCTAGGATACATTCTTATATTCATATGCCTCTGTAATAACATATTACGTAAAAATGGGTGTTACATATATACTTTCTCAGTCAAGCAGAAAGATTTGTTTGCATCCATTTGATTGTGCATCCCTGCTGCTAACACATTAACTCAATACAACTCTACTCCTTATATTTAGGTCAAGAAGGTCCTAGAAGGGAGGAGATGTGCACATATGCCTGATCCATCCTCTAAATTTGAGCAGAGAAAGGACAGCAACACAGAGGAAGCACTTGGTGCCACAATTAAACAAGCCAAAGAACACAAATGGACTGTAAAAGATAACAAGCCAGCAAACACATGTTGAAATGCTCAAGGTTATTTCTGCTATAACAGTTTAAGATCAAACCACTCTGTTTTCTGTAACATACTTGGGCATGATAACACTAAAAAAATGCGGCAACCAACATAGCACTCCATGATGTTATCCCCAGGACTGGATCCGTGCTGGTTTTTATCAGAGGCGCTGTCAAGGCTGCATGAACACCAAGTCCTTAAGTGCCATAACCAGCCCCACCTGTGACCCCCCACAGCGGGCCCAGCAGCCATTTCAGCTCAGGACTGCCCCCAGTTCTGGCTGAGCTATGCTGTTGACATCTCTGGGCTCAGGCCGTGCTCTCTGCTGCTCCTGACCATTTGATCAGATTTGTCAGATCAGAATCGGGACTCAGCTCATTCACTGGTACCTTTCTTGACCCAGGAGGACTGCAGCTGAGTCTATGCCCTTGGCTTGTCCTCCCACTGACCCCTCCTGCAACTCCCCGCAAGAGGGGTCATTGGTCTCACCATCAGGCACAACCAAAATGATAAAAAGAGGTTGAGGGAAATTAATTATTAAGTAACACTCGAAAGCACCAGGAATATGGACTTACTGAAGTCACCAAGAGCTGGGATGAGGAGGTTACTCTGAGACGCTGAATCAAACACTATCAGGCCAGTACTGAAGCAGCAAACTGAAAGATAAGGAGCAGTCCAAGGCCTTGTAATCAGACTTCTCTTGGGCAAGATGACAACAGTGACTTCATCCTGATGAGGGGAAAACCCTGCAGACCAGTGCAGGAGCAGGCTCACCTGCAGGACAGACTGTTCAAACCAGTGATGACCCCAGCAGGCGGCTGAGTACGCTATGAAGTAATAACTGGCTCAAGAAAAGATCCCTGAAGGGAGGCAGAGCAGCAAGGAGAACCAATAGCCTGCGCAGTCTACAGTTCTGAACAAAACAAGGGCTGATGCTGGTAACAGTGATCTGCTTGCAACAAAAACCTATGTAATGTTTCAAAATAGCGCAAAACCAAAAATCTGCTTCAAGACAGTTTGCAAGGTGATGCCTATCAGAGACCTGCCACAAGTGATAAAGTTCATCAATGGTATGAAGAGAATTTGTTTACAAATGGTAGTAGCTCAATGAGGGCACCACTTGTACCAGCACTCACAAGGTGCAACAGGCAGACTGCAGCTCTCCCTTTTCCCAACCAGTATCTGGCATATAGATCTTTGTTTAAATAGCAACAGCTTCTGATGTGGAGGGTATTGCCTTCCTCTCTGACACTTTCTAGCTGACAGAAAGCCAACAAGGAAAAGTCAATTTCTCACAAGGTTGTGTGAGAAATGTGGTGATGAGGTATAAAGATATAGTACCTCTAAATCTAGAATAAAGCTCATGGATAACAGTAGACAACCTCTGACGAAAGAGCATATAAAACCGACATACATAAATGAATGCAGACTAACCTGTCCTTTGAGATTTCAAATTAAATATTGTTCATCTTCTTAGGCATGCTACTGCCACACCTCAAACAGTTAGCTGCTCCTGTAGATCTTTTTCATTTCTATCTTCTCCTTCAAGTTCTAGACCTCTTCTAAACCGATTCCTTAATTTTTTTCAGTAGTCCTCTATTATGAACTAATCTTGCAATTGTTTAAGTACCTCCTTATAGACCTGCTCCTGTTAATTTAGTGAGGACTGTGTTACACTCAGACCCAATCTATTCAAGACACCTTCTTAATGATTTCCAAAACTATCTGCTTTCCTTTTTTACCAACCTTTAAGAAAAATCAAATCAGTTGAAAGAAATTTAGTTTAGGAAAGGCAAGCTCAACCTTCAAACATAAAATCTACCTTAGACCTTGCAAAGTACTTGACGAAATTTGAACAGAGACAGCACACTCTACGCTGAAGTATTCAAGGGTTCTACAGAGTTTCTAATGTATTACTTGTTCATTTATGCTGGTTGGTTTTATTTCAGTGTTCTAATGCTTTTATAAAAGCAGAAACAGCTATGGAAGTAACAAGGCTAGTAGTACTACATTTCAACATATTTTTGAAAATACAATGTATGCATTTTAGCATTTCTGACCTTACATATGACCTCTCTGAAAAATAAAAATTATACCCACTACAGAAAATATGCTGTAACTACAGAGAAAACACCAGCAGTTTGAGTGTACATTGTTTATATAATTTAATAATAGCTGTACATAATCCAGGTGGGCATAATTATTGCCTATAACAACCATAAAAACCAAAGCACTTCCTTGGTTTTCATGATTCACTCACTAGAAAAAAATTACACAACAACATTTACATAATCTTAGGTATAGTTATGGTAAAAAGAATATGCAAGGGATATTATTAGGTAGTAATTGTAAACCCCATATTCTGACTTTTAATACTTTAAATTAAAATATTTTACAATAATTAATAAAATATTTTTGAACCATGACAGAACATATTAAAAATAAGTCTACATTTTATGGATAATCTCCTTCATAATTTAATATTTTTATTTTATATAGTCATACATCATTCAAGGGATTGTCAGATTATCTGAATACTGAAAGTTTTAAAGCCCTGAGTAGGAGAAAACCAAGTACTAGAAGTGCCTACACACAAACATGCAATAAATACTAAAATACCTCTGCTTTTTTAATTACACACTCTTCTATACATCAAATATTAAAAAAGTAATTACGTCTTTAGATTTAGTGGCATGGGAAACAAGCCACATTCACAAAAACTGTTATTCTGTGGATATGGAATTAATTGTTGATATTTAGGACTGTAATTAGAGGAGGAAAGAAGTACCACCAAACTGGCAATCAGAGGAAAAAGCCCAGGTTAATCTATACAAGTTCATTGTAGACAACAGGTCTTTTTTGGGGGCCTTAGGGTAACATCTAGCAAGCAAGAGACAGGCAAGTCATACCAAGGATATGTCAAGAACTCAATACTTCCAAAAATCTGTATGCAGAAAGATCAGAGCTTCCCTTTTTCTCTGACAGAGGAAGAGCCCCAGCTTTCATGCTTTTCTGGCAAATAAAGGGAACATGGCCAACTTTCTTTGCATTTGCTGGCCAAAAGCTGAGACAGTCTCTGTCTCGATCAAACTTCAAAACCTTTATTGGGATGTATATGGTTGCTCATAGAATAGAGCTTTATTGTAAGAAAAATGGGTAAGGCAGGAAAACCAGGACACAAAGGGGGTTTTTTTGTTTGGGTTTTTTGGGTTTCTTGTTGTTTTGTTTTTTTTTTAATTAACCACTGATTTTTTGACTGAAATGCACAGGAAATGTATGAGAAAGTTTTGCTAAATATAAATTCAAGCAAGAACAAGCAAGTGAAGGTTGGTTTTTTTCCTTTTGTCCAAGGCTTTCCATTCCTCTCAACAGCAATCTCAGAGCTCCAATGCTGTCATACCAATTTTCTTTGCTTTAAATCTGTGCACACACCTTCCTCAAATATTTTTACAGCTCCACTAACTCATAAGTCAATTGTATGCAGCTTTCTGTAAAGCACCACAGTTGAAATTAAGTTCAGGGGTGCACTGAAACTGATACACAGGACTATACTATGCTGTACTGCTGCAACTGTGGTACACTCTCTTTTGAGGCTAAAATCAGAAATTTTAGCCTCAAAATCAGCTTTCTGTACCTACAGCTTTCTGTAGCCAACAAGACAACTGACTTAAGGAAAAAAATTTTCATTGAGGCTAAAATCAGAAATTTTAGCCTCAAAATCAGCTTTCTGTACCTACAGCTTTCTGTAGCCAACAAGACAACTGACTTAAGGAAAAAAATTTTCATTGTAAATTTGCATAACAGAATAAAGTGCATATGGAACAAAATGAGGGACACAAACGTGAAGCTTTGGGCAAAGTAGAACAATACTCGCAAATTTTAAGAGACTACACAAACTTGCCTCTTCTGGGAGGGTGGAAGTGAAGACCTCCAAAAAACCCATTACTGTCAGTGCATATCTACCATTCCCACATCTATCAGGTAACAAAACTCCAAACAAATGTTATGATCTGAATCCTGAAAGAGACTTCAGGCAGGCATAGCAGTCTAATACTACACAGACATTTGAAAGATGTTACTGCATATTTTAACACTGACCTGTTTTATAGCCTTCTGTCTAGGGAACTGTTTATTTCTACTCACCACTACTGGACCTGGCTTGCAACTCTAGAATCACAGTTCACAAAGTATAAAGAATTAATTTCTGAAGAGGATTCCCAGTATTGCCAGTTCTTACAGTCATTTACCCAGAGAGGCACTGTTTTTCCAGAAGCCCTAGCTGTACTATTATATAATTGTACTAGTTGTACTAGTAATACAATTATTCACAATCTGAACCTTAAAAAGAGAACTTTTATTTATAAAAACAAAATGAAAATGGGAACAATAATGGTTTCATAACTCTAAGATAAAATGGAAGGCTCCACAGAATGAAAATGAGGTTCTGGAATCTGATGATCTAAACAATGCTGACAATACATTTTTCATAATAAATTCAGTTTGTTGGCATGCCTCCAGAATGGACTGGAATGACTAGACAAAACAGTGAAAATACATCTCAATTGTAGGTATTACCCATTTATGAATATCATAAATTACTGTGTTATTTTTCCAATTCCCCAAAAGTTAATGTAAAATGTTATTATTTCTTTATCTCGGTAAAGCAGAAGGACCATATACGACCCAAAATGTTGCTGACTTCATATCGCTTTATACAAAAGAACCTGCAAAACTTTAAACAAGACTATTTTCCCTCAAGTCCTTATACCTCCTACTACAAAGAAATCAGAAGTTTTAAGACAGAGTTCCAGAATTTGCTGCACGAACATAATAAACGCAAGGAAAACATTCTTCCAGAAAGTGTTCATAATTGAGTGACACAGGGATCCAGCAAAAAACATTTGCCACAGCTCAGAACTTGCTGGAATAAGACAAAATTTCAGCTGACCACTAAGAACAAAAAAAAGGCATTGAATAATTTAAGAGACTCATAAATGCCTTCTTAGTCATGGGCCTAAACTAACATTTTACAAGAATATTCTTTCTTTATAGCAAATCCAGAATGTTTCCGTGTCTAAACATAAACAAATTTAATCTGCGCAAATAGACTGGTAGTTGATGATAGCTGCTTAACACAAACAAGAACAAACAGTATTAATATTATACCCTTTCTCAACAGTGAAAGTGGCTGCTAAAGCCAGATTTTTAATTATCACAGCATTCCCAAACCAGTGTACAATGCACACACTTAACTTTTATTTTCTCTTAGAAAAGTTAGGTGAGAATGGAAACAACTGAATAGTGCATTTGAGGGTTCAACTGTATTTCCAAAGAAGTTTCAAATTTAGACCTTTATCTACACATGTCTTTTGCTTAAGTACCAAGAAGACTAGTTTGGCCAAATAAAAACACCTTCTTCAACCTGACTCATCAAAAAAAAAAAAAAGAGAAAATAAAAAGAATTAATAAACAATTCTGTTTCATGCTGCAAGTTAGTTTAACCATGTCTTGGAATCTTGTCCTACAGTCTCTGAAATCTGTTTTAGCCAGCGGGACAAAGGTATAACAATGAAAACAACAGCACTCAATGCTACATGGACTTAGCCTAACCTAATCTAATTTCACAAGATGATGGAATACTGATAGCTACTTTCTAAATCCATCTAACAGAAAATCAAAATTTAAAAATCCCTGTAACTGTACTTAAATACTTAAATTACCCAGGCTAATGATATAAGGAGTGCCTCTAAGTGGGATTGTCATGGAGGTTTTAGTAAATGACACACATATGAAATCATCTATTTTTATGTTTTTCCTTATTTCATTTCTAAGTCTACAGAGTGAACACCACCGCTTAAGCTGAATTTCTTGCTTACACTTTTCTGAATAAAAGCATAGAATGAGAAGACATATATTCAAATCAACAATGACAGCAAGATTCTGAGTGGCTCTCAAGACAAAAATATTTCCAACAGGTTTCCAACTGTTTGATCTTACTGTTTCTATTTTTGTTGTCTATTCCATAAATTGATAATTAAGCAAAACAAAAACAAACAAAAAAGGTGCAATAATAACAAAAGAAAGCTAACTATGCAAGATTGTACCCTTTTTTTATGTTGTTTGGGCATAAAAATGCAAACAACAGACCATTCATGCTACACTGAAAAGCTTCAAGTGCTCTAAAGAAGCCATACTAAGAAATACTCTTCACCTAAAAAAAGTAGGAGCACCACACAAAAGACTTCAAGAAGCATTATCTGCCTGTTCTTCTCTGACACCACCGCCACTGAATATGTTACAAAACTGTGGCCTGTGACACAGCTGAGTGAACACAAACTCCAGAACCAAGCAGGGACTCAGCCTGTCTGCCAGCCCCTCCTTCAGTCACAAACCCAGAGGCTTCCAGCCTTGCAGAAATACTCCTGTGTTTGCTGCTTCCTATAAGTGTGCTGAATTAAAATGGGGGGTGCACACTGAGTGATCAGAACCGTAAAGCTTTCACAAGAAATACCTGCAATGAGGTTATTTTTCCACAGCTTTCAGTAGAAACAATGCATGCACTCACATAACATCTGATACACTTTAAAGCCACTGCAGTGTGACTTTTTCTAGAAAAAGTTAGAAAAATTATTAGAAATTATTAGAAATCTCTGTTCACCAATGCAGCAATCTGATTATAGATGCATTGCAACATACTTGTCTGAACTGAAAAATAACTAATTGGTTGAAAATACATCTTTGAAAAATGTCAGAGTATGAAAATTACCTAAAATTAGAACAGAAGCAAAATACCATCTTCACAATGCAAACCAGCTTGGATATTACAACACTGAAGATTTTCTTTTTCCCTTGCAATTTGGTACATAGCTAAAAATCCAAAACTCTAAAGGAATCAAAAAGGAGGCATTCACATCAAGAAAGTTCCTCAAGAAGAAATCTACAGGCTGTTCACTGTGAACTGTTGGTAGTGCACAAAGCAGTAGCTGGTCTCGGATGACCCCTTTTTATCTTGCTAAATTCCTAAGGTGAACCAAGTTGGTTTTCCCCAAAACACTGCTGAAAGGTATTTGTATCACTACAGAAAGAAATTATCCTAATCCAAGCAACAGAGTTTTGTACTTGGAGTAAAGGAATGCATTATGAAAATGTTTGAAAGAAGATGCAGTGTAACAAAAACCTCAAATACCAAAGATCACTGCAGCAGCATTCTTGCTGTATGCTGTAGCACAGACAGAGAAAAATACTGTGGGAGGAGAGATCTCACATCAGAGCACTGTCTAAAACAGCAGACAGCAAGGTCCCACTACACAAGGCAAGGTCAACACAACTGGAGAGTCATCTGTTTAAGAAAACACACTATTATTAGATGCAAGTTATGCAGCACTTGTGCATACTAATAGAGTAAAACCATTACCCCAAAAATAAATATTTTCAAATGGTAGCTTCAACTTCGCTCTGTGTTTCTACTTTTTGTGTCTCATTCAAAACACTGAAATAAGCAACACTGAAAATGCCTGAGCATTTAATTTTTTAACTACTTATGAAATGTTACAACTGGAAAATACAATAGTATACTCAATTTCCTTTTAATAAGGAGGCACCACTGAAAATGTTGTAACAAATTATTAAATATTACTTACTGATAGCAAGTAGAATCAAAAGTATCCCACAGTGGACAGCCTATTTAAATGTTATGATATGCCTCAGACTACTGTGAGTAAAATGTCACAGTAAATACACCAGCCCACAGAATGCACTGCCTTGTACAAGACTCAAGCCTGCCCTGTCTCAATACCCAATGCTACACCAAATACACACGAGTTTCAGGCGTAAAGAATGCAGGAGGCAGCTCTGTGGGGCACATCACATACTCCACAAGGCTTGTGTCCCTGCTGCTCTCATTTACTGAAAGAGCTAGTATTACCTGTGGCACCGTCACTGACACTTGATAATTGGGATTAATGTACCGGGCTCTGGAAGAAGGATAATTCCAGTGGGGAGTCGAGCTCATTTCTCTTAGCTTTTGTTACCAGGTTTCAATAAGTGCTGCCACATCAAGCTCTTGCAAGAACATGTTGGATTATTTATGAATGACTGGGCAGTTAAGAAGAAAGTATTGTGGATGGCCTAGTTTAAAATCAGTGACATTAACGATGTCTTGCACACAGATGTCAACATGACAGAGTATGCGAAACAAGAGAATCAGACTTTGGTCCCACATTGACATACTTACAAATTAGCTTCTTTGTTTCAAATAAAACCAAAATTCTTTGTCTTGAAATAGAATGATAATATCAGAGACCTCCCAATATAGAAAATTTACAGAAAGTCTGTCTCCACCTTATCCTCAGCTCTTAAACACAAGTCATATTTAAGCAGATAGACGTTTTACTTGGAAAAATCAAGGAGTGAAATATGACCAATATCTGGCAGTACCATGACTATGCAAAACCTCCCACCCAGCAGATATATACATATGTGTATATTTGCCAAGACAAAGTAGTATGCAGAGTAAGCTGGACTGCTCTCACATAATACATACTCAGTCATGCAGGTTCTCAAGTTCAGTACCTCTCTTCTAAAGGACTAAGAAGGCTCAGGAAGGAACAAAATTAAGGAAAAGCATGGATTTCATGCTAGCATGCTAACAGCTTTCTAAAACATAGACATGATGAAAAGCCTTATTTACAAATGAATCAGACTGCATATCAAAGGTACAGACAGCTGTTAACCTGCTGTCTGCACAATCAAACGATAGCCATCGCTCAATGAAACCATCAATGGCTGCATTGTGAACAACATGCTGGAGCATGGACATCCAATGTTTCAGTTACTGGTATATTCAAGAAGTATATAAAGCAAACAAAAAAGATGTGGATTATTGCTAATAACATGTATCATTGTCATTTATAAAATTTAAGAGTCATAGCTATGACCCAAAATCCATTTTGCACTAAGTGCTACAGAAACAGGAAACAAAATGACAACCCGTGCTCTGAAATGCAGTCATCAGTGTTTTAAAAGAAAACATGCTTAAAGAAATGCTTTTGTAAATACACACATAAATTAAGATGATCACTAAAAAAACTCTTAGTTAAATGTTAAATAAAAAAATCCCTATGCAAATCATGGGCTTCTGATGAAATAATAGGTGAATTACTTTTTGCCTCTTTAATAACAAGTTCTCCTTTAACTAATTTTCATTTAAAATCCAAGAACTATTGCTAGATTACAGCTGCCCTTCTCCAAAAAAAGAAGGAAGAGCTGCTAACTTAAGCAAAATGTTACCAGTGGTTATAAATCTACAATCTTTCATGAAGATGCATCTTGCTCCTATATTGGATTTCCATGCAGGTTCTAGTCACTAGTAGAACTTAACACTCTTAAACAAAAGAGCCCTTTGATAAAAGAAATACTCACTTCTATGGATACTTACAAATGGTGCTCAAATTGTTTCACTCAATTCTTTTGGATAACCTAAATACAGGGAATTTCTTTTTCCCATAGTACAGATCTCTCAGATCTCAAATTACCTTACCAACTCCATGAACTTGCTCTATGATTTCCAGTAACACAGTTTTGAGGATTTTTTTATTCTGCAGTAGAGCTTTCATGTTTCTTGATCTGAAAGTTTTACCTTGTTGCATTTCTTTTTGCTCTTAATGTCTTGTAACTCAAGGTCTGAACATCACACTTCTATTGCATCAGATGTACCACATGAAATTAATGTTAACTGTGAGGGCAGGAACCGCACTGCCTTGTCCACAGTCACAAAGTCTTAATAACAAACTTTTCACTATGTATGAAAACATGAATGAACTCATTACACCACCTGAGATTACTACCTCAATATGGCAAGAATTAATTCTATTTAGATGACTAAGAAAGTAAGACTTTTAGTAATCCTCTACAAATTTATGTATTCTTTTACGTCTTGGGAATTTCTCTTGAGCACTTCCTAATACACAAAACACTGCGTCTGTTTCTGGTTTCACCTCATATGTTTCACTGCTAACATACTTGTTTTGGTGGTTTTTGTAATGATCACAAACACTGGTTGTTTGCATTGACTTTTTAAAGGATGTGATACCACAGATAAAAGATGATTATTTGTAGCTGGGAAAAAATTAAACTACATAATAGTCACTGCTTCACAATGACTACTGAGTGGCTGCTTCATAATTGGCAGGTTCTCTGGTCTTTCAAATATACAAATGTAAAGGATGGAAATATTTAGGAAACTTTTGTCATACAACCATAGAGGATGGAAATATATGGAAAACATTTTTATCAAACTTTTACCATAATAAATACAACAAGAATATCAGTTCTGCTCTTTAAACAAACACCTCAATAAGAAACAAAACATTTTACTGTTCCTTGAAGTACAGCTGATCCTTCAGGCATTTCACCACCATTCTTAATCCAGCTCTTTCATTTCCTTTATCAGAAGAAGCCCAGTTCACAGTCACCTGTATAGGCTCTTCCCTTTATCACCTGTGCTGGTGGCATCCCAAGAGGGTGCAGCAGAACAGATAAGCTTCACACCTAGACACTTTGGTCCTGATCCTACAAACACTTCAGCAAAACTACCTCTGTAAGTGTTTGCAGACTTTGAGTCTTTCTAACTCAACAACACTTCACCGAGTGGGGCAAAGAGAAGTCTGGAGCTGGGAGGAATGCATTGCCCCTTCATGCCTGGGTATCACGGCCTGCAGCACCCCCAAAGAGCAGAGACCCACCGAGGTGGGGAGAGAGACAGCACCCCTGTCGCTTACAGCTACAGGCTCCTTCCAACACCACATCTCCGATGCGCTGCATCAAACTCGGACTAAACTTTGTCAGACTTTAACATAAAAATTACAAATGATTGTACAATCACAGGAAAGAGCGAAAGATAGGAGTGAATTTAGAATATTTTCTAGCATGTGGGATGAGGACAGCCCACCCCAATTTTTTTTTTTGCATTTGGGGTTTTCTTGAACCCTCCTAGAGGAAGGGGTAGAACCCGTAAGCTGAAGGTCAGGCGGGGAGGGCGCGGGCAGCGGGGGCTGCGGAACATGGCCGAAAGCGGAGCCC
>VWYI01047988.1:0-14819 GCA_013399455.1 Anthoscopus minutus
GTATTCCGGTCGGGCTCTCTTTTTTATAGGTTTTCTTTTGTACTTCCGCGGGAGAGCGGGACAGACACTGTCTTGGGGCTGTTTCTGCTGGGGGAAGAGGATTTTGCCATCATCCAGATGAAGCGGCTGCTTCTTCTTCTTCTCCATTTGTGGGCCTCACATCCCCTGTCCTGCTGGACATGCTGCAGCACCAGCTGACCACCGTGGAGTTGCTGATCCATCCTATCCACCACCCTGGGATTCCTGCTCATCCCTGCCATTCCAGCTGGGTGTTCTTCAGAGCCCTGCAGGAGCTCCAGGACTGACTGCCCACAGAGGGTTTATGAGGCACCGCATTTCCTCCACTTTTTTTCCCGTCTCTACTGAGACGGGGTCCCTGTTCTGTTATGTTGTTAATACTCTAGTTATTGTTGTTGGTTTACCTTATTATACATATTAGTAAAGAACTGTTATTCCTATTCCCATATCTCTGCCTGAGAGCTCCTTCTTTTTCAAAATATAATAATTCTGAGGGAAAAGGGGGGGGCTTACATTTTTCTTTTTTTTCATTTCAAGGGAGGTTTCTGCCTTCCTTAGCAGATACCTGTCTTACAAACCAAGACACTTCACAGCTTCTCTCAATGCTGCAAGATATTGAAACCACCATTACATTCCATAAATCTACCTTCCACTTAAATAAGTAAATATTTATACTTTTTGGATAAGAAGGGACATGCATTTGCAGGAGAAACAGAGAGGCAATATGTGCTTGTAATTTCCTTTGGACCAAAAATGTGTGGTAACAGAGTAACTTCTTTCCTCTAATGGCTTCCAAACAGCAGCTGGTCACTTTCTGAAGAGGAATGTTTATCAGTAATTAAAAGGGGTTTATATGCTATATAGATTGTAGAGGAAACACGTGATAAAAATGTTGAACAGTTAGAACACAAGTTAATAAAAACTAGTAAATTAAGTGTTGTCTGTTGTCTGATCATTCAGAATATGTATTTTTTGATGTCTGCAGTAAAAGTTTAGTCCTTGTCCCCAAAATTCTCTTGGTGTTGCTCGAGGACCAAATACTGCATTCACTAAAGCAGTTACCCATGGAGATCTGTTGGTGCTGTACTGCATTCTAGCCTTTCAGTACTGCTTCCAACAGTCTAAAAACCCCCACCCATCTTTCTCGTATTTCTTTCTCTACAGTCCTGTGATAGGAATACTGCTGTAGCTATGTGTGCTTATTTTGATCTCGCTTAGAAAGAGCAGTGTGGAAGGAGCAGATGTTAACTTACACAGTACCTATAAAAGTATTTTCATATGTCATAAATGCAGTTCATGCAGACTTCCATTTTAGCCAGCATAATACCAGAAGACCTAAACAGAATGCATGTCCAAACAGAAATTGCATAATTAATTTGGACATGTAAAAATTTATATTTAAAATCTATTAATACTGTTATCCTGGCTGAAGCAAGGAATAAGCTTCTCATCAAGCGGGAGCAGAGGTTTTGTAAGGAGCATCTAGCTCAGGGTTCTTATATTTAGACCAGAAGTGTCAGAGGGCCACAGAGCTGGTCAGAGGGCTGAAGCACCGTTCCTATGTGGACAGCCTTAGAGAGTTGGGGTTGTTCAGCCTGGACAAGAGAAAAATCATCACTCTACAAATAAAATTTAACTTTAATTTCTTGAAATGAGCATATATCAAAGGGACTCTGCACATACTGAGTCTCATGTCAGTCTCTCTCTTACATATACAAAAACCCAAGTTAAATACCTTTTTCGTTTACTGAAAATTACACATGTTGCTCACAAACATAGTAATGAAATTTGAATGAGGTTGCTTTGCTTCCCTAGAATTACAATTTTGAATCTTCAACTCAAAATTGAGAGTGTGTAGCCCATTGTTATTGCAAAACATAGCTTTGCCAAGTCTGTTCATACTGTGTTCCTTGTGAACCAGATGCTGATAAGCTGCAGTTACAAAAGAGAGTACTCTTTTGAGGGCTCAAAAATGATGGCAAACAAATGAGTGTTTGGCAGATAAACAGGTTTGCAATTTGTGGCCAACAGAGCACTCACATCTTTATCGGATTATAAGATGGAATTGCCACATTCTCAGTTTTATCAGCGTATGATTAACCCGGCCTAGCACACTTGCTTCAGTATTATATCAATTAAACATAAAGCCACAGATCCAAAGATAAATGAAAATGAATATGGTAATATATCTCCTAATATATTCTTTATGTAGCCATCACTGATGTCAGTGGCTTGTAATGATATATGGTAAATGAAGGAAAGATTGAGACAGGTTTTTCCCTTGTAATATAATTAATTGAAAGAAAAAACACACAAGATTGACTATTTAAGCCAATTGATTTCTTATTTTGTCACCTAAACCAGAGGCACTTGCCTGGATGTCATTTTCATTTGGTTTTGTTGGACATTTGTCAAGACGAAGAATGAGGGATGGGATTACTGAGGCTATTGAGACGATTTATTGCTCAAATACATCAGATAAGGCCTCAGTCTGAAGGCATGAGATTTTAGAAGAGTAACAAGTCAACCACAGCTCAAAGGCAGTCATGAGTTTCTTTGTTACACAGCAATAGATAACATTTTGGTCTAATGGACAATTGAGAAGGAGTTTGTTTTTACTTTCTCACCTATCACCTTTGCTAAATTCTACTGCACTGCATCTGTCTTTTAGCCAACAGACTGCTAGGTCACATACATTATTCTTATTATAATCTCTAAATTCATGGCTTACTCTATAAGATCACCCTATTACACTTTAAACCCCTCCACAATCTCAACTAACAGTTACTTACTTAAGGCATACTCTTACTTGCAACTATAGGAACATAAGCTTATGATTTCTCTACTTAATGTCTTTGTACCTTTATTAGTACATTAACTCAAGCTTCTCCCAAGACTGTAAATCAAACCCTTCAGTGTCAGTAGAAGTTTCTATTTTTCCATTTCCCACAGATGTTTTGTTTTCTCCATCCATCATTCAGATACATGATTCAAAACAATGTTATTTACATCTAAGAAGGGCCAAGTTTAGAAGACAAAATATAGAATCAACACCCCATTAACAGAATTTACAGATGCAGAAAATTAATTTAGTGGCTGTTCATAAGAACGAGTTTATTGGAGCCATTCATACTAGATGTCTCTGTAATACCTTTCTGTAAATCTACTTTCCCAAATTATTTTACCAAATAATTTGTATTTTAGAAACCTTGTTGAAGTAATATTTAAAGGTATTTTAAGTTTAAATAATTTTACAATACTTTTAATGAAATAAAAAAGCTATATTTAACAAGATTTTCAAAAACACATATGTCCACTAAGCTGAATGAGACGTGCACTTTGATATCTTTCCATGCACCCCTGTTGTCAAGTACAATGTGATATTTTCAAGAAAACATATTTACTACTAAAAGTCTATGATTTTTATCAAAGCTGCTTGTGTTGTGTTGTCAGTTGTGCTCTTTACTCAAATGGCTCATTCCTTGCAAGGTTAAACTGCTCTACCTTCACATTACAGGGGGTTTAGACATGAGATGGTCAAGACAAGATGACAAGAGTCCTTGGTACTCTTTGAAGGGGTACTCTGTATCTATATGTCAGCTTATTGCGATGAGACAGGTGGGCTTCACCATCCTAAAGGTCTTTTTCAACCTTAAATTTGTTACTTGGATTTAGATAGTGTGTACTTATGTTTAGATTGTTTAGATATTTCTTCTAATTTTGTGCAAAGCTTTATTTCCTCCTGTTTTTTCCCCTGTGCTGTCTGTTCTATATCCACTTGTATACCCTTTGGCTGTATTCCCCTTCTGAACCTCATCCTGTTTAGGTTTTATTTGTTGTTATTTTGTTGTGGGTTTTTTTTCTAGTCTGTCCTGCTAACTGTTTTACTTCCTCCTTTAAAAGCAGATGATTACGTCTCCTTTTCCCTGCCTTTTTCAGCTCCTTGAACTCTTTCTTCAGGACAACTGAGCCACCATAGGGAGGAAGCATCCACCCTTCTGAATGCTTCTAGCAAACGCCCCACAGGTCATTACAGATTCACAAGCAATAGTCTGAGCTGTTATGCCATTACTACAGCCTGCTTTATTTATTGTCAAGGGTAAATAATTTTATGAAAAAAATATAAGACACTTTGAAAAAGGCAAGTAGCCAACTTATTGTGTTATTTAAACCTGATATAAAGCCTGCTGCTTCAAACAACTAAGTGGCTCCTCAAATATTAGTTGATAACAAGTTTTATGGATTTGTAAGAATACATTAGTTTTCCTTTCTGTATACCTAGGAAAAGGATGCAGGTGTCCGGGTGTTGGCTCTGCAGAGCGTTGGGGCTGCCCCACCCGGCCCCAGGCGGTGCCAGCGGCTGCAGTGGCCTCAGTGCAGGGCACGGCTGAGCCCCTCAGCCACAGCGGACAGGCGAGAGCCCGGGAGAAAGCCTGGGCAAGGGAGAGCAAAACACTATCCGAGAGCCAGGGCTGAGCCAGAGGAACCAAGCCAGAAACAGCCCTGCAAGCCCCGAGGGGACAGCGGGAGCAGGGACGGGGGCGAGCAGAGATCCGGCTGGGATGGCCCTGTGGCCTGGGAGAGACCCCTGCGCGGCAGGGCTTTCCCTGCAGTCAGTGGGGATGACTTTTATTCTGCCCTTACGGTGTTCTATTTGGAGTTCTTAGCACCTCCAAGCACAGCCATCATCAACAGAGGCAAAGTCCTATAGTCTTTGTCTAAGTGGGATGACAGCATTCCTTCCCTATCCCACTTCACACCGGGCATAATTAACATGTAAAATTATGAAAAACTAAATCAACATTTGGCAGGAAACATACAGATAACTACTGTGTAACAGGTGTTAAGGACAATCTTTCTATGTTTTCTAATATGCATGTCATATTTTAAATTGCCCACTCATTACTGTCCCTGCTGATAAAGGGAATTAGTATCCTTGATTAGTTTTGAACTGTGAAGATGCGTGCTTCAGTTTGTTTTAAAGCTGGATAATTCATTAGTCACACTGTTGAAAGTTCCACATCTATTATATCCCATAAGATATTTTCCCAGAGAAATTTCTGTCCTCCTGGTTTGTAATGCTTGTAGTCAAAATTATTAATATTCTCTACTGTATAGCATGATGAGTCTATTTGTTTCTTTTTCGTTTGCTTTGTGAATGTCCTGTTTTCAGCTGGAATGGAGTTAATTCTCAATGGAGTTAAGTCTCAAGTTTGAGTTCTAATTTCTCAGTTGTTGATTCTAAGTGGTCTACCTTAATTAAGAATCACTATATATTTTAGAATATATATATATATAATGATTCTCATGTGTTCATCTAACCATAAAAAATAATAAAAAAATCCCCCTTTATTTGTAATTTCAGTTGGTTTATGGTGAAAACAATGTCAGACTCCTAAGTAAATTCATCCAGGTGGATCCAGAATGACTTGCTTTTTGGATTTAAAGAATTATAACAATACTATGACTTCCACTGTAATGTAGTATAAACCAGAGAAATAATTAATCTAATGAAGTTGCATTCTTCTTATTATAAATGTTATTACTGGAATTGCTGTCTTATTATAATTGCTATCATTATAAGACCTAAAATAAAGATGACTGTGCTCTGTTGATATTTGATAGGAATATCTACACATTAGTTATCCCTGTATGGCTCCTCTGCATGCTACTAAAAAAGAGGATGGAACTAGGAGTTCCACTGCAAACAACCTTCTCTGGCCTGAAACACATACCAGAAACTAGAATAAGAAAAGCCATCACCTACATGTACTGTGGAGGCCAGTGAGTCAGCCAACAGTGTCACCACCCTCCCCCTGGAGAGAAAGCCCTCAAGTTCTAGCTTGCCACTCTCCCCTTCGGGGAGAAACTGTAGCTAATAACCTTTGCAGTTGTGGTGAGCAAAAAGGAGTCACACTCCTGCCCCTCAGCATGCCTTGGAGCCCATGCAAATTTTGTGTAGCCCATGCAGATTCTATGTATCCTATTGGTCCTTCCCCTTTGCTCTGCCCCTGAACCCTCAGTTGACTAGTCCAATCCTCCTATATAAACCCCTGCTCCCTCTGACTCTCCAGCTCTTCACTCCTGGACTCCTCTCATGAAGGAGCTGAATAAAACCTCCTGAGAAATTCCATATGAAGGCTCCATCTCTTTCCTTCCACATTGCCCAAAGAGCTGCATTCACTCAACAGCCCTTTTCAGGGCTCAGAGCTGAAACTGCAAAGCGGCTACAGACATGCCTGTGCCTCCAGGATGTGCTTCAAGGATGCTTCTCCAGGAAGGTCGCAGCACTCTGACCATCACCACCCGCCGCGACAATGTACCGTTACTAAACTGCAACACAACTCATCCTAAGAAACTGACTATTAGGAAGACAATATATAGAAATAAAAAGTAAAACCATGAAACCCCAGGGCCAAAAAACTTATGGCCTAAAGTTTTTCCCTGATTCTACTAAAAGCTTCTTCACACCTACAGAGTATAGTGATGTGTGAATCAAGACATGCAGAGAAATTGACTGAGATATGTCACAATAAAATTGTTATTTATGGCTTAGGATATCGCTGAGCCACAAATGTTGGAGGCAGGGAGAGGGTTTTCAATAAAAATCACTACATTTTCCATATTCTTCCTTAAGAATCTACTGCTGGCAACTACTGCCAATCACACAGAATATTGGTCTCCATTGATGCCACCATTCTTACACCTTTGTAACCCAATATAATTCAGGGCTGTGATGACATTGATAACAGAGCATAGAACTAAAAAATTATATTAAGAGCTCATGGCAGATATAGCAAAATTCTGGCAGGTGTGCCTGAACTAGGACACAGGATTATTATCAGCGACAAAAATGTTACAAGAGATTAACTTGCATAGTCCCAGCTCTGTGCTAAATGGCCTGGATAGCAGCAGTTGGTAAGACAGGAACCTGTGTGCCAAGTGTATGGTTGAGTGGACTATCCAGAACTACTTGGGAGGGCATTTCCCCCAAACTTAGTGACACAAAAAGAAAGACAACCAGCACGATTAAAACAAATTAAATGATAAAAAGGGGAGTACTGTAAACTTTTGGAAACAAATAAAGACTCAAGTTGAGAAGCACAAAATGGGTGCAATAATTTGCTGTGGCAGAGACAAAGGACAAGATGACAGAACAGTACTGAAGTCTGATTGCTAGAAGTCACCCTGCTGGCACTTGCCAATGTGCCAATGGAGTTGCTTCCTGCTGGAGGCATGAATGTGCCGGAGTGCAGCAGGGATGGATCCACACCTCATCATGTATACCTCTGTACGTGTATCACCTTATGGGCTATGCTTATGTGTGTGTTGGAGGAGTGGAGAGCTAGAGTTTGTGCTAGAGTCTGTGCACACATCCTCTGACATAGGGTGGACATGTATGTGTGATCACAGAACTCTTAAAGATTATTTAGAAAAGACTGTTTCAAAATTAGTAGGTATGTGCAGGCACTTTATAATGTGTGTGAGATAATGGTGCATCTGTTGCAATTATGATACTGATCCTCAACATATAGTTCTCGGATTACCAATTAACTATGTGGCAATAAACTTCTTCACTGCTGATTCAATTTAAACTATGACAATTGAACAAATTTCCCCTGTGAAATCACCTGCTCCAGCTACTGCACTCCTCAACAGTAAAGGATGACAGACCATAAAGAGTCGTAATGGAGCGATATTATGACATGAAGTGAGTTCTTTTTCTGATATAGAAGCAAGTTGCAAGTATTTGGGATTCTACTTTTGAAAGAATGCAAAAAGTGCATATATGATCAGTCTTTCTCATAGGCAGAGATGGCAGCTCTTGGGAGGACTTTCAGGAGGTATCAGAGCAGGGACAGCATCAGTGTTCTCAGTGTTGAGTGTGAGGATAAACATCCCTTCCAGTACAGATGGCTGTATCAAAAGGAGTATCCATCAGCATTTAAAACATAATGCAGTGAACACTGCTGACAATATTATTTCTCTCCTTGAAGTTTTAACAGGAATCACAGGATTCAGCTTCTGGAAGACACATAGCCAAACTGCAGTCTTAACTGTAGCCAAAATTCCTTAATATTAAGGTCAGCCTAAGAAAACCTAAAAAATAAGCAATTGTTTTAAATTCACTTTCAGAATTCATCCAAGACAGTACAAATCTCATTTACTCCATACAGACAGGTACAGATTTACTGATAAGGAGGAGGGGATGGAAAAGCTCATATCCTCACCTACTAAAAGCCAATACAGCATGTAACCTCTAACATAGGAAGGAGAGAGAGAGACTGCACCATCATCTTAATGGCTGCATCCACAGGACTACACACCTCAATAATGCCAGTGGAAAAAATAATCTTTTTTATTTTAGAGGTCTTTCATTCTGTTATGCTTTAGTTATAGCATAATACTGAATACCAGACATTATAAATTACCTGAGTAATTCTACATAGCCTCATGAATATTTCTAATATGATGAGATCAATAAGGATAGTATTGTAAGAATGTGATCCTGTCCTTCTAAGCAGTTTCAGATTGAATTTAGATTTCTAGACTCTGTGGATTTTATAACATACACAAACTGTATTTCAAACTAAGCATTTCATGCAATCAACACTTTTAAAAGCCTCCCACAGGATTTCACTATATCTTCAATGCACTTAATTGTAATATAGACCTTACAAAAAAGCTGTTTACTGTGAATTGTGAGAATGAAACAAAGCACCTGAAATCCTTACCCTTAGTAAAACAGAAGTGGAAAAGCCGGAAGAATGGCCCAACACTAGACAGACTTTTATCTTTCCTCTTGAACACTTCTTTATTGTAGCACACATTAATTTTAATTTGTAAATTCTTTACACAATTTGTTATCAGTTTGTTAAGTTATGGGACCCTTATTTATGCCATTCATACAATCCATCAGTAAGTCTCATTATTCAACAGCATATTGAAGTTTGCATGGCAAATATTAATCAGTAAAATTGTACTCTGGTGAAAAATGTAATGCAAGTAAAATTATGATGCACATTAATGTGGGAGAGTTTCCTGCTGAATTGTATATGTCTGTAGCAGAATTTAATTTTATTAAATATATAGTGATATATACATAATCATATAATTATATAAAATTTATTACATAAGAATAGATAATTATCATAATTGCATCATAACTGCAATTTAGATATTGTTCAGTTTACCTGTACTTCTGTGCCACAGATCAGATTCTAAATAATGAAAACACACTAGAATCGCCATTATTTTTTTCTGTCAAATATCAGGTATTATTCAAATTCAATGTTAGCAAATTAGTTTGTTTTGTTAAGATGTGTTATTGTCATTTAATTCACAACTGAAGAGGAAGTGATAAGCCTGTCGATGCTTAGCTAACACTGGCAGCTTAGACCTGCCATTTTTTCTCACTGGTTATATCTTGTTCTGACAGCAACCATACTAAACTCAGTGGAAGTACTCAGAACAATTACAAGTAGTCAGCATGAGCAACTGGAGCAGAATCATCTGCTTCTGTTTGACAGGTGACATTTGTAACAGATCTTCCTAGCATCCGTTGCTTCTCATATCTTGAAATATTCTAGGAATATAGAATATTCAATGTTTTGCAAAAGACTTTGAATAATATTTTCCTGGAATATTTCTAGAGAGAAGGTATTGTAGAAAGGCTTTAATTCAACATCTTCCTCAAAGAAGGTCAGGTTGAGAGGTCTTAAATCAATCAGGGTTTGAAAAACTTCAGAACAAGAGACTGTACAGCCCTGCTGGGCAGCTTATCTCCAGTCAATATTTGATAGTACCAGCAGTGAAAAGTTTTTCTTTATATCCAGTCAGAACTCACTATATCATGTGCCGGTCATCCTCCCATGACACAGTGCTGTGAAGCACCAGGCTCTCTCTTCTTGAGAGCACTTTGTAGATCCTGGCACACTGCTGTTAGTTTCTCTTAAAGTAATACCTTCTCCAGGCCAAACAAAAGTCTCCAGGCCTCTCTTCACAGGGCACATGCCCCCATTCCTTGATGATCCTAGAAACCCAGGTTGATTAGGAATCATAGATATGAGTGATCTGTTGATAAGTTTCCTGTAACTGATTCCCAGCATTGGATGTGGCATGCTAGATGTGCTGGGTATAAGAAGAAAATCCTTCCTCTCCAAATCCTGGCTGTGCCCCAGTGGATACCTGCCATTGCACTGTTGGCTATCTCTGCAATCAGGGCACACTACTACATTCAGTGTGTATCTACCAAGATCCCCAAGTCCTTCCCTGCAGAGCTGCCCTCAGCCAGGCAGGCAGCTGTACAGCTGCACAGGTTGCTTCCCTCCTGTGGCCTTGGCCTTTTTCTATGCTGAACTTGAAGTGTTCCTTTTGGCCCACTCCTCCAGGAATGGCAGCACAATGTCATTCCTTTACTAGTTATAATATGCAAGCTTAAACAGCTTGAACATAACTTAAGCTGTTTACCCTTTTCTCACATCTCTAAATAGAATTCTCCATCATGACTGCACCGTAAGAAAAACAAATGCTATTAAGTCAATTGGGAATGCAACTACAATGAACCAGTTGAAGCAGCATAGGTTTTACTGTATTCAGTAGCATTTTTGGTTTCTGTCATGCTTAGCTTAGTTATGAGCAGTTAGCAGAAAGCTAGAAACAACCTCAGCTCTCTCCTGGGTTTCATTGTAGTCTGCAAAAGTGAGAATTACTTAGCATAGAGCTCATACCAGCTGTTCTCTGAAGCATTTTCTAGAACATAGCACTTCCACATGGAGTGTTAAATACGTCTAATGCACCTGCTTTGTGAAAGCTAGGCAGTGCATCTAACAGCACCGTAGGTACCTGGGGGTATTTAGTTTTTGTCATTGTGGAAAAACACTGTGTGTAAGTTACTTCCTCGCTACATTTGAGAATGATTCATTTAGGATCTTCCACACATTCTGTTTTTAGCTTTGTGTTGTGGTGTGTTGCGCAATTTCCACGTGTTTTTCGGATGCCCCCAACCCACAGCATAGTCGGCACGGGGCTTCTGGCTACACATGGAAATTTCCAGGGGGGCAACAGGTGATAGGGTTACATGGGTGTCAATCTGCCTTTTCCCACACCCCCTCTCCCTGGATTGGTAAACTGGCTAGTCCCTTCCCCTTGCTCCGCCCCCAGGGATAAAAAGGGATGGTGGGCGGAGAAGGGAGAGCTTCGTCCTGGGTTTCGTGGAGTCCGCATCGGTCTCGCCAATGCAATAAAATCGGAACCTGAAACTCAGAAGGGAATTTGCATCTTTCCTTTACCTCGTCCGGGTTCTACAAAGAGGAACACTCAGAAAGTAAAAGGACTGGCTTTTCTAACTTGCAAGGGGAAGTCTTCACTCGCTGCAGCCCCGACCGCAGCCTGCCTGGACTTGCTCCGACCACGTGGTCCTGGCTTAGCAGCAGACGCTGAAAAGCCGAGAGACCAGGGCAAAAGCTCCCGGGGAGAGTGAAGAACCCCAATAGCTTTGGAAAAGTACTAGACAAGAAACTACTAAAAGGAAGAGACAGGAAGAAGAGAGAAATGTTTTCTCCTAGGTAGTGATAAATTATTTAGGAGTCTTTTACTTGAAGTATATTTTAGGCAAAAATTAAAAGTGCAATATTATCATACTCAGATTATATGAAGTAGTTTTAGCACATATATGTATGTATTCCTTTAGAAGTAAACAATAAAACTATGTTCTAACTGTTACTTTAAAACAGATAGGAATACTAAAACATTAAGTTTCGAAATTTATTTTTGAAGATTACTAATGAGTTGACTTTACCAATATTTATGGGAGTTCAAAGAGTTTAAAATCCCACAGTCATCATCTTTACATAATTTGGGATTCAACAAATGCCTTTGGAGGTGTTCATACTTCTGCAAAAGATGTGAAAATGTTGATTTATGGTTTTGAGACAAACTTTTTATTCAGCATTTCAATCAAAATTATGAATACAGAGAAACTACAAGAGCCAGCTAAAATAGGATGAGTTTCATTTCCTTTCACTAATATTGTAATAGAATTAAAATAAACAGCTTCTCTATATCAGGTAGTAAATTTAGCACTTGATGTATGACAGATGTTCCTGAGTCCAAAAAAGAAGACCAAAATTAAAAAGCAGATTTCAGACACTGAATGCAAAACAATCTCTTTCTCATGTGCTGTAGCAGCAAATAGATTTAGGATGACCAGCTGGACACTAGGATTCCCTAATGGTTTGCTTTGAGGAATTTTCTTGACAATTAAAACCATTTGTTTTTATTGCTTTTGACAGGCACAACAGCCTGGTAACAGGTGTGAGAATCTGCTTAGAAGGAGAAAACAAGGGAATGAAGATGCCAAGTAATCTAGCAGTCTGGTCAGTATAATTTTCTTCATCATTTTGCTCACATTTCTGTAGGGGGTAAATATAGTATAAAGGTGGAGACATACTGTTTATGTAAAAATAATGCCTCTTTTATGATTTCAGTCAAGATAATCTGTTACCAAATGTTGGCTGGATTTATGACCATCTGCCATGCAACGATAAGGCAACAGTCAGAATTAATAACACTTTAATAAAACAAATCTATTTAGTTTTGGGGTTTAGACCTTACAACTGCCAATGCAACACACACCACTTAGTATTGACATAAAACTTTGTATTAGTATTGACATAAAACTTTGTATTAACAAATCTTAAAAAGTTAAAAAAAAACCCAAACAAAACCAATGACTAGCCAAGACAGAATAAAGTCCCGGCATTCTAAATCAGAAATTATTATGTCAAGGTTTTATATTTTCAAGGATAGATCTGTATTTTTCTATACAAATAACTTCAGAGTTTTCAGTTATTAGATAAAATGAAATTTCATCCTTCCAACTATAAAGTATGGCCCCTTTTCAAACAGATCAAGTGAGCAGCTTGATAATACTCATCCTTGGATCTGTCAGGTCAAATTTTATTTTCACTTTCAAAAAGTGCATTTTTTTCCTCTTAAATCCCTCATCTGTGCACACAATCATACACGCATAATTGAATGCCTTTTGCTTCACATTTTTAACAGGGACATAATTTTAACTGGCTGCTGTATGATTTGTATTTTTCTAGTACTGCATTATTCATGTATTCTGCAGCTGCTGTGAAGAAAATAAACACTGGCTTTCTAAGTAAACATTAATTTCAAAAATCAGAGACAATTCTGATTTCTGCAATTTCATGGGCAAGTTGAGGAAGAATAGGACATTTTTAGGGAATCAGCAAAGCAATCTAACCTTCACTGAGTTTCATGATGTTCATAATGTCATCATAATCTTCCCATTATTGAAAATGCTCATAAGATGAATTCAGATTATTGCTATTTTCAGGGCAGTAGTGTTATTAGCATATATATCTTTAACATACAGCATTATATCATAGCATATAGCTATAGCATATAGCATTTATACATTAGCATATATATCTTTAAGTGTAATTCTGAATAATTTGCTTTTCAAAGGCATGTCAGTCTGTGGTCCCTAAGAAATTACCAGGCACTGCATATAATACTATAACATTCCAGAGAATTCAGATGAACTTTAGTACACTAATGACATTCCCTGGCTTCAGAAATCTACTCTTCTCTCATAAAAACTCTTCCTCCTCTGTGAATTCTGATATTAGCAGCAGCAGTAACTAAAAGGCAACACTGCTTTTGCTGATGAAGGCAAGAACAGAGACATCTGGCTCACAGAAGCAATTTGAGTGGATTTGTCAGAAAGTACTTCTACTGGGATATTGAAAAGCCCTTGAGGTACACCTACTGAAGAATGGAAGAAGTTTGTATATATGAAGAAGTGCCCATTGTGGTAAATAGAAAAGGTAGAAAACTCTTCAAAGCAGAGATGTGAAAACAGATAACAGAACAGAAGAACGCAACAATACAGATATGCAAGGACAGGAAACAATAAGGCTGTGTTTTTGAGCTGTATAGAGATAGACCTTAGCAAGATAATAGAAAATTGTAAGTTTAATAATGAAGTTTTATCCATTGTTTTTAAACTGTAACAAGCAGGCATTGTTAGAAGCAAAGTGTACGTGTAGTTTTAATGATTGGCTTAAGCGAATGCTTGTAAGCTTTTAGCATTACTCTATTGGCTAGAAAGTTATTATAAAGACATCGTAACCAAGCAAATTTGGCTGCTGTTCTTATGGCATGAGCTTTCATATCTTTCATGTCTAACCTTGTACTGATGAGGCTGATGCTGGAAATAAAGCCCAAGGACTGCCATCCCATTATTAATAAAATAAAGAGCCAACAGCGCAGAGTCCATGTTGGTTTTTAATGTTCTTTTTGAGTCTTCAAACCAATAAATGAATCAGACTGGATTAGTGTTGTGGCAGGTGTTTGTCGGTTTGTTAATGTCTTGTGTACCCTATGTTATTATCCCAGTTGGTTTGCCCCGAAGTTATGTATCCCTCTGAGTTTAATGGTTTTGCCCTTACGTTGTTTCCAGTCTCCTTCTCTGCCCATCATTGTAATCCCTCCCTGGTTTCCAGCACCTTCCCTGTTCCTCCCCCTTGGGGTGTCAATCCTGAGTTATACCTTCCCCTTCCCATGTCAATCCACCCTAATCCCTGCCCATTGTTCCAGTAACTTCATTGCCAATCCTTCCGGGTGTTCACCCCATCTGGAATTCCCCTAATTTATGATGCCCCAGTGGTTTGTTTCCCTGCATGTCACCCTGTGTCTCCTCCCTATATTTCCTCCATTTGTTAAGGCATTGTACGTCCCACCTCTGGTACCTCCCTTCACTCCCTGTA
>VWYI01047990.1:0-12857 GCA_013399455.1 Anthoscopus minutus
ATCTTTCCCTGCATGTCTAATTTTCAGACATTTGAAGCTTTTGGATAGTTTCTAACAAGCAAATTGTTAATTTACCTTACCAATGTGATACAGGTAATTTCTTCAGTACCACATTTTCATTCAGGGGAATGCATCCAGTAACTCTGCAAAATCCAGACTGGCTGTTTCATTTATACTTAGCAATCTTCTCAACAATTTTCTACCTTTTTCTTTCCCCTCAGTCTAGAAATATTTCAGAGAAGATAGCTTGAGCCTATCCCTTAATCATCTATTTCCCATGATCTGGATAATTTCCCTGATATATGTAACTGGACAGATGCCAACAGTGTTCTGACTTCTAGTCCTCCTTACCTTTGAATAAACTGGCCACCTTATCTCAAGGTAATATCATCAATGAGAGCTGTTTTAATTTCAGAGCTGATAATGCAATGCAAAAGCAGTGCAGTACAAACATTCCCATGTTCTCATTCTTAATTAAGATGCCTAGATAGTTTAATTCAGAACATTTGACAATCATACAATATCTATGAATTAGGTTGATTGCTTCCTGGGAATCTTTCACTGATAAGAGCTAGCAGATGTAATCTTGCTTTATATAGGTTGCCCTGAATACATTTAATATCTTTTGTGAAATTATACCTGTTTTGAAAAGAACAAGGTGACATGTGCACTTCAGAGTACCACAAGAAATTTCACAATATAAAAGAAGACAGAGGGACTAAATGGGAGAGGGAGTGCCATTTCTTATATGAAACTGGAAAACAATAGAGAGGACAAAAAGTTCAAAGATATTTTTCTACAATTCTAGATATTAATTGCTTTGGAGCTCGGTAGAGATATGATTAATGCAGATTTCTATATTGGATGTATTTGCATCCAAATCAGACATCCTAGAGTCCTTCTGTGGTCAGTGGAGATAAACAGGTATTTTTAGTACATGATTTCTCTCATCCTAAAGGAAATGTCTATATTTTATTAGGTGACCTAAGTCATAAAAACACCTGTTTTCCTCCGTGAATACCTTAGCTGTGAACATTGAGACTCTAAAGGTGGGTGAGATGAATCCTATCTTACCTGATTAATGTCAAAATATGCAATTTTGTGAAGCAGTAGTAATACCTAAACACCTCTTCCTTAAGCATTTTACTTACCTGGAACTTTCTTCAAGAGCAAAACCTCACATAGCTAAAGACTTCTCAGCTGCTGAGACAGGATTTATTAACACTGCACTATGTCTTTTCCTGTTTTCCAAATTACCGTAAACGTACTGATTTTAAACCATAAATTGCATTGTTATCTATGCATAGCTAATATTTTATTGATTTTTCATCATACATATTGAAGATTTATATTGTTAATAAATCCCTGGTTTGTACTGACTACATTTATTTTTCTAAGTGAACAAAAATATCTGTAGGAGAGCCTCGAACCTTAAATTCTTCTGCATAATTTATAGTACCTCATTTTACTATAACTTAATTTTTAGTTTCTGGATTTTGCCTGTATGTAGTCCAGAGGTGAACCATTTTCTGTGCCAACTTCCTTATTGATTTATAAACATGGAGATGGCAATGTCACAGCGATGAAGGATGCACATTAAAGTAATGTGTCACAGCTGTCTTACTTTCAGCTGGGATGTTCAATGTTAGATTTGTTACAACTTCTTTATGTAAAACTCTCAGAGTTCTGTCTCTTGAGGCTTCCTCTCTTTTCCTACCTGTTACTGCATGAGCTTTTGCCTCAGTTTTGAGTCATTAGGTTCTTCTTCTTTTCTGAGAGTTAAAAAAAAGGTCCTTAGCCTAGGTTGGACAGCTCAAGTATTTAAATCCAGAGCAAACTAGTTTGCCTCTAGAGACTGCTCACTCACTTTTCTAAGGCAACTCATTGGGAAGAGAACACATAATCTGTCAGCAGCCTGACATGCCATAAGCATGGGCTGAGAAATGGTTCTTGGAAAGACTATGAGAAAGAAAAGAATATTAGAATATGCCAGCAAAGCTGGTTTATAGTGTTAGTCTTGCCCCAAGCTAGCCATACCTTGTTGACTTCTGATGTGTTTATATTTCTCTTTTGGGTCACCACTGGGGACTGCTACTTTCAGAGAAATCTTCTAGGCCTTTCCTGAATATTTAGGCTAAGGCTATCTCCCATTCATCACAGGGGATACTCATGCTTGTGGCCGCAGGCTCGCCAGCTCTTGTTCATCTCCCATATTCACTTGTACTGGCAGCCCACAGAGAGCTGGAAATCTCACATACACAGCTTTAGTCTCTTTAATGACTTTATGGCACCTCATAGTCTCTTTTTATCCTTCTTCTGGATTTTTGGATCTCAGGACACCGGCAGTTGGTTTTGGTTTACTCTTGACAAAGGAAAGGAAGAATAGAGTAGAGGTTGGGACAAACGTGGAGAAGAGAGGTCTTGGAACAGGTACAAGCAGTAATAATGTTTTCTTCTTTTCTTTTTCATCTCTCTCTTCCATTCTTCTTCTAATTAATCCCATCCAAAAATTATTGAAACACTGAAGATGAACTAGCAGCTTGCATCCAACACAAAGGATGAAGATAAGGTCTGTTTCTGTATGAAGAGAATCCTGCCTCAATACTGGCTCAAAAGGGCTTCTACATGTCCAACAGTTTACCCCAGACTGCACAGTTCTGTGAGTAAACAGATGAAGTCATGAAAGGCCTGCTTTGCAGATAATCCTACATGGAAGTGGCAGGCTCATCCAAACATCTTAGGAGTTGAGATGCTAGATGCTAGTGAGCCCTAAGTAAGGTATCTGCTGGACTTTGATCAGACCCTACCATGTGGGGATGGTGGAATGGGCAGACTGACTTTCCAATCGTTATCTGTGTATTGAGACTCTCCCTTGCTCTGGCCATCATTTTCATGCACGGCACCAGAAAGACACAGCAGGTGTCAAACAGAAACTCAGAAGATGTGTCCAGACAGCATGGCCTTTTCTGCCCAATCCTTCCTAGAAAGAGGATATTTTATAGAGGAGGAAAACTGCATAAGTTAGGCTGAGGTGCACCTGAGCTGGCTGGTGGTGGAGATGTATCTGAGGTGAAGGGAAGAAAAAGGATGGAAGAGTTTGCATCCTTTGGATGCAGACAGGGAATCTGTGTTTCTAGTAAGAATTACTTAAGTTAAAACACTTCTCTGCTTATTTATGGGAAATGTTTTAGAATTAAAAAACTTGCTTACAGCATGCAGATTGCTAGGATAGATGCTGATTGACTGGGTTACACATTATTGGGCTGTGTGTCATCTTGACTACTTAAATGGTTGAGTCATGTCTGAGATCACGTCTGCTGTGTATCAGAGGGAGCAGACACTGTGCATCCCTGTGACTGACTGCCTGAGCCAGCAGGCCTGCAACGTGCTTCCTGACAGAACAAGGCAAATGCATGACTGAAATGCCAAATGACTAGGAAAGATTGTGAATATATAAAAAAAGACTTCAGAGAGTGTGTTGGGGGGGGGGGGGTGTTTTTTGTGTATATGTATCAGATAGTGTCTGCAGTCTATGCAAGATTATTTGTCAGGTTTTTTAAGCTGTGTGGCTCCCCTCCAATCTGTGACACAACCTTTGGACAGTGACTTTTCTTTTATGTGTTTTAGTATGGAACCTTAAATGCTAGCTCTGACAAATGCAAGAGAAGAAATACTCCTGCTAGGAGAGATGAAGTGGGAATTAGGTATTCATCAGACAAGAGTTCAAGGCCAGCTGAGCATTTGTGGATCATAGCACTGAGGACTGTAACTCACTGTAGTTCACTGCAATTACAAGTGATCCTGTAGCAGCCCTTCATCAAACAGTCATTCTGCCTTATATCAGAAATCACAGTTTTCTGCAACACACTTGGAAACACACCAAAAGCACATATGAGAGAAAATCAGTACTGTCCTCTGTTCTTGGCCCTTCCAGGAGCAAGAAATTGGTTTTTAATTTTTCCTCTTCATCCTTGTCTCCAATTTTCTGTCTCACTCCCTCCCTCTGCCCCTTATACAGGAGTGTTTCCTCACTGTGGTTCCTCATCTGTATGTAAAGAAAAATGCTGCCAGCCAGTAAAATGGAAATTGCACTCTGAACAGCAATGCCCATAGAAGGGACATGTTTGGGTTGCTTTTTTTTTTGCAGACTCAGTTGCTTGTGCAAGTTTTAAGATTCTTGCCTCCAAACATGTCTTTTTCTGCCCTGCACTGTGTTGGAGTATTTGGGAATAAGATGAGGTTTTCTTTTCTCCATCTGTAAGTCTTTCAAATCTGTTACAAGGTAGAAAGGAAACAGATGGACAGCATGGTGATTTGGGGATATGTTTACAGGCAATTAGTTATCACTGTGGATGCATTAATTATGGATTTGTGCAGGAGGACCTGCATGGTTAAGAACATTCCAACTCTCTTTTCTTGTATGTCTGGGATTGTAGCTTGAGGTGTGTTTGTGTTAGGCTAGCCTAACAAAACCCAAAATGTTCATGTATAGGAAAGAACATAAATAGCCCTACTCTTTAGAGAACTGGCACTTCAGTGCCTGTTTGTGCACTCTTAAGTACAATGGATTTTCAGCCCTACTCCATTTGTTTCATGTCATCTCATTGTACAAACTGCAGCCAGCAAGCTGACTTTGGAATGGGAAAGCAAATCCTACCCATTTTTCAGCTGTCTTCCATTTGCCTCATCAAGGTACACTATACGTGTAGGAGAGTGAAGATTTATTTGATTGGCCAAATTCAGCTATAGACAGCCACAGAAGTCACTGGGGACTTATTTATCTCTGCAAAGCTGAGAATAGAATTTGAGCTATTGGATATGTTTTTTACTAGGAACACTTAGGTAATTAAGTAGAACCTTTCTGAAGTACAATGATTTTACTAAACAGGTTTCACCTTGCAGGAAAGAGCTATTCTTCTGTTAAGAGGTCCCACTCTTACAATATTGAGTCAGATGGCTCATAAGATTAATTTACACAAAAAATGACATCTTTGGGTTTCATATATAGCTAGTTCAAATCTAGTTGTTGCAAACTACCAGGTTTTTTTACTGTAGATTGTAAATAGAAAAACACTGTTCAAAAGCCTATGTGAGGGAGAAAAAAAAAAAGAAATCTTGACATCTATTTATGTTTCAAGGACAGATGCCTGTGTTGCAAGACCCAGCATTACAAGTGCATTCATTAGAAGACAGTGAAAGATTTAATAAACATGGAAACTACTGTGGCTGATGATAACCTTCTGAATCAGGACTTGGAAGTATATGAAAAGCAATGAAAGGAGCACTGTTTTTAACTGTCACAAAGAGATTAGAACACTGACAGTGCTCTGAATTCTACTGTTATGTGATTTTGTGCTGCTAAAGAGTGAAACAGTTGCCATATCCCACTTCTGAAACAGCCTGTATGAAAACTCTCCAGCTCCACCAACTATAAGGCCAAACACTAATGTTCCCTAGATGATGGATGTGGAATTACTCCACAGAAAGGAACTGATACTGTTTTTGTGTTTTCTTCCTTGCTTAGTGATCTGACTTTCACAGATACTACATTTATTTAAGTGTAACTGTGTGCAGGAAGGTGTCTTTCCCTCTAGGGTCAGCTGTTCTTGCACTTAGCAGATGTGGCTTGCAGTGACTTCCACTGAGAATGGGATTAGCCCTGCTTTTCCAAGGCAGGGGGCCAGGGCTCAGGATAAGAGAGATGGGAAGCTCAGGGAAGTATCTTCTGGGACAGAATCCAGGGCATGGGTAACAGCTTTTGTTGCACAGATGGTGTTTAGCTGAGCTTTCCTTAAGAGTTGGATGATATCTGGGAGAGGTTTTGTACCTGCCTGGTCACCTCAGAGTTGTGTGGGTAGGAGTTTGAGAAAAGTCCAAAAGGTCTTTTAAAGGACTAGTGTTACCTATGTACGAGGGTACTGATAGCTTTCCTAAGCAAGAATTAACATGAGGTGTTCCCTGAAAAGGTGGTATCTGCAGGAGTTGAAGCTTAGCACAAAATGTTCTGGCTAGTCCTGCACAGCTTTTCTGTGCCTTACATACTTTGCTAAGAAAGTCTTAACTTCTGACTAATATTTCCCTTCAAGCTCTGACTAATATCCTGCATACATATGAACCTATTCTTTCTTGATCAAATTTTATCATTACCTGAGGCAGGTACTGATTATGCTGTGCCTGTTTATACCTCTACATTTAATTCATTATATACTGTATTAGTTTTATATATTTGCCATTTATATTTCATTGTGCATGATAATTCAGGCATTCTTTTATATGACATGAATAGCTGTGAATGCAGGCTCTATGGACTTTTGCAGTGCAAGAGTAAAACCTAATTTAATTTCTATATAGCATGCCCTTTCTGAATTTCACATGAGAAATGTTTGCTCTTGAGCTATCCAAACGAGAATGCTTTGGCTGGGGCTGCTGTGGCAGGTCACTTACTCATGCTACTTGTCAGTGACACACTGATGCAAGTTGAAATGCATTGCCTTCTCATTTGTTTTTAACCTTAATCAAAGCTTGTGTAGAAGAGGTATGCTGGCATAGCAATGAGGAATGAATCACTACAGTCCTCTGCTATCCAGAAAGGAAATGTCAGTGCAGCTGCTCAATCTTCATTTCCTTACATAACCAAAGGCCAGTCAGGTCTTAAAATTTTCTTTTCTGTAGAACTTCTACTTCTCCAGAGCCTCTTTTATATATGCATGGGTGTGGACGGATTGTTTGGCTTGAATTTCAGCAGACCAGCACAAACTCTTGCTCTCCTTTTCCCCACTCTTACTTCCTCTCTGAATCAGACAGACTAATTTATTATTGTTAAAGTAAGTGGGCTGTTCTCACTTGACTATTCATAAAAACATATTATGCCAAAAGGAGCACAGCCAGTCATATAAGAAATTACCAGCCCGTCCATTTCTGCATAAATGCACGTATTCATGTCGAAGTAAAGAGGGCATAAGTCATTCTGGCAGTAAGACATGCAATATACTGTATGTTCTTATTGACAGAAGTATTTAGAAGAAAATAAAGTAAAACCTGCTTCCATAGTAACTGAACACTACCTAACTCAAAAGCTAAACGGTACCTGGAATTACCAAGACAGGGCAGCTGGGGTGCCTTGGGTACTTTTAGTGCAGGTGTTGTGGATGCACATCTCCCATTCCAAGTGAGGATATTAAAGTACTGCACAAACTTGGCATCAAATATTAGTTGTGTCTGTCACCATGGAAGCTTCAAACTTCTCTGCTTGGAGCTGTGGAGCAGATATGACAGCATCCATGTAAGTCCTTTCTTACTTAGATCCACTGTCCTCATCTTCTGAGCATGCAGTGAAGACCTCTGCCTTCTTTTAATCTTTCTTAAGCATCTTAAAGCCTGAGTGTTTTGTTGACAACAATTTTAAATTTTTTTATATATATATTTTTAAATCTAGATATACCTTAATTTATGGGAGGAGGTAAAAAGGACTCTAAGTGTAGAGACCAGATGTATTTTTACAAATTGCAAAAACAACTAAGCTGCCTCTCCCACCTTCTCAAATTCCCAGCAAAAGTAATGTATTGCAGTTTCTTTTACCAAGGAAGTGGTCTGCAGAAGAGATGTTAATTGCTCCCTGTAATGCAGTGAATCACTGGTGGCAATAAAGTCTTTGGGAATCCTGAAGCAAAGGAGATTTTGCTTATCAAAGAACTCCTCTGCTTCAACTTTTGAATATCTTATGCTTATCATAAATGTTAAAGCTTTTTCCTACAACATGTTGGACCTTCAGAGCATGGCATCAGTCATGGAAAGAATAAATCAACCAAAATGGATTTTGTGATTCATAAATTTTCAGTAGGTTTTTTAATTTCTAGTTCGTCTTTGGTATTTCATGCAAAATATAAATATTTGATACAATAGTAGGAAAAAATAGATTTTTACAACAGATGAATGTGGTTTTTATCTGTTCTGAATAATTCTAGTGTTGTGAAGTGGCACTGAAGAGTTTTATTAAAATAAAAAATAAAAAAAAAATTTTTAAAAAGCCAAAAAATAAGAGGAGAAAAGTGCTCGGAACAAAAAAAAACCCAAATCCCTGATTTGAAGTCCATTGAATCTCAAAATATTACTTCAAAAGTTTTAGATTAGACACATAAATTTTTTTTCTTCAAAAGTTGCATGTGAAATGGCTAGCTGAAGATGTGACCCAGGGCTTTGAGCAGCTTTGATTTTGTTCTTAAGCAAAAAAGGCTGTAGGTATTCAAAGTCATATGTTGTATGCCTCTTGAAGATCGTGCTACTTTTCTGCATATGGGAAAGAAAATATGCATATTTCTGTGCAGAAATGTTTTTCATATTGAAACAGATCCTGCAGGCCAAATAATTTCAAGCTTTTTTGAATAAATCTTTAAAGATTTCTTTCCTCTCTCTTAATGTTGTTGGACTTGTTTATTTATTTATTTTCTAGTATTAGCCTCGCTTGAGAGAAATAAGCCTCCAGACAGTACCCTTAATTTAGAAAATATTTAAATTCTAGAAATCTCTGCATATGTGATAGGGTTAATAATGAAATCCAATTCAAAATATAATGATATGTTTTGGAGTGCTTTTGAATAAAATTATCTGGTGGGTGTCAGAGTAAGGGAACCAGCCAATGAACACTGACAGTAATGGAATGAGATTACCACAGTTGCGGAGGGAGTATTTTTGGTAAAAATCCTTCTAGTTTAGAAAACAAAGATTTATTAAAAATGAATTTATTTTAGGAAGACATCAATATTGGCAACAACTGTGCTGGGAAGGAATGATCTCTGAATTTGCCAAGCATCCTGGTTAGAGAGAACCAGCCGGCTGGCCCTCAAATTTGACAGGGGAGAGGCAAGTTTCAAAGTCTCTTGTGTCACTAAACCATTGTGTGATGTCTTCCCAAAAGAAACCCACCTCCTCAAAATAATTTCAGATATTTTCTGTTTATCCAACATTAATATGAAATTATATGTCACCCTAACATTTTTTAAACACATTTAGATACATCTTTTTGAGTACTAGGATAACAGGGATTGTTTGTAAGGCCAGGGATGGAAGTGGTTGGGATAAGGACCCAGGGGGCTATGTGGCTATAGATTGACCAGAGCATCATTACTAGGAATTTCAGTACCCTGGGGAAATATAACCCACATTTCTTTATAAACACCTTATTTTTAAAGGGCTGATGGCTTACTTTCTTCTTGATAAGACAGTGTTATTTGGGGAATAGCTTGCATCTTGGTACTTCAAAAAGGAGCCAAATATTCCTTACTGCCACCAGAGAGATTAGGCAAATACTTTTTATATCTAGAAGAATATAAAGGGCTGATGTCTGAAATACAGCATTGACCAAGGGCCTCATGCTTACAGAAGCAAGGTTTTGAAAGGTCTGATGACAGTTTTGTTGTGAAAATACATAACCATGTGTTGGTCTCTAAAGAAGCACCTACTTTGATGTGGTAGAGACCATGTGGATAGTCCAACTGTGGAAGTATTCAAGACCAGGCTGGATGGAGCTCTGAGCAACCTGGTCTAGTGGAAGGTGTCCCTGTCCATGACAGGGAGGTTAGAATTAGGTGATCTTTAAGGTCTCTTCCAACCCAGGCCATTCTATAATTCTATCATTTGATGATATTGCAGCAACAGTGAGGACTCAAAAGTGTACTCAAAAGTGAGGACTGGCTGGAAGGGGGAATTGAATTGCACTTCAATATAGAAATTTACATCTGGATAGGTAGAAGCTGGGAGAAATATTATGGGTGGTAAGTATGGAAAGAGTGTTCAATGGGTATGTGATTGTGGTGTTATAGGAAGGAAAAGATGAAGAACTGTTGAATGAGCTAATCACGTGAAGAAGAAATGGTGAAAACCCACGGAGCAAATACTTGGTTGCTGCTTTAAACTCATTGACCTGCTACAGATGAGTCAAAAAGAATCAAACGCTTTTTAAATTTTTTTATTTGTCCAGAAAAACCCCACATTTAAAAGGGGCTTATTCCTGCTACTTTGATATGAAAATAGTAGAAATAGTGCGTTGTGGTGTTGTCTGACCTACTGCAAGAAATGTTTGGAGTTACAGACATGCACATTGAAAGACAAAAGCTGTGTCAAAAGTAGTGTTCAATTAATATAGAGAATATATGAATTTTTAAAAATAAACATTTGTTAAATAGACACTCTACAGATTCTCACATCAAACAATCCTAATTCAAGACATTTTTTGAGATTGAGTTTGCCCCTAAAAATAATCCAGATATATGAAGGTGGAGCAATAAAATAGCTCTGATGATGCTACAAGGAAGATTGTGTGCATTTTGGCAATGGAATGAAAAGGATCATTAACTCATCTGAAGAAAAAATGAAATAACATCTTTAAAACATCATTTTTCTCTTATCTTGGTTTTAGAAACTTAGCTGTCACAACTATATTCCTGCTTCTTTCATGATGTCACAACCTTACTATACGCACACATTAGCACATGTCTGAAGAATACAGAATATCAAAAAGACACCAATTAACAAGTGAGTTAATTAGCATTGACTACGTAATTGTCTAATTCAATTCCTGCTGCTTATAAATCATCAGAATGTATTTTGAACCCAGTTTTTTGCATGGAAGCATTCAAAAACTTAAAGCATATTTCAGCCCATGGGGTTTTTCTAGGCTCTTTCTGTGGACTGTCATCAACCATTTAGTTATGAGTAATTGACCTTTTAAAATTGTATCCTATTCTTTTTCCTTCATGATTAAATGACAAGAGAGCTCTAAAAGGGAAGGCAAATCAGATTTCATTGTGACCCTGCCCATTGGTTTGGCATTTGGTAAGCAAATATTTATTGCAAGTGTGTGAGACTTCTATTGCTCTGAATGTGTCAATTGTACTAGGTATTTGTTGACAAGATACAAGGTATATTATTGATAATGAATATCTAATTTTCATTTTATGGAAAATTAAGAAAAAGTCTCTCAAAATTTATTTAGACTTATGAATATGCCTTCAATTAATCTTTGGTATGTTACTTTCAATAAATGGTATGTTACTGCAAGAAAATGATCGGCAATTTTAAGTAGGAGGAGACGTCTATATTTCTATGTTTACTCTTGGACATGAAATTTCAGCTATCATCTTGGACTTGCAAAGCATCCATTTATCAGATATATTGTCCACAAATATTTAAGAAACAGAGGAAGAGGGTATCTGATGTGAGTGTTACGAATGGGCTTGAGAAAAGCAATAAAGAGACCATAGAGACACCCCTGAGTCATTGATAGGAGCAGACACCAAGATAAGGTATGCGTCTAGGGACTGTTCTTAAACTGGGCTATGTTGGCAATGTTTTACATGGCATGAAGGATCTGTCTCTGTGCCTGATATGAGATGAGAAAAGGGCAGCAGGATGATTTAATTTATCTATTTTTAGTTACGAAAATGCCCCAAGAAATGGCTTATTTTCTTCAAATGAGGAGTGCGGTTAAGTTTGTGTAAGTAAATGTGCACATTTGTGGATATTCTTCTTGAAGGAGACCTGTCCTTACTTCAGGCTTGCAATTCTCAATGAGCCAAAATTTCCATGTGAGCTGCTTGTGAACAGATCCCGTGGTTTGATCTCCTAAGGCTTTGTGTTATCCTTTTGTGTCTGAAAGGATGCAAATACTGAATAAACACCTGTATTTTCTGTAAGAATCAGACCCATTGTTATCTTCCCTTTCACCTTCCTGTTACCACACTAGATGGGATGGAGAAGGATTTCATCTTTTTAAGGCAGGCAGGTGTAGGAAGTAGGAGAACCTTTCTTTGGCCAAATTGAAAGCAGGAGACTGAATTTTCTGTCTGATGCAAATGTACGAGTTATAATGTCTAATGTAAAGTCAATGTAAAGACTATGAAATGGGGAAGTCAGGAGTACTGCTAAGAAGTCACACAGCACACTTCTTAATATTGGAATTGTTCTTTGATGCAATTAAACCTGATGTTATAGGAACTTGATAGATGAGGTTCTATTTATTTTTTTCTATATTATTTGTCAGTTATAACTGGCAAAAAGGAGGATAAATATCACTTTTTAAAATAACTATATTTATATTTTATTGAGGAAACAAAGATACATCCTTTTTAGCTGATTTAAGTCAAACCTCAATTATCATCCTTCTGGACAGAGGAGATTGAGATATCATCCTTGTTTAATATCATAAACAGTACAAACTATCACCAATTGAAATATAACATTTGTTTGGAAGAGATGAATATTAGGTCACACTTTTCTGGACAAAATCAATGAATTTTCATGTGATCCCTTAGAGATGACTTTTCTTCCAGAAAAATCATAGCTGTTGTGTGTAGGAAAAATTCTAGCAGAGCAAGGACATGATGTTTTGTATGAAGCATGTTTGCACAACCTGGCTCAAAGCAAGGCAGACAGCGTCCTTGAAACTGCCTGAGAAATGGAAGGCCAGACAAGCAGTGAGGTGGTAAACAGGGAAAGGAATGCAAAAACAAGGGGCACTGTTCACGGGTTGGGGGGCAGAGAGAAGTTAGCATAGAGACGGGCACAATATTTGAATATAGCCATTCACGTAGAAGTGTATATTGTAAATAAGTTAGTTTTAACCAATAGCAGATTGTTTGCCACGCGAACCCTGGAAAAGCTCTATAAGAATGTACCTATCTAGGCAATAAACAAAGTGCACTCTTACCTCTATGAGGACTCAGTGAATATTCTGTTGGTCTCTTTTATATTTAGCGCCCGAACAGGGACCTGAAAGTGGCAGGTCAACAGCCCAGAGGATTTGTGCGTGGTTGGACACGGAAGGCAGATCGGGGCTGGGGGGGACTGAGACGGGGGGCTGA